>VYXH01011080.1:70654-108870 GCA_013397275.1 Burhinus bistriatus | reverse complement strand
TGGGGGGAAAAGCTGAGTTTGTCCCTGATTTTACAGTCCCTGAGTGAATGAAGTTAGCAAGCTGAACAGATGCACACTTGAGGGACTTCTCCTAACCCAAACCTTCACGTTTCCACCCGCCTTGAAACCTGCCGATAAATACAAATTCCCTTAACCGGACCCTGATCCCACAGGCTGATCTAACCCTTACACAAGCATCTCACTCCTTTCCCTCACCAAAGGGACAATGACCTGCTCACACAAATCAGCTGACAAATTCAAAATGAAACAGCTGAATCTGCCCGGACAGGGATTAACTTGCATTTCAGCCCTGCCTGACCACTGAACAGCCTTCACACTACTAAGATTCACCACTCTAACGCTGTTAACTGCAGTGACTTTGTAAGAAATGCTATGTACAATTGGATACATCTGTAAGAATGGTTTTACAAGGTTTATTTGAGACTCCTTCCTAAAGAAAGTCTTTCATGATATGTTTTACAACTGTCTATCAGACATTGTCCCTTATCACTGTTTGCCAATTTCAAAAGAGAGAAATCATAAAGATAGTAAACTCCTAAAAATCTGGTGAGGAATCAATGCAAAGAAAGGAAATTGTAATCAGAGCATGTGTGGAAAACCAAAAATAAATAGGTGATCTCCGCCATTATAAGGTTTAGTTGGTCGTACAGCACCAACGTTGCTTCTGACCGGACATAACAGACACTGGCTATTGCCTAGTGGAGGTTTCAATGGGGAGCACAGCGTGAAGCTGAGCTTACTGCAGCGTTGGAGGTACCCAAGCAGAAAAGGAGTCACATCTGGTCATTAGTACCTCTTCAGGCTACAAACAGTTTGGATTTGCTTGTTTAACGATAATATATTTTTCTATTAGCAAACGACAATGTATGCAAGTTCATGAGTTCTCCACATCTGAGCAAAAAACCAAACCAGAAATACCTGCCTAGAATGAAGTATTATTTACCATCTCCTACAATAAATCTAACTGTAATAGAAGTAAACTTATTCACATACTGCATTGGACATTTAAATATTGTCTAGCAAGCAAAAATGAGACCTAATTAGATTTTTTTTCCTTTTAAAAAAGTCATACAAGTATGAAACTTTGAAAAGCTGACACATACATATACCCCTCGTGCCTTTACCATGACTAAGACAGACAACAGTCTGATTTACAAGTACTTCAGGATTTTGTGAAAACAAGACTAATGTGGAAACTGCTCTGTAGCTCAGTGACCCGTTGCAACCAACTCAACAGAACTGCTGTGTGTGTACTCCTTCCCAGTAATGCAAGCCTATAAGCCACCAAATGGGAAGGAAAAAAAGGCAAAACAACAGGGGTTTTTTTCCATTTAATAACCCTTAATAGTTGGGACTGCTATTCTCTACCCTGCTCAATGACTTTTCAAAAGCTGTCATTTAAATGTCTAGAATATCGTATTTCTCATGACTACTTGATCCAGTACTCCAATGTGAAAGTCCTAACAACTGCTGCTGTTTGAAGCATCCAGAATGTTACTTGCACATACTTTATAAAAACAGCACTTGCTAGTAGAAGCAAAGCTTTTAAAATCTGGGGGAAATAGTCTTGGGGTTTTCCCCTTCTGAGAGCTTAAAGTTTTATGAGTGAACCTAAAGGACTGCCAGACTTCTCAAGCAACAACACATTACGAAAAAATTTCCTATGTGTTTTGCAAATTTGAAGTCAGCCACATTTCACAACTGACATCAGGGTTTTTAATATCAGCTCTAATGAAATATAACCCTCCAATGACATAGCTGTGAAGTACTGCATTTTCATTTCACTAGCTGGCAGAGAGGTTTTGGCCTTACTATTATTATTATTTCTTATGTAGAGCCAAAAGTGTTCTAGCCCCTGTATGGACACATGTGAAGACAAGGCCTTTTCCTTGTATCTGCTGTGAACTCCGAGATCACAGGGTATTCAGCCTAACAGAACAGGTCAGATGCATTTTCACATGACTGCTACAGCCAACATATGTCCTAACATATGGACACAAGAATACGAATACAGTGTAAGGAAGAGTTTGCCTTCATCTTCTCTACAGTTTCAATTTCACTAAATCTTTTTGGGTGGGATTGGATAGTTTCTGATTTGGGATAGTTTCACTGTTTTTTTTAAAAAAACCCTACAGTCAATGAAGAAATTCCAGCCATCATCAAAACCCTGAGGAGAGCAGGAGGCAAGCAGAGGATTAAAAACCATAGTGTTGTTTTTAAATCTGGTTCTTGTTGAGATCACATTTCTCCTGCTGGATGAGACAGTGGGATATTTCTTTTAAAAGTACAGGTACATGCACAGCTCATGACAGTTTAACTGCACATCAATAAAAATCAGAAAGCTCCCATTTTCAAATGACTGAACTAAGCACGTAACCGAGAAGAGCTGTTCCGTCCCCAAACTCCGACAATCCAAGAAGCAGGGATGAGAGAAAAAGCTGAATTTCTCGACCCTGAGGCCTACACCTCCTTGGTTGAGATGAAATCAGAGCATTGCAGACAGCAGTCAGAAGGGGAGATTTGCCTACTCAGAAGCCCCAGAGTAGCTGGTAGGAGCACCTGACATGGGTAATTTGTCATGGGGATGAGCAACAACAATAGCAATATTGTACTCACTCCTTCACCTACACATCCTGCTCAATGCACATGTTTCTTCAGGACTCCGATGGTGTTACTTTGGGAAAGAAATGTGTCTCAACTTGGCCGTTCTCAAGATACTTAAAAGCTTTGGAGACTGCGTATCGTGCTCTGGGACTGAGCAAGAACTCTGGTGTCACCCAGTGCACCCAGGGATCCTGATACCCAGGGGGCTCCTCTGCACACAGATCCAGCCCCAGTTTAAGAGGGCATTTGAAAGGGGTATGTCATGGCACAGTACAGTGACAAATCTAGGCCTGACGTGACAAAACCTATACACAAAGAAGAAAAGAATAAGAGATCCTGACAAGCACAAAGGGAAAGCCACTTTTGCTAATCTAAATGCAACACCTCCAAGTGGTGATCATGAGTGGAAAGCAGCAGTCTGCAGCATCTCTGCCACAGGGCTGATGCATACATACTCAGCTTGGGTGGGAGAAAGAATAAGAACCAGTATTTGGCACATTAAATCAAGAGGTGGAGAGAAAAGCCTCCAAAAAACACAAGGGACAGATGTCTGGCGAGAGTTAACGTTAAGGTTCATTTGTAGGGTGTTGGCCTGCTGTACAACTCTTGTGGTAACACCTTGTTGGATCCATAAAAAAATAAAAGCAGCAGCTTCATTTGAGGCTACAGCAGAAGCTGAAAAGAAACCATGTTTAATTTTTCTAGTCTGGGGGGCCGGTGAGAAGAGTCTGCATAATACATTACGGTGCAGCTTGTAGTGGTAGTGGTTGTCTCTTTTGGTGCCTCAGTTCATTTCCAAAAAGATAGTTGTGCAGGATGAAGTAAGTGTTATCCTTCAGTTTCTCTAGACTGCTGACAAACATTAGACTGGTCTCCAAAGCTGATGGAATACAGAAGAGAAAATACAGTTGCATGACCTTCCAAAAATGGGCAAATGCTTTGGTTCTCTCTGGAGAATGCTCTGGGAAGAGGTGGAGGATAAATGGGGTCTGGCAGTCTTTTCCAGCTCCATGCAACAAAGCATAAGTTAGAAACAACACAGATCTCCCCACCTCTAAGGGGCTGTCTGAAGCTTGCAGGAGGAGACAGCATAGTAGGGGAAAAACTGCCATGCATGTCTGCTTTCCACAGACCCCAGAGATCATAGTCAGGACCCACTAACATGCTTGCTGAAGGCTTTGCCTCAGAAAGGAGAGAATCAAAACCATGTAGGGATGGTGGGGTTTGGCCCATCGTAAACGCTGGCAATTTTGTAATGGAGAAGAAAGTCTCACTGGATGCCTGTTACAGACACTCATGGTTTGCTCTTCACAACGTCATGTAATGATGCTTTGTACTGAGATTTCATACAGTAGTTCCTTAGTATAAGTGATTGCATTTTCTACTAGTGGGAAACAGCCTGCATTGACCATACCCAATAAGCTACTGTCCCACCAATCATATTTCCATAATCATTTACCAACATTTGTTTTAAGGCACTGCACTTTCTTAAGAGGTCTCTTGCCTCTCTTAGAGGACAATGTAAGCCTGAAACTAACAAAATATTCTTCTCCAAAGACAACATCCCTTTCATCAGGCACTGAAGCAATAAACGGCTTAGGAAGGGGAAAAACTAGTTAACTAGTTGTTAAAACTACCTAGAGTCCCTGCCTGTGAACTTAAAAAATACTATTTCTCACATGGCTCCAGAGGCTTAATATGCAAAGCTATACTAAAATAGTATTAAAACTTTTACATCTTCCACCCACACAAACAGAGCAGTCACCTCCTACTCCTCCACAGCTTCCAGCCTCAAATATCCTGGCATAAAATGATCAGACAGAATAGGTGACTTATGTTTTTATTGGTTCCTCCAGACTCTGACGACATTTCCTAAAACACTGAGCCAGGAAACTATTAATGTTCTGAAAAAGTGGAAAAGGGTCAAGCTATTTCAAAGGGCATGTGTTTGCTAAGAAGTCTTTGTTATAGATGTATAGGCCACTTAAGATTTGATTAATAACAACAAAAGTATTTAGCATTCACATAATATTTCCAGCTTTAAGGTATATTACGAACATATTTGTAACACCTCTGTATTAAGAAAGTATTACCCCTTTTCACCTTTTTAAGAATTAAAATAAGAAGGTTAATCAGCTTGCCTAAGATTTTGTAAAGTAGTATATCCATTCCAAGATGAAAATTCCCCACAGGTCTCTATGTGCTCCCAATTCTCAGGCTGTTATTGGCGGGAGAAACAGAAATGGTCTCAACTTATCAACATTTTAAAAAGGAAGATCAGGAAGATTTTCTAGATCTATCTCAGCTGTATTGGCCTGCACTTGGCAGCACGAGTCAGGTCAGGCATTTGCAGGTGGGGGCAGAGATTCCTTAAAAAAAGCTCTGTGTGTTTCATATGCAAGCACTAAACCAAACGGTACTGTAACAGGAGTATAGCACAATGCATGCAGCACAGAAAGAGGGGTCCTATGGAGGCTCCACAAAACCTTATTTTCTAGCGCATGCTACACGTATATACCTCTCTGGTTTTGCTCCTTTGTCAGTAGGTCTGGGAACTATCAAGGGGGACACAAAGGACTTGCACAAAAGTAAGGGTGCTCCAAAGGCATCACCACTTCATTCATGGCCAGATTAGTTTCATGCACAAACTCAGTTCTGATTCTGACTCCACTAGAGTATGCATGAAGGTCAGTTCCCTAATGCAGGGGTATAAAGCATATTTAAACCCAACCTGCCTATGGCGTAAACAGTATGATGCATTTTACACAGAAGAGAGTGCTGAGGCATCCGAAAAGAAGTACATGTCACTGTACTCTTACTGACTCAAGAACCTCACTTGTCTGTCATGTCTCAAACAATCACGATCCGGTCACACCACAAATGCTGCAGGTAAAAATCCCACTATTGCACAGTGCCATCTCCTGGGCAAGCAAGACTGGAAAAACCCGCTCACGCTTCCCTTCTCTCTCGCAGCATCCAACATTTTAGCGTCGTCCCCTGTGCGCTGGCAGTCCAGTCCTCACTCTGTTCTCAGAAGGCAGGCCATGAATTCATGGAAAGAAGAGCAGATTGTTTACAGCTCCCACCATGAAACGTGAGACTCGGCAGCCCGCTCTTGAGAGAGGCGGTATCTGCATAGGCAAGTGCCACGCAAACCCACAGGATTAAGTTCACTCTGGGTTGCTGGCTAATCACAAATTAGCAATCAGGGCTTCCTTTCAACATCCAAACAGGAAATGGGAGTGGAGGAAGTGAAAGCTTAATAATTTCTTGCATGTTAACAAGTTACATGAGCCACTCCAATAAATAAGTTTTGCTAAGTGAATTCAAACCTAGCACATGTCTGCCCAAATGGCAAGCATTTATCTTTAAAACCAAGCTGCACATCTTGGAAGGAAAACATTGATGTAAATACTTCATTCAGCACAGCTTCATTTCCAGGGTAAGAGGACATCAAGCTATGAAATAAATTTGAGGATGCTACCTTACTGTAACCACAAATCTTGAGATTACAATCCCCAAACCAAACCAGAAATGATAAATCTGGCATCTCTCTTAAAACATTCAGGAAAAAAAAAATCCAGGATTAGAAGGATAATTTTTTAGTTATGACAAACTGTTAAATCCATAACAGTCCCCAACAAAGGAACAAGAAAATCAGACATAATGTGTTAGGTCCACTTCTTTCCACTATCTTTTAGGGGTACTGTCCACATTGGCTCTGTATATCCCACAGTATCTGCATGGCCACAAAGTCAAGGGACAGGAAAGCTAGGGAAAAGTCCCTGTGGGACAATGAGAACCCTAAAAGGCCTGAAGGAGCAAAAGACTTACAGGCCTCCATGCCAAATTCAGCAAGGAACATCTGTCTCCACCTTCAGACCACAATATCACACTCCCTGGCAAATGTGAAAAGTCTGGCCCATTACACACTCCTAACTTGGTGCTATCTTCACTGCAGGAGGAAGAAAAAAAAGCTTTCTGCAACTGTTGAGTAACCCTCAAGTGTTCAAGACAGATGAAAGGCCAGTCTCTTGGTTGCCTGGAGATACTAAAATGGATTAGGGACAAAAGTAAAGTGACTTACATGGGTGGATGCAGACTGATGTTTTGAGGGAACAAAACTGCCCTGGTACTACAAGGTAGAAGTCCTTGTTTTTTTATGGATGTGCCCAGCAAAAAAGAAAAATCTCTTGAAGAAGTTGTAAGACTCAACGGTACAGAAACAGATTATTTAAGTGGGCTGCATGGAGAATAGAACAAAGGCAAAGAAATTGGGAAAAAAAACCCCTGCTGTCACAGGAATCCACTGCACAATCATATTATCTCCCAGGGATGCAAACAAGAATAGACATGTAACATAGTTACCATGGCCCACAATAAACTGTCTGGAGTAAAAAAGGAGCTAAAACTGCATGGGTGCATGCTCTGCATTATGGACTGTGAAGGTAGGTTTCTTCCCTAGTTTCAGCAGTAGAGACACAGGCAATCCTAGTACCAATGCAGCATCTACCATAAAGTGCCATTTACTATAAGCCACGTCAATGTACTTGTTACACTACACACATGGCGGGAAATGCAGACCTTACTGTGGACTCTTGTATTATTGCTCTGAGCCACAAAAAAAAGGGGAGAAAATCTGTTTTACATGTGAACTTCCATCCTGGATCCTCTGGGGTCAGATCATTTTCACAGTAGGCATTCTCTGTTTCCAAGGCGACGGAAGGCTGATCAGATATTTAATCATCCTGGGTATTGGACCACCCATTAGCAGAAACTCTCCAGAACAAGAGTTTTGAAAGCTGAAAAACAATAACTGTGTAAAAGTGCTGGGTTTGGTGTGGGTTTTTTTGTTTGCTTGTTTGTTTTTTAGGACTTAATCATAGGTCAGTATTACCTCTTTCACTAGAAACACTGACACTCTTTCCAAGGTGCTACCTTGCACTCCAAGTTTCACAGTATCAACTGTGTACAAGCCTTTACTTCTGTGGAGTCACTCACTACTTCATTCACTTCTGTCTTAGGATGTTTGTATCCAGGGCAGCAATGCCACTTCCTACTACGTGAGAAAGAACATGACGACTTTGCAGGACTGCCACCTGCTCCCTTCCCAAAATGACGGCACCTGTCAGAACATTCAGGTTTCCAGCCTGTGATGCTCCAGCAGGTTAGTTCATCTTCACTTAACTTCTATAGTACCAAAAGCTTTTTCTTAAGCCAGAGTTTTCCAATTTTCCTTCTCTCTCCTCCCAATGAGCAAGGTGAGAGTTTCCAGAAAAGGTTACTTTGGTAAGGAGTGCTGAAGAGCTCGTACCTGTTTAGCAGCTATGGCTGTATCAACAATCCATTGCCAAAAAATGGAGGAGAAATGTGCTTGACAATTCTTAGTGAGAGACAAATTATGATCCATGTCCTCCTGGCCCTACATTCACACAACATCCAAGCTTACATGTTCCATTCGCTTAAGTGTCTAAAGGAAGACATAGTTGTGACCAGTTCCTCTGGACCAGACACCAGGTAGCTGTTAAATAGTATTAAGAATGATTTCACCATGAGATGCTTGTACTGGATCTTGCCCAAAAACTTTTAATGTATTGCATATATTACTGTTTTGCTGCAATTGCTGTCTCAAAGCAAAGCAAGAACTTTGACAAATATATGCATGAGATCATCCAGATGAGGAGACTCTATGTTTGCAGAGGTGTGGTAATACTTGACGAAACAGATTATCTTTTTCACTCTCTCTTCCAAAATAAAGATTTTCTTGGATGATGGACTCAGGGGTTGCCAGAGTTTTGTCCATGGAGGGCAACTTAATGGGCAGGACATCAGGCTAGGGGCTGCATAACAAAAATCAATCTGCATGACAGTGCAGAACAGCCACAATTTGAAAATTCCTCTGAGGGTCATACTTAGCAGCTTTCCAGGTCAGCCTCTGGGAACCCCTGACTCAGATGCTGAATTCTTCTGAGGAATATAACTGATCCTTGTGGGGCTTTTTCCTCCTCAAAGACCATTTCTGAAGGTTTTCTTTTTTGTGATGACTACTGGGCTCAGTGTTACACAAGCAAAAGACTGACTAGGCAAGAGCAGACATGCTAACCTTTCAATTTATAATGTACTCATAAATGCTTGTAAGCTCAAAACAAATGATAGTCAATATTTATTGAGAAGGCCTCCAGCTCCAGAAGCAGCTCACGTTATATTCGGGTGGTGGTGGAAGGGAGGGGGCTCTTACTGCTTAAGTCTTCAGTAGACTTTTAAAGTTTATTTTCATAGTCTGAAGGCTTGGGAAGGTAATGATAACTTTTAGTATTGTCTAGAATACCACTCTCATTGTGGTCTTGTTGAGATATTTGCATGATATGGTTTCTCTGTGCCACAAACATACAGAAAGAGGAAATATTTCTGCCTTGCTTTATCTCTGCAAGCGAGAGAGAGCTTGCAGAGGGACAAGTAACAGCTGTGGAGATACACTGCCCTAAAGGATATCAGCCTCCATTCACATCTCTTCAAGTGGAGGTGACAACTGTAAACTGCACCTAAGATTTGAGCACACAACTGTGCCAGTCAAATGACAATTCAATCATGGAAAAGTAAGATAAAGAAGATTTTAGGCTTACAGGCGCTCTCCTGCACTTATACTTTCTGTGCATCTTTTCAATGGTCTCTCATTCCCAGTTGCACACAGATTCACAAAACAAGAGATGTGAGCAACTTGTTCTTCAGTTTGCAGGGTTGGCAGGAAGGCTCACTCAGCTGGTGTGCCAGTGTCTGCTACTAATAAGGCTGCAGCCTACCTATCTTCAGGCAAATCAGTAGAGAACATCTACCTTACTCCTTAGATCCAAGTAGGTGTAACACAGAATTCCCTTCCAGCAACAGAAAGTACTTGAGGAATAAACTATAAGTCTTTCTCAGCAAACTTTCTGACCTTTAATTCAGATGTTTTGACGGGAAAAAGCACCAGTGAAACGAAGAAGCAAACAGATAAAAATCTCTGGAGTGTCCCCTCTGCTCAGAGCTCAGAAGAGCTCTGCTAAGTGGGGAGACCTGGCATCATCCCCACACTCCCTTGAAAAGCAGGGGACTCCATCAGAGTGCGATCTCCAGTCCTGAGCAAAAAAATTCTTGTCTCTGTTAGTCTGGCAGCCCTGCCAATGAACATCTCAAGTTCTGAGCAGGAAAGCACGTGTTGGGTCACGTGCTCCTGTCATGCTGGATCACAGGATAGTGCCTGTGGTTGGAGGACTGCGTGACAACAAGAACAGTGCTCTGCTATGGTTGGAGCACCCTTGTTAAAAGGTCTCCTGTCAGTAGCAGGCATGACTGGCTGGCAGAGATCTGGCTTAAGTGGAGCAACCTCCTTTTTACTCTCCATCCCACATGGCAGGTGTGGCTGGTCGAGAAATCAAGACTCATGCTGTCCTAAGTACCTGCCCTGCCTCCTTACTGAAGAGAAGAAAAGCAGCTGCCTTCTGTTGCAAAATGGGTGCAATCTAGATTAAGCTGTGGGGGAAAGCGAGGCCAAAGCCTCACATGATGGTCTCATGTTCACTGCATGCACTCTGCCAGGTCTGGTCACCAAGTCAGACAACTCTCACAAAGGTGCCCAGTCCACATGAAATAGAAAGGCCCCAGAAATATCACTTGGTTTTAGTTGAAGATCAGACAGTGGGGACATACGGCAAAGTTGCCCAGCTGTAACAATCGGTATGCCATGCAGCAGGTTTTCTATGCTGCAACCAGTCAAGGAGGCTGCATCTGACATGTGGTCTGTTTAAGAAATACAGTCCTCACTGTTTTCTGTGTTTTATCTCATTCTGATCACAAGTTAAGCAAGCCAGTCAGCCTATTGTTCTTACCACATGGTAAGCAACTAGCTACGCGTAAACAAAACAATTAAGCTCCATAAGGAACTGCTTGCCATTCAAAGCTGAACTAAACATTGCATTTTGTTTCAGGAATCCAAATATGGTAAATAACTGACAGTTAACTACGACTATGAGATTATTCAGTGCACAGAAAGGGTAAGCAGAACAGGCAGTACAAACTGGAAAATCATCTTTCTTCCTCTTCACCCTGTCATTAACCATCTCGAGACCCTTCTGGTCTCCCTACTAGCTGCCTCTTGCTGAGTATCACCTTAGCATAACTAATTCATGATAATGGGAGCAATAGAGAGATAAACTTCATATGCTGGCACAGCTGGCTTTAAAACCCTCTCTCTTCAGTTGCAAAACGACCAGGCTCCATCACTACCCCTCTAGGAGAATACCTCTGAGTTGTTAACCTCT
Source organism: Burhinus bistriatus (assembly GCA_013397275.1). Taxonomy (NCBI): domain Eukaryota; kingdom Metazoa; phylum Chordata; class Aves; order Charadriiformes; family Burhinidae; genus Burhinus; species Burhinus bistriatus. Next base: position 97,948 of record VYXH01011080.1, on the reverse strand, counting down.
TAATATATTTGGCATTCAGACAATTCTTTAGGTGATGGCACTGCACACAAATACACACCAACTCATTATTTTCTTTAGCTGTATTCCTGCTGCATCTAAAAGCCCTGATCAAAATCAGGCTGTCAACTTGCTGGACAGAATACGCATGGACAAAGAAAGAATACCCTCCCAAATGTCTGTAAGACCAGAAGCCTGGATACTATAAAACCAACACACACCCCCAACTCTCCCACTGTTATGTTGTGTACATATTTAGCTTTGCAGGCTGTATATTCCTATTTTAAGTATTCACAGAATGCAGGAGTCTTGAATACACAGAGCAGAAAACAAAACAGAAAGAAAACATTATTAAATAATGTGTCTAATGGGGGGGCTAATAAAGGCAAAACTAAAAGCGCATTCTGTCATAGCACCCACTGGAAAGGCCACTTTGGTATTTTAAATGTGCGTACTTTGCTCCTTTGCAAAGATCTAGCAGCTATCCCCAGTTACAGACCTGCACAGCAGGTCTCTGCTGTGTCTGTCACTGTGGGGCAGAAGCAACTGCGCTGAAGCAGGTACAAGGCTGAGGGAGGAAAACCAGGAGTAAAGCTGGAACAGGACATAGCAGGGTGGGTGCTGAGCCCTGAGGCAGACAGATCCCAGCACAACAAAGAGAAGGACAGAGCCTAGCAGGTGATGGCAGCTTCCAGGATAAATTCACAAGTTTCACATTGGAAATCTGGGAGTTAAAACCACAGTCATGGTGGATCTTTCCTTTCCCATTAGTCACACCCTCCCAACCAACTCTATGATGTGGTATCCGTGCTTGTGCTGCCTAGAAACATCCCAGATTCCTGATGAAGTTACTAGATAAATTATAAGTTTTGAAATACAGCTAGGCAAAGGTTATGAAAACAAACTATGGTCTATTTACGGTAGCACTGCAGCACACACGTCTCCGATGAGGGGGAAAGACACCATTTTGTGCAACAGACTGGTAAGGACAGCCATTGGGAGGCTGAAATGGCCTGTTATGGTGGTATTATCCACATGACATATAGCTCTTGGAGAGTGGGACACAGGCTGAGCAAACACTCTCTGCAGTATATTAACAGAAGAAGTACAACTTGTGTAAAAAACGCCAAAACACTCTGGTTCATTTTCTAAATCTTGGGTGCCAAAATGGGATGGGAGGGGATACCAAGACAAAAAGGATAGAAATAGCCTTAAATTTCTTCCTGAGCTTCACCTGCCATTGTAAATATTGCTGGCCGTCAGATTATTACCATCTACCTTCTATACTCCTTGCAAACATTGTGGGCACACCTTCAAAGCTGCCCATGTACAATGGAGGATCACTGAGCATCCTACATAGGAGGCAAAAGAGCTGGGAACACACAGAAAAACAGTTAATTGGTTTTGAATCAGGAGAAGTCCACATCAGATGCTGCTTCTTTGTCCCTCAGGTTTTTACTCTTTGCCCATTGAAGTGAATCCCTCACCCAGCAGAAACAAAAAGGTCTAGAGCCCCTTCTCAGGACATATCTCAGCGTGGCATACAGTGGGAAGGGATGAAGGCCTGGACTAGGTCTTGTTTGGAGGCACCCAGGGATCTGGAGAGTTAGGGACTCATCCTATGGCAAGATCAAGTTAACCCAGAAGAGCCAGAAAGCTGTGAAGGGATGGACTCCAAAGCCAGAGGTGAGGGGGCTAGACCTGGGACAGACCGTAAGACAGTAGCTGGCTCCTAGCCTCAGTGAAACTGGTGTCTACAGAAAGGTCCCAACCATCTTACAGCCAATACAAGAACAACAGGTGTTGTCTGCAGCTTTCTTATAACGGTGTGATCACAGTGTTAGAAATTGTGATTGTGAAGCGTTTCAGATTGGGAAGGAAAAGGAAAGCTACTTCCAGACCCATGCAGAGACTAGAGAGATGCCAAAGCTCAAGCTTCCATCAAATGGGCGCAACTACTTTCAGCAGGTTCTTCTTGTCCTTTGGACAGTTTAGTATCCGTCCTTCCAAACACATCATTTCAGAGAAAGCTATTGCAGGAGTGCAGGTGTACAGCATTCACGATGCACTCTCCAAAATTTGCAAATGTAGTACAAGAGTTAGGTTTACCCTTATTCCTTATTTAAACATTATATTTCTCTGCCTCTTCTAACCTCTGCACCCTCTTTCAGTATCTTAATCTTAGCTCCATTAACCATATGCTCTGCCTTTTTCTGCTTTGCCTTTGCTCTCTCTAGTTTTCCTCCTCTTCACTAAACCAGCCCTTCCGTCTTGCATGTTATTTCCCCGCTAACACAACAAAAATCATAACACTAATCTGATTTCACAAGTGTAGCACAGTTGATTTTTCAGTGGTGCCCAGTGATAGGACAAGAGGTAACGGGCACAAACTTGACCATAGGAAGTTCCATCTAAACATGAGGAGGAACTTCTTTACTTTGAGGGTGGCAGAGCACTGGAACAGGCTGCCCAGAGAGGTGGTGGAGTCTCCGACTCTGGAGACATTCAAAACCTGCCTGGATGCCATCCTGTGCAACCTGCTCTAGGTGAACCTGCTCTGGCAGGGGGGTTGGACTAGATGATCTCCAGAGGTCCCTTCCAACCCCGGTGACTCTGTGATTCTGTGATTTTACTTCTGCATTTCCCACACTTTTCCCTGCATTGACACAGTCCACATGCCCTTTGGGACAAGGCATGCTCAAATTTGAACTGTGCTTAGCAAAACAGCACCCAGAAGATCTTGTCTGGCCCATCAGCATACCCTGAACAAAGGCACTTAACAACACCAGTTGAATAACTTGCTTCTTACACAGCCACCACCCTACTCCATCTTAGGATTTGAAGTTTTAGGTCAACGCATTAATACTGTGTCATCCCCCAGTACAATACCTGATGCAATTTTGTCAAGGTCACTTTGCCAGCAACTTTAAAGGCAGTTGAGGAATTCCATCTCAGACCCAGGTAAGAGGCAAAACTGCTATATCAGGGAAAACTCTTCTGAGGTACAGAGCAGAAGGCCTCTAAATTCCATCCTTAAAAAAATAAGGCTGAGTGCCAACCCAGCCCTTGCCTCTGCAGCTCAGAGGGCTTGGTAAGCACTTGCATGCCATGGTGTTGAGCATGGCAGTAAAACTTAGAGAGATTGTTTAAACAAGCTAGGACCTGGGCATCCTGTTTCTCACGGCACCATCCTCATAACATAGGACTGCTGCCAAACATTACAGTATAAATTTCCCACTGAACCTAAGATGTGGTTGACAAATATCCAAAAAAAGAATAAAAATATTTATATCTTAAAACATGTTGACTGGATAAACAAGATTGTAGCTGGGGCTCTGTTATGTCCTGCTTACCAATGTGCAGGCTGAAGCAGACATAAATGTTTACAGCAGTCACTCCTGTGCATGCATACATGCCCCTGGTCTGTCCCTCCCACCGCTTAGCCTGGCAAGAGCAGAGTAAGTCCTGGACAGGATTATGGGTGCCCGCTTATGCTTAGAAGAAGGTGATGACCCAAGCGCACTCAGCAGATACTGGGCTTCTCAGCCAGCAGAAGCAAATCATTCCCACACTGTACGCAAACACCATGCACAGCTACAGGTACAACTTTCAACTTTTCTTCATGTCCTGAATGCCAGATGGACCCTGATTGCGGCTTTTACAGTTTTTCATAACTGATTTTATGGAGCCAGTTTACTCTCTAAGATAATTAAGATCTCTAAGATAATCTAAGACTTAAATAAAACATCATGACCAAAAATGGTCAGCTAGTGGTTAGACTTGTTGCTTTTAAGTTATCAGTCTCAATTCCACTCCTCTCCAGCCCTCACTGCAAGCGTTTAAAAGTCTATCTCTCCATTCCACTGTTACCAGTCATTTTCCCCTTTACGATGCCTGTGTGCTAGAATTCACTGTGCCATGAATATGAAAAACTAGTCATCCATTACGTTAGTACTCTGTGTCACATTTCGCCAAAACTGGCATTCATATTTAAAGGCATGTGCCTCTATTAACTCAACATTTTAGGTATATATCAGGGGTTTTTACTTTTTAAACTGAAGATATATGACTAAGGTCTCTAAGCCTACGTGTATCCCACCTACCTGTATCTAGAACAATATTCTTCAGAACTCTTCAAAATGACAAGTGAAAATCTGTAACCAGTAGAAAACCTGCAATATTTCAATCCCATGCAGAAAGTAACTTCAATGCTTTAAGACTCTATAGTAAGGTAGAAGACCTGTTTCAAAGCTCTTAATATCTGAAGTCCTTCCAAAATAGCATTTGCCTTCCTGGTGAAAGCACCTCAGATGCATTTATTCTGCAAATTCCTTCTTATAGAACAGCACCATTAATAGGAGACAGCTTGCAGTCTATTGAACTGATATAAAGAGACCCAGCAACAACAATCAATTAAGTGCTACTAATTGCTTACTCAGTTTTTCTAGTTAATTCTTGTGGTTTTATCATTACTGTGTTTTCCTTTTTCTTTTAATTACCACCTGAGAGACGCAAACACACAAAAGATTTGCCTATCCAGCTCCACGAACACATCAACGACAGAGGATATGCTTGAAGAATGCCTGAATCACCATTTAAAGATGAAAAAAATGGATTCTTTTTTCCCTCGAGTAGTCACAGCCATTACTTGTACCAGGAATATGCAAAAAACATTAAGGCAGATGTAGGAACTTTAAGCTGATGATATGCCGTAGTCCATTACATCTGAGGAAGTGTTGTTACAGGGAATGCTAGTGAGAGCATTTTGATATGGGCCACAGCACTGGCTAACACCAGTTTCATTGCTCAATGTGGCATATTTTTCCTATTATGTAATGCTTATTGCAGGTATTATAATGATACATAGCTGAAAGCCATCAGTAAGGGCTTTCACAAGGGACCGCGCAAAGAAAGCTGATACAATGATAGAGAGACAGCACTTGATTGTTTTTCCTTACACTCTTTTGTACCTTTTGGTGGCTGTTAAACCAGTAGGTTCTGATCAGATCTCCTAACCTCATCTGCCACCTTTATGATACCATTTGTCAGACCAAATTTAGAAACCAACTGCTGGGAGCAGGGCTGCAGTCTCATCACTGGCGGAAGGTCACTAAATAAGGAGGTGTGGGGGGGGTGTCTCTGCCAGGTCACTTTATATCACTACATGCTGTACAAGCACCGTCTTTCGCAGGATGATTTCTTTCAGCACATGCAGATTCCAAAATGGTTAGAAAGCAGACTAACTAGCTGGGGTAATTATGGGGAAACCTCTCAAAATATGTAACCATATTAGGTGGCCTTTTATTGACTACGCCTAATTTAAAGTTTATATGTCATTAGGGCAGACTTGCAGAAATCCTCATGAATGCAGTGCAATCAAGCTTTTATTAAAACTAGTCAGACGTTTTCACCACCAAAGCCAAGATTTCATTAGGAACCTTTCTCTAGTTACTCTGTTTAACTTTCTACATTTACAGAACTCTGTCAAAATTACCTCTTAAAGATTTCAGACAGAATTAACCGATACCTTCCAGGGGGCTATTTGTCACCAAGAAAAAGTGCACTAATTTGGATAGTTTACGTTATTCTGATCTTATTTCTTTTCTTTTGAGAAACTTCAGCTGTGCTGACGATGAGAAACAGATGAAAAAGAACTGTTTCCAATCCCAACCTCAGATATTATAATTGTATTAAATGATCATTTAATTATTAAAAGGAGTAGAATGCAATACAAATGAAGGTTCAGAAAGTAAACAGTTTAATGTCACAAAACCTCTTCTGTCACTGAAAGACCACAGAGGTCTAAGAATCCACACCAAGTGGAATTTTAATACACTAAACAGGTTTGATTTATTATTAAAAATTAATGTGAAATTAAATGACTGAGCATGACTTCAAAGCAGCTGGCTATACAGTTACTCCATCAGTTTATTCATAAACCTATTTCCTGGCCAAATACTCTAAATTCAATACAATATCATTACAAACTGCTGAATTGCATGTAGAAGTCTGCCTATCACGTCTTTAAAATACCACAATGAAGAGATGCTTATTCTAACCTCACTGGGCAAAATATAATTTTGGAACCACTATAATTCCACGATGAAATCACCACAATTGGTCTAAAAATATAGGATTTTAAAATTTAATACCTCATATTTTGGGGAATAAAATATTTGCATCTTGCAAAGGGAGAGAAAGGCAGCTCGAAGTCTGTCCTTAAAAACAAGTTTGTCACATAATGGAAAAAAAAAGTAAAAATCCACCAGCTGCTTATACCAAATAAAACATTCAACTACAAGCCCCATTCCATTTTGGTACCTGGTCACTTTTGACAGTGCAGAAGCATACAGTGTACAAGGTATAGCCTGAAGACATAAGTAGTTGCACGTTGTCCTATATGGTGGAAGAGGGATAAGACCTAGAAGGAAAACTATTTGGTCATAGCAGGCCCATATACTCATTGGTTCCAGATGATTCCTCTCCTTGGCTTGCCTCTTCAGCACCTTCTGGGCCACTAGAAAGGCAAGTTCCTTCAAGTAGAGATCTCAGTAAGGTCATCCCAAACATCAAAGGCAGCAATGAAGAGAACACACAAACAACTATGAGAGAAGGACATAAAAGATGAGTCTGGAGCAGCTGTCAGAATAAAGGAAGCAAATCTGAGGCTGGGCAGACAATAAGAGATCAGAGAAAGAAATGCTGGCACACTAGCATCAAGCTGAGCAGTGAAAGCAAAAAAGGAAAATTCGCTATTGCTCTCCCCTGGAACAGGAAAGCAGTCAAGCTAAGAGGAAGAACTTGGTGAAAGAACCTAACTGTCATTATAATGTAAGCCTTGCAAAACTTTAAAGTCCCTTAACATAGGCAAAATTGGTGTCTAAGACAAGAAATGAACAGGAAACATCTGCTATTTATCTGGTAGCCAATATTTAAAGAGCATGCAGGACAAAATGACAGAATTCTGTCCTCGTATGAATGTAATCAGAGAAGTTGGAAAGGAGGAAAAAGCTGAAGATTTTGCAAGCATAAGGGAGGAGAATGCAGAGCTCCCATTGCATGTCGGCAATTAACACAGGTCCAAAGACATGTCTGAACTAGAGACACTGCAATAGCTCTGTGAAGGTTGGCTATGGACTCAGCCCAGCTGTGACTACAAGAACACAGTGCAATTTATTAGCTCATAACCTATCAACCTTGCTAGTAATCCTCATCTGGCAACAGTGACTCTCTCACAGTAGCAAAAACATAGTGTAAGAGTTTGGGGAACTTAATACTGCGAGGGATGAATGAGACCCCTCCATCCCTATGAACATTTTTTTGAAAGCAGAAACAGCTCCCAGTTGGGCAGAATCAGAAAACTGCCATCTCTTCAATTCAGTCCATGAAGTTTGACAACAAACATCAAGGATAAGCTTTAAACAGAGGTTTGCATATCTGAACTCTGCATACACAAGGACCAAAAAAAGTTTTGGCTGCAAAGGATTCTGGAGTTGCTGAAAACAAGGGATACAGCAACACCGAACTATAAAATCAGTCACTGATTTTCTCATCTGTCAGTCAGGAACAAATTAGACCTCAGGCCTGCAACCTAAAATCCTTGTCCTAGCTTCTACAACCTCTGTTTTTTCTAGGGTAAAAAAAAATACATCCACCCAGGCATTAAAACAGGATTGTGTTTTAAAGTCAAATTAGTACCATAACAAATTCTGGATCGATGTACTTCAGTCCCAAGTCATTTGTTCTTTCTGTTCACTCACTCCTTCTTCAAGCAACTATGCAATGCCTAACACAGTGAGTTTGGTGGCATGGGAAGCCACACAGTTGGAGCTCATCTCAAAACACCCAGTTTCAGCTCAAGTGCAAGACCAAATCTTCATAGTAGTTACAACAGTAACTACTTTGACAAATTCAGGATGGATGTCAACTGCAACAAGGGCACAAAATACTCATATTTTTATGAAGCCCCTGGTTCATGTCTTACCATGTCCAAGTGCTTTGATAAGGACAGGAAATCAGTATATATGGAACTTGGCAACTGAGTAAATGATTCCTGTGTATAAAATACAGTTTATAAAATGCAGTTTGCATCCCATCTGCACTACAAACTAAAACAATGTGGTCAGCCAGTAATGATTTTTGCTGTGCTTGTAGTTTAGGTAAATCCAATCTCTATTTACCTACCTCATGACTGAGATCAAATCCAGCCGAAGATTTTAAAAGAAAAGACTATTAGTTGTAGACAGGAGAGCTAAAGATCCCCACATGATACAGATGTAATTTGTTTAATTTGCGCCATAGAAGCACAGGGAGAATTGACTGGTCAGGCTGCCTGTGGCTCTGCACATGTTTTTGTGCATGAACGACATTTTAATAAACACTGTGCCCATGCCCTAAGCAATTACATAGACATCCTCAGAGCTACTGGAAGACAAAATGGACAGAAGGATGAATCATGACCCCAAATGGGCAGTGTCACAGAGCTAGCAGAAGGCTGAACCGTGACCTCAATTCCACCCCCAACAGGACAGCGTAATACAACTCCTATCCAACCTATGCATCTTAACAAAAAAGCAAAAACCTATACCAGAATGTAAGCAATACTTCAACAGATGCTTAGACCACGGTCTGAGATACATGTGCTCTGTGAGGGAGAAAGGGAGGGAATGAAATAGTCACTGAAGAAATACTAGAGTGTATCCTCGAGCTGACTTTTGTACATGAAGTCTTGTATCTTTTCATTGTGTCAACATTCTAGGCAGTTGCGATCATCTAAAAACGAAAAAAATCAGCAGTCCACAAAGAGAATTATTTGAGCCTGTAGCTATTTGTGTTTTACCATATAATTAAATTGTTGAACTGAAGTGAATTAAAAACCAGCTAATTTATACTGTGGATGATGTGATGCATGGTCAAATATGAAGTATATTGGTGAGTCTTATTTTCCGATGTAAAAGCTTGATCTGCATAGGAATTCAGACTGCAAGCCTAAATATTTTAGAGAGGTATTCAATTACAGAAGACAGACATTCAATACTTTTCTGTTATGGGGGCTGAAAAAGTGCCAGTGAACTTCTGCGCTCTTCTACCTTGTGAGGACTACACATTGCAGTCATGTTAGAAACACGACAACTGAATTTAGGAGCGGTCCTTGCAGTTTAACTCCATAATGAATTAGACTGAAAGAATGTATGTTTCCAATGCCTGCACAAGCATTTGTAGTAGTTTCAAAAGGGATGAAAACGTCCTGATAGCTTGCTCCTGAGCTGCTATGATGCAACTCAAGCATAAAGTCATTAAAATTTGGTGTCAAGAAGTGGCCTTTCTGTAATTTTAATTGTTTCTTAACTAGAGAAGAGACTATAGTGCATGTGTGGTTTACAATATTACATAACACAAATAGAGTTCATTTTAACAATTATCTAAATGCACGTTTAAACAATTAGCCAATATATTGCCTCAAATATCACGTCCAATAAAAAACCCACTCTTTTAAAAGCACTCAAATGCAGTTATAGAAAGAAAACCATAACAACCTATTTAAGTGATGCAAGAAGTCTAATCTGAACCAGGTAGATGGAACATCAATCCTAGAATGGCTTGATTCTGTGGGTTTATATTAAAATCTGGCAGACGAACTAGAAAAGAGATGAGGCCAAATCTTCACCTAAATTCAACAAAAAAAGTCTTTTTAGAGAAACACAGGGGTAGTGGTAGTGCAGAAGGATGATGTGGACAGGCCAGCTGACTTTGTCTGAAAGAATTGCTCCAAATTCAGCTTTTGGGAACCCCGTCCACCAAAGACACGGCTCTCTTTCTCCCTCTCCCTTTTTGCCAAACACTGATGGTGTGAGGGCAGGACAGGGAGAGATAAGAAAGATCCTAGAGAAGGGAGCTTCCAACCATATGCTATTCTGTTTTCTACTACTCCACATTAGACTTCAATTTTTTAAACTTTATTTAATGTACCTCATATTATCATACATATATATGATATGCATTATTAGTATGCATTGTATCATCACATAAATTTCCCCTGCTTGCCTCAAAATCTTTTGGTCAATCAATGTACATTCCCTCACGCTTTCTGTGCTTCTGTGCACAGTTCCACTGAACTGTGTAATGTAAGCTGCAAATTTTGCTCATGGCCTCTTGTATTTCTCCTCTGTGTTCGTGCACCTTTTCCTATTTTTCCTTAAAAATAAAAAAAATTACAATAGACTTTCCTCCTCTTCTCTTTCTAACCACATACTAAGAGGTACCTTCACCTATTACGTGCCAGAGCAAAAGACACAAAATTAAAGGACTAGGTATTCTACTTCTGGCATAAATGGCAGCTCAACTATTGTAACCTTTGCTTGTTCTCTACAAGGAATTTGTAGTGGCTTCAGTTCATATTTAAATCTTTTTTTTTCTTTTTCTTTTGAAGAGAGAGAGAGAAAAATGTATAGTTCCCCAGCAGTGTCAGGGAAGTCAGCTCGCTGCTAACTTAAGAGGGTAAGCAGAATCATAGGACAAACAACAGCTATGAGTGACAACCTATCACCAAGCAATGGAAGCACAAATAAGAGTAAAGATTGGCAAAATCTGGAATTTGGAGGAGAAGAGCAAAGCAGGAAAAAAAAACATTGGGACAGAGGACCACAACTGAAGAGAGATAGAGGCACATAGCAATACTGAGCTGTATAGCCCATGGCAGATGACCCACTCTGGGATTAAATCCCACAAAAGCTTCCAGAACACATTCAGGTTTGTTCTGAAAACTTGACAGGTACTATATGGGAATTACAATTATGAATAAATATGTTATTGAAGCAGCTGCTTATTTAAGTAAAAGATCAGGAAAGACAGGAGTCAAATGCCTGCCAACGAAAATGGCAGGCTTCTCCCACAACCTTAAAAAAACCCTAGGGTTGAAGTGCCTGATTTTGTTCTAAATATCTGAATGGGGCAAAAAAGATAGGATAGGGCTTTTGAAGCATGGGGTTGGAAAGCAAAGCAGAGCTGTGATAGTTTTATTCTAGTTTTAGATGCGCAGTACGCAGAATTGACTGAAAATAGCCAGGCAATGATGCCTGTTGAATTCTAGAGATTAGGATCAGGCAAAAGCTTTATGCTGGCTGCCAGCATTCGAATAGTTTTGAGACATTTCAGAAGATTATGTGATTCCAGCAGACCTCTTTTTTTAAAAAAAAACCAACAAAACCAAACACAAACTAGTGGGTGCTTTTAATAGATGCTGAGTACAGTCAGGCTTTGTTTGAGAAAGCACTGCTTATTCTGAAATAAGCAGGATCCAGACAAAATGCTTCATCAGTTCACTGCCTCCTAACAAGATTTTTATTTAGGAGCTCTAGGCTCTCATCTACCGATTGATTTCAGTAAATCCAAATTGAAAGAAAAGTCAGAAGAACCTAACTGGCAGCAAAAGTTGTTAGCTAAACAGGCAGGGTGTGGGTGATGTTAAATATGGAGAGTCACTCCAGGACAAAACTGCGTCTCAAAAGCTTGTACCTGGACTCTGAGCTGTGAGTATCATCTGCCCTCAGTGTGACTAGAACCTCGAGCAAAAGTGATGAGGAAACTACTGTTCGCTCTCACTCATCTGAGCAGGATCCTCACCATGTACCAGACGACAGTCACAAGCACTAGGGAAGGTGTGCTCATGTTTTTGGCCAAGAGGAAATGACATGAACAAGAGATGACAACCTGTGTGATTAAAATAACTGAACGACCCCTATATTCCCTCCGTGAGCAGTGACAACTGGATGGCTTCAGGATTCCAACCTAAGTTGGACAAAAGCAACTGGAAAACTGATATGAGACCACAACACTTACTTCACTCGAGACACACAGTAGTCACCAGCTATAGAAATTATTTTTCTTTTTTTTTTCCTTTTTTTTTTTTTTTGTAAAAAATTGGAAATAGTGACTTACTAGCTCTGTATCCTACAAATCATATCCCCTGCAAGGAAATTTACTCATTCACAGCCACTCCCATCACTTTGCAGTCAGTTGAAAAGGCTTCAGTTTTTAAAGGAAACTTGTGATTTTCATAACATTTTCTTCTCATAGTGAAGTAAGCCATTTAAATCTCTCTACTTTATTACATGCTCCAGTACACCAAGCAGTCTGAACACAGGGAAATGGATTAGATAAATAGAAATATTTTTGTTATGACCTAATTTAAGGAACTTAAAAGTAATATGACTACTTCAAAAACTGCAAGGCATCAAAAGGCTTAAAAATATTGTGGAGACATGAGAGTGCAAGATATCTGGCAAGTATTGATAGAGTAACATTTAACTTGAATGAGAAACAGGAGGCATTCAGAGACACATGGTTACCATTCACATAAATTTATGACCAGGGCATTTCTGTTACTGTAATACTCTTTGTACCAGGAGCCATATGCAATGCCTTGCTCTTTTATGTGCGGTGTCCGTTTATGTCATATTGGCAAAAATTAAAGAAAGGTTTGAATCTGGAATTTGCTGGCCGCCAGTACAACATAAGATATGAAGGTAATACAGCTTCTGCTCTTTGTAAAAGAAATCAACAGCCCTAGGAGAAGGAACCATGCAGCTTTTACAAACTTTGCAGTAAGTGATGGAGGAGATGGCTAGGAGACAAAAGTATACCTACGCCATCCTACATACAATTAACATCAGTCTAGTACAGTTCAAACTACACCTTTAAGAAAGCTGCCCAATGTTCCATCAAACTAATGAATGTACTGCTTCCTTTATTACCTTAAAAGTTCATTTGTGCATTTGCACTAGTGCTGAAACTTCGTTAGCATTACAGCCTGTTCTAGAGGACACCTTTAGTAAGCCACTTCCTACCACACACTCGATAGTTTTCTGGTTCCTTGAATAGAAATTTAAAATCAACAGTGCAAAATACAGTCTGCAAAGCAGACACACAATGCCATCTGTATTGCAATTCCCTCATTAGTTCTACAGGTTATATTATCTTCCATATCATATTCCTTCTTACAGAAGCACTTAGACATCACAGCAGTCTGAATAATAAAACCCCAAATTATAAATAGTAACAACTTCTCCTTATCAGGCAATAAGTGTCCAGGATCCCAAATACGGTGAAGCAATTCATAAACTAGAGAAATAATGAGATTAGGAAAAAATATTCCAACTCCTATCACAAACTTTTTTTCCAGAGGATGTCTACCTACACGAAACTCACACTATGAAGATGTAATGGGAAGAACTCCTCAGCCACACATTGTTCAGCTCAGTCCTTTGATTTTTAGGTATAACGCCTGACCTCCTCAAATCATTCTTTACTCCCTGGTTTGCCACGTTTATGGCTCCTCATAAAGGCATTACTTCAAGGGAAGAAAAATCCTATGCCTAAATCCATAGGAAATGCCACTGCCATAACCCTAACCTAAGCTTGTTTTACCTCCTGCTGCTCCTTTAAATTCCACCGCATGTATCTGCATCTTTCTGTCATCTCTTGTACTCCATTGTCCTCGCTCTGAGGGTATTTGCACAGTCCAATACAGCACTGTAAATCCCTGAATTGGGCACCAGTTTGTAGCACATCTACACAAATGCAGCAGACAAGCATACACCAGCAGACAAGCACACTTAGGTTTCCAGTGCCTGGGTAAGCTGACTCAAAACTAGGTGAGGTATTTCTGCACGTTTTTGCACTGCACTATGAAATCAGGCTCTCTAAAGAAGGTATAATCTTTCTGCTGTTTGCATAAAGCACCGTGTTTAGCATCAAGTCTCAGAACTGAAGCCCCTAGGCACTGCACAAATAAAAGCAATAATCAGTAGCAACAGAGCCCTCTTGTATATTCCTAAAAAAACAAAAGTACACTTAGTTGGCTGCTAAGAGAAATGTTTTGCCTTTTCCTATGATAAAATAACATGTTAGTGTGGTTCTCCGCAATAAAACAGGGACAGAGGAGTCGCAACACAACACAGCTCCGCAGTAGGCCGTGCACGGGTGACAGAGCCCAGCCCAACACCTATGCAAACTCCAATCTGAAACAGAGACAGAAAATACCATGTTTTAATAATTCATTCCCATTTCTTTACCACAGTGCATCCATATCCAAAAGCAGCAAGGCCACAGATGAGGTTAAACCTAGACAAAAGTTTTCTTACAGTTTCTTCAAAGGGAGATGGCTTATTAAGTCGGAAACTTTTTATCCTGTGAGTTGGTGAAACATCAAAAGCATAGAAGCATCACTCTTCCAAATGAAAGCAAAACATTTTCATGCAATATCCTTCTTCCTCCAGCTTCCTTGACCACTGCTTCATCAAGAATGTCACTTTTTCTACCTCTTTTTACTAAAAAGGCTACTTTGGAGAATAATACTGCATTTTCCAGATGGTACATCTTGTTTTGCTTCTTCGTTTGCTAAAAAAAAAAAAAAAGAAAACACAAACCAAACAACCACCCAAAAATGACAAAAAAAAATTCCACTTGGAAGAAACATTCTTGGCAGTAAAAAAAAAAAAAAGAAAACACAAACCAAACAACCACCCAAAAATGACAAAAAAAAATTCCACTTGGAAGAAACATTCTTGGCAGTAAAAAAAAAAAAAAGTACCACCTCACGCACACAGACAAAAGATTGTTGGTTGCTTCACTCTGCTGGAATGCTTTACAAAATCATTTACATCCCCGTATGGAATAAAATGTCATAGCAGTTCTCAACACTTCACCTATATTTTACAAATACCTCAGTTAAGAGGTCATGTAAATTTTGCTCTCAGTTTTTCCGTGTGCTTTGATCTTTCAATAGTATTTTTAAGGCAATTTTCAGATTATAGAGAAAATGGATTCCATTTAAAGTACATGGATTATCATACTGGAGAGTAAAGAGGAAAGGAAAGAAATAAGGTTATGTATCATGGATATCCTTTTCAGAATTTCCTACATGAATTACAAATTTAATCCCATGAAATCTCAATGGGACTGAGAAGCCCAATATGACCTTAATGCTGTCCCCATGCTAATTAGGTAAGTACCTGGAACCCCCCCAACACACTAGCTACAGACTTCCAACCAGGGCTGTGTCTTACGCAAAGAAAATACTAGCCACAGACAATCCCTCTCACAATGCGTGTAAAGCATAAGGGGACGCAGCATTAGCTATGTCATTGGGTGTTACAGACATCACAAATGCACACCATGGTTTGTTTTATCTGTTTATTCGGGGGTTTTCACGACCACAGTTCAATTCCTGCTTTGGCAGTAAAACCGGGAAACAAACTTTTTTGGAAGTCAAGGCATTGGGAGACTTCTAAGGGCCTATCCTTTCAATAACTACAATCATCTGAAATTAATAACTGAAATATTAAAAAGACATTTTCTGTCCAGCTTTCAACATTTGTGGAGATGTCTGCTTTTTTTCCATCAGCAACTGAGCAGCTGATAAATGAGAACTTCAGGAAGCTTGTAATATTGCCATGTAAGACATTATCACCCCAAACCTTTAACAGTAGCTTTAGCACACTGTAAACTGACCGCAGTACACTAAAATTGGACAAGAGAGTCAGTATGCATCATTTGGCTGGGACAACATAACAATTTTATGCCATTTGTAACCAACTTCTTGCTGTTTGTGTTATGCAATTAATGTCATTCACACTGTAACAAAATAAAAAAAGGGCAAAAACCCCAAGTCCTAAACGTGACTATCCCTTTGCTCTGTTGTTATAAAGACATTCCTGTTGGTATGGCTTACTGATGGAGGGTTTACAAATTAATAATTCCCAAAAGCTGCTTTAAAGCTACATTTCACAGATTTTTTTAATTCAAGTTCCATATTAGAAGAGGAGATTAGTGTCACTGGTATAGAGATTACTGCACATTAGTATAAAGACTTACAGAATTTTGAGTCAGTGCCATTGAAGCAGAGCACTGTGCTGTATGGGAAACTCTGTTACTGCACTTATAATAGCTCATAATATGTTCAGAAATGCAACAAATCAGAAAAAATCTCAGATCTAATTCATCATGTTCATATATTTAAAATAATGAATGCAATGCTTTACAATTAATTTGCTCTTCCATAAACACAGTGGTATTTTGACATTTAAGCAAAAAGTCTGCTCTGATTTATTTGCAGATTAAGTTGTATTTTTGTGCTAAATGCTCAGCTATTCTGCCCCACAGACCAAATCATTTGTTCATATATGGTTATTCTCAGATGCAGGGAAAGGAAAAAAAACCCAACACCCAAACCAAGAAGTTACTCAGTTAAAAGCTCTCTCCATCTGCCTGGAGTTTTATTAATAACTCATCACCATGGTATCACAGCATCTTAAGGAAAATAAAACAGACAGATAGTTGCTAGGCTCTCCAACCTCTAAGGATAAAAGGGAAAACTTCTTGAGGAAGAGTGGGAGAAACTGTTTTGGTTTTGTTTCCTTATCACCCTTGAGGGCAAGGCTAAGTCAAGAGATGGGCCTCATATTGTGTTCTGAAAGCTGCAAGTATTGTGGCCATCACTCAAATCTGACATCCATGACCCAATTCTCTGCACTAGCACCTGGATAAAAAAACAGAAATCCAAGCTGTGAAGTGAAAAACCAAAGCAAAAGGGAATCAGATGAAGGAATGCACTGCTTTCTTCAACACTCCCATGTAACCCTCAGAAGGACTCTTCAACCACATCACTGTTGCCCCCATTCATATTAACCTAAAATGAGCTGTTTGCTGACATGCACTAAACTCTGTCCTGCAGAAGGGGATCCAGGATCAGCATATGGCACAGGCTTGCCCTCACTGAGCTCCACAGTGTTGTGCTGTAAATACTTCTGACAGCAATGGTGGCAACCAGGGAACAGTTCAACGACAGTTCCTCTACCCAGAAGAGTCTCAGCTGTTTCCCACAAGTATTTTTAAAATTACTGGGCTTGAGAAGCGAAACCCCTTACCTGTAGCACTCTCACCATCAATACTGACAGAGAGAATGTCCCCATGCCTCTGCCAGGTTTGGGTTCTAGAAGGAACAAGCAGCCTGCACACACTTATAAACATTATCTGCTTCAGTAAGTGAAGTGAGCTCAAAATATGCTAGAACATCTTCAGAATTCTAATATGGAGAACCATCAAGTTTAAATGAAGTAAAACACATATGGCAGAGAGAGTTTGTTTGCAGTCCCCATGCCCTTTCAAAAAAACATGTACGGCAAGGTTGCTTGTGTCCCAATGTTGCCACGCTATTATTCCAGGAAAGAACAGGCAGCAAAGGGAAATCCATAAAAACAACATATATACTGCAGGGTACAAGAGCGTGCTTCCTACTTACAAGTAATTACAGTGTTGACTAAATTCATTCTAAGGCCAAAGAGCAATACAGTCAGAAGTCACCTTTAGTTGGTACACTACTCTGCTGCAGTGTCTCATGAGCGGGAAAGCTTTACAGAACCTCATGTCTAGTGCCAGGGAGAGACATCCAGACATGCAAACTATCAAGTCTAGCATCTGTGAGAGGTACAGTGAGTGGTTACACCGTTTCCTTCCCTTCTCCCCGTTAAGAGGAGAAAGCAAGCAAAAAAAAAAACAAAACCAAACCTATGAGATGTGGCAGATTCGTCTCCAGTGCCATCTCCTTAAAGTCCCAGCACTCATTATTTTCTTCACATGTAAGGTTAACACAGCAAAAAGACTGTGCAGCTTAAGGGCAAGAGAAGACAAGAAGCACCAGAGAAGTGCCTTCCTCACTGAAGGGCTGGTATGACACAAAATGCCACAAGCAGCAGGCCTGCCCCACTCCCCCAGGGACACTGCCATAGCTCAACAGACTTCCCTTTCAGAAGGACCTTCAATCCTGCATGCTGTTTATTCAGTATTTTAGAAGGAAGGAAATTGCCCTTTATCACATCTTTTTCACACTCATGTTACTGCATACTAAAGCAGAAGTCTGTCACCTCGATCAAGTAAAAAATGCTGTATTTTGGTCTCTCAGGTGGCCTCATGTTAAATTTCTTACAGTTACAAGAGAAGTTAAGCACAGGAAGAGGCTGTTCCCCTTGTCCTTCAGTTGCTTGGATAATTAGTGCAAGCCACAACAAGCCAGAAAATCTTTTTTCTTTTTGCTAGATAGTTGTAGCTCTGAGAAGGCAATAATTCCTGCAACATGAAGCTGTGTGCTACTTAGGGTCCTCCTTTTAGGGTGAAAAAAGCAGCAGAGGTCAAGGTAAAAATCTCTGGAAACAAAGAAACAAGCAACCACCCTGATTTACCCCTGCCCGTCAGGCTGGGTGCGTTTTGTCTCTCTCTGTACCCAGAACATACACAACTAATTCTGTTTTCTAGAACTGCAATTGTTGATTGATGAGTCATCTTTCCTGTAAATTTATTTTTTTAAGTGATTTTGGCATTGTTCCTCGAAATTCCTCTCTGGCTATGTAATGGAAATTTTGACCTCACACTCTGGTTTCTTTAACATCACAGATACTGAGATTATGAGTTTAGAAAGACCAAATAGTTGAATAGAGGATGCAATGGAGAAATCTATAGCTTAAAAAGAAAGCAAGCTGTACTAAATAACCTCTCACATAAATATTTAGCTGTATGGCCATTAGGTTATGTTCCTAATAATACAGCAACTCATTTATCATAATTAAGACTTCATGGGGGGATGGGGTTGCTTCCTTCTTTCCCCTCCCAAAATTGGTCATGTGGCCAAAGCTGTTGGTAAGTGAAACTTGGCATGTATCGAAGTTCATTTTTTTCCTTTTAATTAGTGACTCCCCATATCATGGTTTTGAAAACATACTGCAATTAGTAGTCAGAAAACAAAAAGTAGAAAAATGTAAACCAGAAGAGAGTAGAAAGAAACCAAAAGCACCAAATAATTCATCCATGAGGCAGAATTATTGCATAGGGTAGCATAACACTTTTAAGATTGTAAGCAGCATGATGAAGGACTTTTCAGCTCCCTATCCTTCCTCCATTTGGGACCAATGAGGAAAGTATATGGTAGCCCAAATTTCTCAGATATGCTAAGTTCAAAACACATGATGAAGAGCTTGGAATTTTGCACTGCCTTAGTCCCACAAGAAAAAATACATGGATCTTTATAGCAAGAATCAAAGCGAACACATATGTGAACTACTCCGATTTATTTAAAACGTCACTTAGTAAACAGAAGAGAAAACTCCTCGATCCACTCAGTCTGCATTCAACTGGCAGGAAAATCCCACAGCGCTCAGAAACAGACAGATGCCCCTAGCACCTGCTGGAGCCTCTAACCAGTAATTAGAATCAGCCAATAACAATCATCATGCTAAGCTAAATCTAAGAAGTGGCACATTCATGACTCACAAAAGCTAAGCCTATTTAAAATGAATTGACATTCATGCCTATCCCCCAAATGTTAAATGGGATAGACAAGGGACACGACAACGTGAGCTTCAAAGTATGCATTCTTGGAGAAACTCTCAACGAGATTTCTCAAATGAGAACATCATTATGGTCTCTGTTAATTCTTCACGGTCATGCCAAAGGGGATCCCACTGTATCCCACCCATGTTTAGCTTGCACCACCAACCAGCTTTCATTCAGACCAACCAAAGGAGAGAGAGTATTTGGAAATGAGCTCCACTGCTGCTCTAACCACAAGGCAGCCCACACCAGTGTCTTCACAGGCTTCACTAGACACTGACCAACTTACATGGCCAGTTTAACTCATGAAGAATGCAGCAAGTTTGCAACTTTGAAGAGAGTCACTGCTCTTCCCCATCAACGTAGTACTCTGAATGGAAACTGTGCACCCAACAGTAAGGCAGCTCTGACCACATGGGCTGAGAGGTGTGACTGTGCTGCTGGCACCTCAGACAGCCTTGCAGCTGCTCTGAAACTCATAGGAATGTCTGTCCTCCGTCTGTTGTGACAACAGAATGAGTTAATATGACTTGTACAGGTGTGATGACTGACTGACAAGGTTTCCAAAAATACTTGTGATAAGATGCTACTGAATAGGGAAATTAAAAAAAAACAACTGTATTCACATTCCCAGCTCTTGTCATAACCTTAATGAAGTTGAGTTCCCCCAAAAAAGACAGCATTTTGGTGAGAGGAAGTGGAATGAAGACAGTCAATTAATTTGTTCTTGACCTTTCCAGTCTCAGCAATCAAACTAACAGCTGGCAAAACACATTCTTACGTGGAAAAAAAAAACAAAAACAAACAAACCCCAACAAAAAAAAAACCCAAAACAACAAAAAAACTTTGAATTTCCACGTAGAGAAGGTCTACCAAAAAAATCCAGCTCAAACTCTCTGAGAACAGGTAACAGCCAAGTTGAAACTGTTTCTACATACATTAATGGCTCAGAGATGGCTCTAGATTAGTAAAATCATGCCTGTGACCTAAGGTGAAATACAGAGGAGTTTAATACAAGGTAGTACAGACTGCCTTACACAGCGCCATTAGTGGACACAGGAGAGAAATGGCCAAAAGCTTTCTTATTACACTGATTTATGCAATTTTAAGTAAAGCATTTTCAAATTCTTCAAATCATTTTCTTCAGCTTCATAGCCAAACTTTCACTGGTTCAAATGTAAGCCATATACTGGGGGAGGGGGTATCCATTCTAGTGATGAACATACAAACATCATAACCAAAGTTGGGCAGAATATGGGGAAAAAAAACATTTAGCATCTGCGTAGTTACCTGAGCTGCTAGGGAAACTTCCACTAGCTGTTCCTCAGCTGCCTCCCTAACCACTACCACGTCTGCTCTCCTCCTTACTGAATACTACTGTTATTAACTGGAACCCTACATAGTTTAGTTCTGGGAGAAAACTTAATATATCATTTGTAAGCCTGCTAAGTGCCGCATCTCTTATTAGAAGCTGAAAAGCTCAATAAATGTAACATGCTAAATTCGGTAACAGGTTATGCCAATGGAACAGGAAATATTCTCCTCAATCTCTTCTCGGTCAGGGGAAAACTCAGCAAATATCAGAACAGCCTCATTTTTACACATTAGTAGTATTTTCCAATTGATTGTGTGAGTCAACATTTTAAATACTTCCATCCACCTCGTAAATAAAGTTGCATGTCTAGGGAAATACCCTACTATCAACACAATCACTAAAATATCTGAGGTCTGTAGTTACATAGAGAAGGAGAAGGGTAGCTGGGCCAGGGGATCCTGACACTGAAATTGAGAAGAGTTTGGGCACAGGAAAGAGGAGAGAGAGAAATGCATTCCTCTTCCCAGTGCTATGATTATGTTATCTGTAAGGGTACCTGATTTAACTTGGGTAACTATCCATGAAAACATGACAGCTGAAACTATCAGAAACCACCAGTAGAAATGTGTCAGAAAGTACTCTAATTTCTGTAAAATAAATTTATGTTTTAGCCTCATTAACCCTCCTCTGCATCAAAGACACTAATGATAGACATTCATGGACTGGTGGGAGAGGAAGGGATACCTCTCTCCCTGGGAGGAAAGGGGAACGCACAGGTTGGGATCCTGAGCAGGACCCAGCCCAAAGAGGAGAGGAGTAGTTGGGCCAGAGGATGGCCCGACACTGACAAGAAGGGTTTGGGCAACACAGGGAAGAAGAACATGTTTCTACTAAGATACTACTAGTATTATCAAGAAAGAAAAATAAATAGGGAAGGGGCAAGTTGTCAAACTGTATCTTAACCTCAAATGTAAACAGCTTCCAACTTGCACAGAGCGCTAACGAGGTGATGGTCTACGTTCACTACTCAATGAAGTACACCCACTGTGCATATTCCAAATGCAAATTTGAACTGCTTTGAGAAATCAGCTTCAAACTTCTATAGTTTACCAAAAAATCCAAACCAAACAAAAAAAAAAACAAATCAAAACCTAAATTTCTTAACAATCGCTGTCTGAAAATCATTCTTTCCTCTCATGCAAGACATTGTTCTGAACTAGTGTTTCATTCAACTCACCTTTGTAAAACATTCTCAACACCCTAGAACAACTCCTTAAGGAGATACACTACCCACAAAAAGTAATTTGAAAAAAACCTGTAATTACATGATTGAATAACCTGAAATTCTCAAGTTATTTAATATATAAGGAATACAATCATCCAAAGTATTATTGTAAGTGAAGATATTTTTCAAAAACACAAAGATTGAAATAGCAACAGAAATAGCGGTCCACATACATTGCCAGAATTAAAGAGGGAAAAGGGAAGAAAACCCATCGTTATTAAATGCACCTTTGTATTAGGGAGACTAAAATCCTTCCACAAGGCCTTCCTTATATACCTAGTACTGAAATGATCTTCAGTTGTTCATCTACTGAAATTCCCCTCTATCACCACTGTTGTATGCAGGATTTGATTACACTTAGCAACAGTGAAAGTATTGCACTTGTATCCATCGGGAGCCGGGGGGGGAAGACCACACAAATCAAAACTTTTTATCCTAATGTTTTCTGTTCTGGAATTCTAGAAATTATCCTAAGCTTAAGTTTAAACATAAGGAATATGTAGTATATGTGTATGATCTAAAAAAGCCCAAAAAGAAGTATCTTTGTAAGACTGTTAGTGTAGTCCCGTTCATCTATTATTCTCAATGATAATTATTTTTAAATTGTATAAGGAAGTAATAATTAATTATTCCAGTCTCTCTTAAGTTCTTCTCCAGACTTTTTTACTTTCAGCCCAAATAATTTTTCTAGTTATGTTCTAGGTATGCTGCATACACTATTCTATGTAATGCAGAGAAAAATACAATCAAGACACCAAAAAATAAAAAAATGTACAGATCGATGTTACCACTATGCTCCAGCTGATACACTGGGTGACCCTGAGCAAATTACTTAGCCACATTCCCACCAAAAATGGAGAAGGCTCCAGACTCTGAAAAATGACTGTCAGACCAAAAAATGTTTACAGAGCAGCTTGCAATCATCAAACAGAGGGCTCTGCAAATGGGAAGTATTACAGCATATGCTATGTTCTAGCCATGAGTTTTAAAAAAAAGAAAAGAACATAAAAAAAGAATCTTTGCAATCATGACTAGGCACATATGTTCCAAACAGAAATGAAACTCCTGTTTCTTAGGTGTAGCTCTTTGATTTTTCATTACTTATACTTGATAAAGACTAGGTCTAGAAACAAGAAAAATAAATTAGAAGTTCATACATACAGGATCATATGAAAACCGTTGAAATACTTCACAAAATGCAGGCACAACAAGGTTCTTGGGAAAAGACAGTATCTACTACTAGATTTAATTGCTATAGCTAGAAGTCCAATTTACAGGTACCAAAGCCTTTCTCCAGGTTTCAGTCACCTTTGTAAAGTAACGGATGAAGGGAAAATAAGCACTTTTCATAAAAAGGTGAGATGCAGAAGGGAAAAAACCCAACCCTGTGTCAGGTCAGGATGCAACGAAGCACAAACCCTTGATTTGACAGATGGAATGAGAAGCCCTTGTCTTTGATTTGTACATGAGAAATCAAGATACGTTGCTGATTATCTGCAGGAAGGGAGGGTCTCACCATCTGAAAGGAACCCAGCAAATATTTTTTTTCGCCTCCTGCTCGGGCTGCTTGGTAAAATTTGGATGAAAGTGCAAAGAAAGCAAATGCCACTCCATTTCCTCCCAAAATGCTTGTTCCATCCAATGACAGCTCCCCATGGAGAAGGCAGAGGCAGAGTTTGCATTAGCTTCTTCTGCAATGTATTGGTTCCAAGTGCAAAAACTCAGCAGTAGAAACAACAAGAACTTTAACGCAGATGGAGGCTCAAGCTGTAAGTGTATGATAATTTATTGATAAAAGCAAATCCTGTTTTATAGTATACACTGGCCAATGTTTCTGCCAGCAATTAATTATGGGTATGAACAACACTAGCTAAAACAAGCATATGGTGGAAAAAAATGACAATATGATTAGTAACTGTGCAGGAAATGAGAAGCAAAGATACAAGTCACAATTTACCTTTAACATCTACACAACGTAGGGGTACTCAGGTTTTCGAGAGTCTACCAAAGGAATCACCTGAGACTATTTATATTTTTACAGGGTCACTTCTCCTTTTGATTCTCAGCTTTAAATCCAGCAAACAAGCCAATAAAAACTAAGAAAATGGGATTAAGAAGTGCAAAAGAAGGGTATAGACACTTCATTATCCTTGTTTATGCTCCTCCTCTCACCTGCCTCCATGTGAGACTCACACAATACAAAGGAAGAAATAAATTCACTGATTACAAAGGCGCTGCATAAACCATCTCAACACACAGTGTCCAAATGTATAGCATAAGCAAAGCAAAAGCCTACTATATTTCCCACAACTATCTTTTTCTTAAAAAAAACCCAAACAATAATAATTAAAAAATCATCTATACCCTTCATTCAATGTGTAAATGTAAATAGACAGAGAGCGGAAATAAGCATTTTCCCTCCACATGTCAAATTCATGATTAGTCTAAACAATTAAAAGCATCAGAGTGCCTAACACCCATTGGTTTCTCCAAGCATTCATCCATACTGCTTGTCTGGCAGTGGTTTCAAAGAAAATCTGGATGAAATAACATGATTCAGATGTGAAAAGACTGACAATAAACAGCATTTTCGTAGTGCTCAGTCATAAAACAGCAAGCTTTAGTACTGCATGTCCACATTAGGAAAAATGAAACTGTTTCTTCCGAGAACACCATGCTGGGTGTTTGACCCATGTACCCTGCAATGAAAACCAGGGGAAATTTGTTTTTCTCATTTCCCTTGTTCCATCAACTTTTAAAAGCAGCCAGACATAATAAGCATAACTTCTAAAAAACCCCAAATTTTCTATTAAAAATCTTATTAAAATATTTTTTCAATTAATTATACACTTTTGTCATTTTTAATAAAGCCTTTTTATGACGTTGTTCTTCTTAAAGAACAATGCTCACGGAAGAATTTCAAACAAAGCCATAAAAGGCTTTTCTCAAAGATCACTAAGTGGACTGGATGGCCTCTGATCAACGCAAAAGCCATTCACTGCAAGCATGTCATGATGCTAACATAAATGATAGGCCTACCCATGGTAAGGAGGCAGCTACAGGGCTCTGGGAAGAAAACACAAAGCACAGTGACTTCTTCCACATTTTATAAGGGCCTTCCTTCTCTCCCTTCAAATCTCTACAGGAAAGGGTCTTTTAGTAGTTTCCATAACCACTAATTCTTCTATAAAATAGATAAAAGAACAAACACAGTAATGGGACTCACCACTTTCTGGATTTTTCTAGGCTATGGTGGACAGATTAATTTATACTGCTGTAAAAGAAAATTCTCAAATGCAAATATGTAACATAACATACCACTAGCAGATGGTGATTATAAAATGTGTCTGAGGGAGGCTTGGGTGTGCTTAGTCATAATGTTCACAAGAAAAGACAGATTATTATGGATGTGTTCCCACAATGATGCATAATATCCAAAATTCAGAACTGAAAATAGATTTCAGAATAGAATTTGAGCAGAATTGCTGAAAACAGCAAGATATGACAAAAAAACCCAAAAAAGTGTGACTGTATGCTTGCCTCATTCCTGTAATCCTTCTGTGGCTAACTGCTACAGCTGGAGACAAGATACAGAGCTAGATGGACACTAGTCCGACACAATACATCTGCTCCTCTGCACTCAGGAGAAGCCAGATAGAAAGAAGTGATAGCCTTTCTTAGATAGCTTGATCATGTTACTGACGGTATGATCTTTTTATTACTTAATTATTTAATAGAAGTTCTTTTAGTGTTAATGGATGTGGTTTATGCAAATCTGATCCACTACAGATACAGATTTATAAATTACTCTAAATTACAGTGCTGTAATTGGACAGTGTTGACATGAAACTCAAGTAGTTTAGGAATTTCCAGAGGCACAATGCCTGGAGCCAAAGTTTAATATCAGCTCTGAAGCAGATTCCCTCTGCACCTTTAGGCTACTCATCTCCATTTCCTCCTCTCTAAAGTTGCCTCCCAGGATTGTGCTAGAGGTTTAATTAACGAATGTGAATCATCTTAGCATTGCCTCCTGAATTCCAGATATAACCAATAACAAGTCAAAGCCGTACTCGGGTAAAACTGTAGCTATATTTGAGGAAAAGCACACCTTCCACTATGTCAGTCAGAATTGGTCTTGCAAAACACCACAACTGAAGCTGTGCTACTTTTAATCTCTGCCAACAAGTGCAGTGGTCTGCCTTTAAGAGTACAGCAACTGTTAAGCTTTAAGCTTTCATACAGCCTGCACTCTGACCTGTGGCATCACGGCTTCCCTGCTAACCACACTCAAATTAGCAAACTAAGATGCTGCAGTCAGATGATAAGCTACGTGTACCTTCTCAACCTGCAGATGAAGAGCAGACACTATCACTGGTTGTGAGCACGCATCCTCTGCCAGAAGTCACCTCTCCTCAGAGGATATGTCTCCTCTTTTCCACCCACTGCCACAAGGCAGGTCAACACTCCTCAGTCTAGCTGAGCTGCTTGCATGATCACTCCCTAATCATTTCCACCCAAGACAGGTTAACAGAGAGGAGCTCCGTCAGTTTTTTTGGTTGAGCCTGCTTGTTCCAACTTAAACAGGCCAAAGCACAATTGTAGCTGAGAAAGTGGGAATAAAGGGGTGGAGGAATATCACAAGAGATGTGTGTAAGTTCTTGTACATGACCATCAATGCTAAGGGACTTGTTCAAATTACGCGGCTGCCAGATGTGTTCCTCCCTGTGCCTTCGTGCCATTCACATGACTTCACATTCACGAGACTGACTGCTTGTGCACCAGATTTGATCACCTCCATCTCTCTGTTCTAGTACTTTTGTACACTGTAATCCCAATTGTTTTTTGGCATCAGTATCAAGAAAATAATGTCAGGCACGTGTTATTGAAGAGACTGTTTTTTTATGTGACACTGAACAGCTTTACATTATAGAGCAAAAGGAAGAGGAAGCTACTGGAAGTACTGTAACTGGAAAGTGCCATTACTTTCCATATGGTGGTCTCCTGGCAATTCCAGAGGTATTACAGCAGGCACATTCCTGTCCCACTTCCCTGTTTAGTTTCTCAGTACAGTCATCATCACCCTCTTATCTTGTCTGGCCATTAGGATCTGCCATACACTGCACGCTAAAGATCCTCACTGAGTACTTTCAAACCTGTAACTTCAGAGTTGTGAGACAGCTTGTGGGTGAATGTCCAGTTTTAATGACAAGATATAGTGATGGAGCAGCTGTTATGTGTCTCAGAGGAAAGCTGTTCCTCTAAGGTCCAAGACCAGTTTCAGCAAGTAAATGTCAGGAAAAGAGCTGCCAAAAAAAAA
>VYXH01011080.1:37428-61268 GCA_013397275.1 Burhinus bistriatus | reverse complement strand
AAAAAAAAAAACCAACCAAAAACAAACAACAGCTGAGGTTCCCCATATCCTTTTGGTATCTTGTAATGAGAGATTGCTCAACTGACGAATGGTTACCAAGAACATGCAAAATCTGAAAGTAGATTCAAAGAAGCATTTCTGTGTACCCTCCCTGGAAGATAAGGTGTCAACACCCAATTTAAAGAGTTTGCTCTAAACTTCCTGTGGTTCTGGTATGACTAATGTACCCAGGTATCTTTTGCACCAGAAAAGGTTACAAGAAGAAAGGCATACAGAACAAAAATAAAATACTAAGTCTTCACTGTTTCGGAAACTTCACAGGGCTTTTTCTGAATAGGTAGGACTCTAATGTTGGCCTTCTGTGTGCCCCTATGCATGTTGATTTTTGGCCAAATATAGGACAAAAACTACTGAAGTACCAAAAAGACCATACAAAGCATTTGGAGAAAGCTACATAGCTGCACATAGAGACAAATGGTGACCTGCAGTGTTACCAGACAAGCTGTCTGAAGCCTGACAACACACCACAAATGCTAACCAAAGAAAAGCATATGTAAAAGTCACATTAATCATTAGGTAAATCTAGATTTAAGTACTCCAAAGAAAAGACTGAACTATAGTTCTGGCCATCTAGCCCATTTAGTTATTTTGGCTTGGTACACTTGTTATCAGGCCACCTGAAAAAAGAAAAAAAGGATAACAGCTGTTTCCTGCCTCTTGGGCCCTTCCTCAATCAGAGCTTCCACTGGACTCAGGAGTCTGACTGAGCCAAGGAGCTGGATGGAGCTCACTCTGTCTCTGTAGACTGCTGCTTTGAGCAGCAAAAGGCAACTTCAACTTGACATGAACTGGAAGGCAGGCAATGTCCTGCCTGATAAACTTGCAGGGGAAGTGAAGGTACAGGTTTTACCAAAGTTGTTTACAGACAGTTTCTTTTTTCACTTCTACTTCACCCAATGCCTTTCAATTTTGAAAAAAAACCCAAAACTTTTAAGCTTTGTTTGATTCATTTTCTAGTTGAAAGCGCAAAAGAAGTAGGGTTTAGACAAAAAGCAAAAAATCAGTTCTACAGCCAGGGCACTGGCTATTTAGCCAGAAGAAAACAAAAGCCAAAAATACCATTTCACTGCTCAAGCTGAAAGACAAGATTCTAGATACACAGCTTACATAAAGGCACGTGTCAAACAATATGCTTGAGTTTTTCTTAAACACTGACTCACTGAATAAAATCTGTTACTCTTTTATGTAAACAGTTCCTTTAAAAACAGCAAAATGAAGTACAGGCAACATTGAGCTGGATATGAACTTTTGCCATCCTCATTCAGGCCAGTACTTACAATCATTAACTCCATTAGTATATACTGCAATGTATGCAAAATGTGCTGCATGTTGCATTAGAGAACTTTTTGGGTTTTTTAAGATTTTTTTATGATATGTTTACATTAAGAATTTACTAATCTAGTGCATCTTTTGAGACTAGCAGATCATAGGATGAGTTTGTTTTCCTTTAAGGTATGTTTGCAAAATGTAATCAGAAAGTGCATATAAAGTTTTATCTCAGGCATCACTACGGCCTTTATTAGAAGTAGTTGAGAGGTATGCGTTATAGAAATAAGTTGGGGTTTTTTTTCTGGCTAATTATTGACTTCGACCATTCTTTTCTCTTAAGGGAATGTTATTTCCAAGAAATGTCACTTACCCAAGTATCAAGGTTGTTTACGTTGTACACAAATGTCACGCTCTCAAGCTTTCATTTTTGAAAATGTCAAAAAGTAAGGGGATGATGCTGCGCTTGTAAAAACATTCTTTATTAACAGAATGAGTCTCATGGCATTTAGGTTTCCCACAAGACATTTTTCTGTCTATCATTTTAGAACTTTTTCCCACACATTGTGTTCCTGATATAGGCTTTGGCAGGTTGCGAGATATGAGCTGGCTGGAAAATGATAGCTTGTTTTCAGCATAAATTTCTACTGTTAAACATTAAGCACTTTTTGCACAAGATAATTCAGATTGAGCAGCAGACACAGAGAAAAGAATACAGTTTTAGTTGAGGAAAGCTAAAGTCCTGAAGGATGCCAAAGACTTCATGACAGTCTTACACAGAAAACACGGGAATCTTGAAAAAAAATAATGAGCATTATTTGCAAATTCTACATTGTCTTCATGATGGTCTTCTGAGAGAGACATGAGAGCACTTGACAGCACACTTTCTAGCAAATTTAGTGGACCACGAATACAGACACTCTATGAGGAACCTATAGTTAAAGAAAACATGTACACAAATAGCAGAAAAAAATACTGATCTGCAGGTACAAAAGAAGTCTGGTTCCTCCAGTCGGCCAGCTGACAATAAGGGAATGACCAAGACTTCAAAGTGTATCAAAGAACACGCTCACATGTTTTTTTAATCAGTAATTTCCCCGCTACTCTGTTAAGGAATCAATAGGTGTAACGAATTTAATGGGAAAAGTTGTACCTGCAGCCCAAGGAAGTTTCAAAAGCTGCAGACAGCATCACAAACTTGCCATTCGTATTTTGTAAGCTTGTATCTGTGCAAACACACAAGAAAAAACAAGAGGCTTTACTGACAGGCAGCAACTGACTCATGGTCCTGTTGGAAAGCTTACTAATGTCATAACACTATCATTGCTAAACCCATGAACGTGAAAAATACTTTATTTGATAAAAATCAGAATTCACATAAGGGCAGAGAAGTTTCTAAAGCTGCCTGTAGCAGAGAGATCTAATGGCACTTTTCATTTAGCATTATGGTCAGCTATCTGTAAAAAGGCGTATTAATGTTTCGTAAACATAGATTTTAAAACAAAAGTGCTTCTAATCAGATCTGGCAGGAAAGGGAGAAATGCATACATAGAATGAGGTAAGTGTGATCTTGCCCCGCTGAAGAACAGGGAATGGCAGGGCTTCAGGCCATGACTCACACAGACACTAAACAGGAGAGAGCTAGAGATAATTCTCAGGTAAACTTTGCATGAGCCACTACGTCATCCTTCTCTACCCTTCCTGCATTAATCATGTCATTAGTAACCTGATGCAGCCCGAGAAGAATGTCTGATTTACAGGGAGCAGAACAAACACTTTGGCAGGTCAAAAAAGGACACACCAAGCTAAATTTCATTTTAGCTCTAACCACACCCTAGAAGAACAAGAAAACTAGGAAAAAGAAAAACCAAAAAAAGCTATCTTCCCACCATGAGATTGCGTACTTTGTTAAAAGTTCCTGATGAACCAGTTACTGAGAGAGTACAAATACGAAGGACATGCAAGAGTACACGGATAAAGAACCAGCCCAAACACGTACCTAAACAAGTCAAAGAAGAAAAGGAAAACCCAAGCTTTCTTTTGAAGTTTTCATCACAGTTACGTAATATCCACATTAGTCTAGATGTTTTTAAACATCTTTTATAGCAAACAGTTGTGAACCAATTGTACAGTGAGTATAAAGTGTACTGTTAGGAAAGATTCATGTCCCAGACAGGTACCTTGGTTACTCCACTAAATTAAGAAGGGATAGAGGAAATACTGGGACAAGAAAAAAAATGTAAAATTTCAGAATTTCTTTAAAAAATTATTACTCGCTCTGCATTGATAGCAGTCACTTTAATAAATGTAGCCATCATTTGATATATTGTATATGGCTATTTCACCTTGAACATCTCAAAAAAGTAATGGCCATTTGAAGGAAGGGCAGATCACTTCCATCCACTCAGAAGCAAATAAAAAACCCTGTAGATTACTCTAAAAGCAGAATGAAATTATCCTTAAGTTTCTGGAAGCAAATAAAATTATCACCCAAAACATGCAAGGGGTGCAGGTAGCAGCAGCTGCATAAAAAAAGTCCACAAGAGCCATTTCACAGCAGCAATTCTCAGAAGAGCATCTACAGCAAACGCATGCTGAAGTCTTTCTAAGCGTATGGAAACCTCACTGCTTATGGGGTTTTGCTCAGGTTTTGCTTCTAAGTCTTCCTAACTAGGCTGCCTACTTCCTTAATGTTTCCTTCCCATAGAACACTCCCTTTTCCCTCACTTTCCTCTCATTTTATCTTAGTATCAATCCTGTGAATTGCCAAATTGATTTCTTAGCTTCATGACTTTAAACGACAGGGTTGCAGGTCTACTTTGCATCATAAAGAAAAGCTCTAGAAATTGAAAAGCAAAGTCAGAAAAAATTATTTTACCTCCTCCTTTTCTCCATTGACTTTGACCTACTACAATGGCTGCACATGAGCTACTGACAACTAAATGTGTCACCTTATGTGTCACACAGCTTATCGTTTTGTTCTTACTGATTATTCATGGCATCCCTTTCTCAACATTCAAAGTAACACAAAATATTACTAGTTTTATAGCTACAATGTTAAGACAATACATCAGAATATTGGTGGAATGCAAAATAACAAAGAAAATACATCTATCTTCTCCAGAAAAGATGTGGAAAGCTTTTCCATCATGCCATGACAGTAGGCCTAAATCTCTCATTGAAATCTAAATCAAGATGTTTTGAAGGTGTTCTTAACTTATATAAATGGTCACGTCCCTTTCCTAGCTTCTTGCTTTAAAGCCAACATTGACTTCAGAGAAGTGAAAAACTGTTTTGTCCCTGATAATTGTTCAATGTCATATGAAGAAAAACACTAGTAATCCTAAATCTGAAGTAGGCAGTAATCTGCCTTACAACTATTCCGTTTCTCATCAGTTTTTTGAAGGTCAGCCAAAGACTATGTGGGCAACAGTGAAAAATCTCTCAGAAGAATCCCTACGTAGATAAACAGGGTTTGCCAGAAAATGGTAGGTTGGTAAGAATGATCTGTTTGTGCTTCATTCAGCAAAGGTGTTAAGGACAGTTTCACAACTTCGATTTATTTTGGGAGGAGTGGGGGTGTCTGGTTTTTTCTTTTTTAATTTAAGACCTTCTGAAATGAAAGAAAAGATTGAGAGATACAATGCCAACAGCTTAATGTATATTCTATAGTGTATATGAGCACCCTGGGGAAAACCTACACTCTGATAAACAACAGATTCCATCTTCTCCTGCCTTGAGGAGCATAACCAGGCTCACAGTTTACACCTAATCTAATGGTGGCTTTCAAAACAAACACATTTCAAATTTATCTAGCAAATACTCCTCCTCTGACTCTGTATCCAAAGCTTTCTCTTGAAAAAAAGGCCTTCTTCCCTGACAAAGACTTCAAGGCTATCTTCCAAACCTGCCAATAACTTGCATTACATAGTACAACTAAGAATTTTAAACTGACCTTTGTCCCCATCCGAGAAAACCATCAATCTGTTCTAAATGACCCATGCACACTCAGCAGAAAGCCAAAGCTCCCAGAAACTCTTTCAAGTAGTAATCTATGTCCCATGGGTGAGACTGTGTGCGCCTCTACGCGCACACGAAAGGGTGAAAAGAGTTTTCCAGAGTCTTGACTATCCCACAGCATGCATCTGGTCCTTAGAGGCCTTTCCCTATTCCTTGCTCTGTGGTACTGCTTCCTTCCACGTCCACATCTAAAAAAGGTCTCAAATTTACTCACAGCTTGGAAGCAACATGCATGTGCACTTTGCCAGCACAGGCTGTAGAACGACGACAAGGAGGAACGCCCACATCCCATTTGTGCTGCACACCTACTGTAGTGAGGCTCCTGGGATGGAAACACGCAGTATGAATACCTCCCCTAGGAAGCTGCACTTTCCCCAAGAGAGCATGCAGTGGATCTTGCATGGCTATTATACGTGCCATGCAAATGCACAGTTTTCTGGTGGTGGGAACTGAATTTGATACCTCTGCCAACTTAAAAATCTATCCCTAGTGAGGAAAAACAAAAACAAAGAAGCAAAACAGACAATGGCTATAGAGACTCCAGAGGAATGTAATGACTATAACAAAAGGCAATAGCAGTAGTGTGACAAGGGTTTATTAACAGGTCAAAAAACATGCTGAAATGACTCAGCCACAGAATCAAATCCCAGCAGGATTGCCTTAAATCGCCTTCAGAGATTGCAGGCCTTTGTGCAGTTTGTATGCAAGTTCTCTTGGGACCATTAAAAAGAACGTTCTAGCCGCTCTTTCACCTCTTGATCAGAAGGGTGCCCTACCAAAGCAAGGAAGCATTGCTATCCCCTTTTAGCAGAGCAGGAACAGGCTCAGAAGCATCAAGCTGTACCCTCTTAATGAAGGACAGCAAGTCAGAGCAGAGCACAAACAACTCCTACCAAACTGCCACTGGTGCAAGGCTAACGGTTTCCTTAAAGTGATTGTAAAAGTACAGTAAGAAAGCACTGGTCAACAGAAGTTTGTACAACTACTAGTAAAAGAGCACACAAACGGGCTATAAATGTGGAAAGAGGTGACAACACTGGAGTGACTTAGGTATCTTATCCCATTCATTCAAGGTAAGGCATGTTTAACCATCTTTAATACAGCCTTGCTCCTTCAAAACCTTTGTTTGCCACTATTAAGATGCACCCTATATACTTCAATATTTCAGCTTGTTTATTAATGCACATGTAGGTGTCATTCCAAGTTTGCAAGAGACAGCAGTGCATTGTGATTTTGACTATTTCTACATTCACATGCAACTACTCACAAAATTGACACATCCAACCCATCCATGCCAGGCCTTCTCTCAATTATCCATCATAAATAGCTCAGTAACACAAAGGTTAAAACATGAATTCCAATAAAAATCTCAATTCCTTAGCTACAATGATTTATTTTGTAAAAAAACCCAATCAATTAAGAAGTCCTGCTTTTTTCACTAACAAATACACAGATATTCAAACAGAACTTTCTAAGCAGTAAGCTATTGTCTTCCTTGATGTTCCATGTGCACCATGGAACAGCTGTTGAAGGGGACAGTCACAACAGTTAGGTTTTAGTTTCTTTCAGATTCCAAGTCAGGTGCCAAATGGGGAGATAAATGCCTACAAGAGTGCTTCAGCTGGATGCCTAAAGATGAAGGAGAAAGACCAGAGTACACAGATAAAAAATGGACAGTCATGGACCTGGCAGAAATTAGGAAGTGAACAGAAAAGAAACCCACCGCATTTTGGACATGCAACAGACCTCTCTACAGTTGCCAGAAAAGCAACAGAAAGCCAAAAATTAAACTTACTGCAAGCCATTACTCAAAGAGTGACTCAAAATAGTAAAGAGCTATTTGGTTATTAAATAAAATACCTTGACAATGTGTCAAGAAGCATTACATTATCATAGTATGACTTAAATACATGAAAGCTATGTAAAAAGTTTCCTTTCTCCCTACTTGGAGGGCTGAATTCTAGCAAGAAATCCCTGAGATCCTGCAATCATTTCCTTGGCAATTTAGCATATTGGACAAGTCACTGGTCTTAACAAGTGCACCAGTTCACATCTAGTATTGTCTTAATACCCCCCGCTTTGACTAAAGACAAAAAAGGACCATAAAGCATCTAATTGTGCTATACAGAAAATAAGGAAAAGATATTTTTCTCTTCTTTGAAGCAGAAGTATAGAATTTTCTTATACACATCTTGTTATTAGTCAAAACTAACCCAATATACTTTGAAGAAAAACAAATAAAAAAACCCTTAAATAACACAATTAACTTAATTGTTACAAGAAAATAAGTTAATTAAATGCTTTGTGATAAATCACCTTGAAAAGTCAAGGAGACAGATTGATGGATCAACATGCTTTCCAATATCTTACATCACTAGATGATTTTGTGAGGAGCCAATTTACACAGCACTTCACAGAAACTTTCCTAATAGAGTCAAATTGTTTTAACCAACACTTAGTAAACCAGGATTCCAGCTTTCTCTCTCTTCTGTGACTTTATCAGTAACTGTTCAGTAATTACAGAAAGTTTCTCAAAAGGTTAGCCCTTTTTCACTTTAGAGACTAAATTCCATGCTTCACCATCAAAAATTAGGAGCTGAAATTGGAAAGCCACTACAGATCCAAAATCTAGCACCTGTAATGTTAAAAAGCAAAAATACATATAGGGCATCTGTAGTTCTAAAAACTCAAAGATGCTTCTTTCGTTAAGAGGTGTTATTACACCCACTATGGTATTTGTTATCTTATTATAATAGCTAATAGAAAAGTCATCAAATGGCACATTACCTGAAAAAGTCTGAGGAAGACTATCATGGGAGTACTTGAGATTACCTAACACTGACATGGGAGGGGAGACAATCAACATAGCTTGGTAGAAGTTTAGAAATCTAAGAGTTCAAGAACAAGTTATCCAGAACACGAGCTAATCCAGACTAACTGGTGCCTTCTCCCTCTACTCTGTCATTGTCAATCAATAATAGATGGTTAATACTAGAAATACATTATGTGGTTTTCACTCTTGGCAATAACTTCCAGAAAGAGCAGGCAAATACAAAATATAATTCAATTTGAAACAACTGTGTGTGTATATTAAATGAGCTGCTACCAGCAAATAACAAAAAATGCCTTCCTGTGTCCAAATAACCTCATTTTCCTTCCCTTTCTCTTCTGTTACATCCTTGGATCATCATCTATAAACACAGATCATACTTGTTTCATTCCTCAGCATGTGGCAGGGCTGAGTTCAGTTTCACTCAGCTCTTCCTCACAGTAGCCTGCCTTCATCTCCTCTTGCACCTCACCTGAGCTCCTTGGTCACATCTCCGTTAGAAAAGACAAACCATTGCTAGTATACCATTCAAGATCAACACCGTGCCATTCTTTCCCCTCCTGTAGCTGCCTGGCTGTGGGCTACACTTTTCAAAGGCTCCTTCGAGATCCTTCATGAACTGGTGAATTCCCAAAGATTAAATTCTCTATGTAAGTTCTAGCAGCTAGAATTTGCTCACTCCCTAACAACACAAAGGAATATTTTTGAAACGATAGCAGAATACAGAAAAAGGTGCAGAAGAAACAAATCTTTAAATGAATCAAAATTCAGAGATTAAATAGCAGTGCTTTATTTTAATATTCTTACAGGCATCTGCTAGACTTCATAACAGTTAATCAGAAGAGCGTATTATTACTGTGCAACTTTTTGAATGTTAGAATCGTTACTGGATCTAGTCTAACCCTTAATAAACTATTTTAGATATATTTATCAAGTTAATGCTGAAATGAGGACCTCTGAAGTCAAAGAAATCTCTCAAGCAATATTTACTTATGCTTGTTAAAAAAAAATAAAAATCATAATCGACTTCTGAAT
This sequence comes from Burhinus bistriatus, assembly GCA_013397275.1. NCBI lineage: Eukaryota > Metazoa > Chordata > Aves > Charadriiformes > Burhinidae > Burhinus > Burhinus bistriatus. The sequence goes on along the minus strand of VYXH01011080.1, from coordinate 52,057 downwards.
TTTATTGCAGATTTATCCTACAAGAGAGACAATTCTGGACACAACTAAGAGGAAATTTAGGGAAAATATCCCTAACTAGCAACGGAAGAGCTCTGAACTGGTAAGAATTATTTTTATTTGCATGTTTTTAAGTGGCTGCTACTGAAAAATATAAATAAAATACAAGCTCATTTCTCATGTATGAATTTTTCACTAAGATGAAAATAATAGGAACCTCTATATATAGGACACTTTTTGCAGATAACTTGGTAGACAGACTAGTAAAAAAAGTTAAATCTTTCAAAAAGCAAACCATTCCTACTTTCTTGGCAAAAATTTGGAAGACTTTCTCACACTTCCTACACATAGTAGGCATTGCTCTATTTAACCAATTCTTTTAAATTCTAAGTCATAGAATGCAGTGGGTGGAAAAAAGGGATTTTGTTCTCCTTACTTAGGAAGTCTTTTAGTTGATTAAATTAATTAAAAGCTTGTTAGATATCAAAATCTTTGAATGTAAAGTAAATGTGAAAATGTATTGCAAGTAGATTTGTATTTCTCCTGTATCACTTTTTCAAGTCAAAGCACCCCCTTAAAAATAGTAAACAAAACTATCAAAAAAGTATGTGAATCCTCCAGATGTTTAAAAAGTAGGTTCATATAGCAAGCAATCTCATTATATTAAATACGCATACAGTGGTTAACTCATCTGCTTTTGCTATTTGCACACTAGAACAACAAGCAATGGTTTTTTTGGACCAAAATAATGTTTCTGTAAATACATTCTGGAATTTCACCATTCCATGTAAATTAATATGGACCTTACGGTAAGTGGCCCTGGGAGAGAGCGCATTTCTGATGTCTTTGCATGAAACACATACCTTCCCGAAACACTTCCTGTCTTTGCACCCGTTTTTGGATATTATCACTGTTGTCTGACAAGAATGAGGTCAGTTAGGATTGTAGGGATACTTTACAGCAGCTGTTGGGCATTTCTTTGAAACTCCACAAGCCTTTAACTCCTTAACTGCCTCACCAAAACAGACATTGTAGTCTTGCAGGAAGACTGGAAGAATAACGACTTTTCAGGGTGCACAGGATGCCGTCCACTGAGCAGTCTCAAAGTGCTTAACTGAGGGAAATAAAAGGCTAAGCTTTTCAGGTGAGCAAAAATGAGAAAGATGAATGGGCCATGTGATGTGAAATTGAGAAGCGTTACCACCTTTGCAGCAGCAAGCCCAAACGGAGCTGGGGAGGCAAAATAACATCATTTACGCAGAAAAAAAGAGAGACATTGTGCTTGAAAAACAGAAGAGACAGACAGCCAGGTTTAACATAGTAAGGTTTATCAGCATTCTCCCACAGAGACACACTTGGCTGACTCTCAGCAAATAAAACTGTCCAGTTGCTTAGTAGGACCAATAAAGCCAAACTAAACCTGTATAAGCAGCAAAGAGTACTCTGAATTTTCACAGAACTTAGTTATAATGTGACACAAAAAACTTCCATCCCCAATACCCTCACAAAACTTCCTGATGTTTTAAAACTAGCTGTCTCAGGTCAGGCAGGCTGTCAGAAACCTTTTTAATTCATTTATGAAGCTGTATTCACACAATCACTAACATGAGCTCTGTGTATGAATGAATCTTGCAGTAGCAAAAATTTGATCTGTATCAGTGATGCCCACATTTCCATTAAATGAGCCAAAATTTGCACCCATGTTATACTGGGTGTGGGAGGACAGACAGAGCCATAATGATGCAGACTGATGATAACTGGCATACAAGCTTTACTTGTATAAAAGTTAATGCGTTAATTTTTTTTTTTTTTTTGCTAGAGTAGAAAGTTCCACTTATGGTGTAAATTTACTCCCGATGAGTTTACTGAACTGCATGGCCACTGTTTCCATTTGAGAAGCTTTATGGTGATACAGACTTAACACAGCACCAAACTAAAGTTTCTTTGTTGCTTTTTGACACAGTGTGTAAGAGCTCTTAAGGGGACAAGTAGAACAGCACTGCACCCACTCCACAATCTCTCCAACACGGGCACCAGAAGACACCGTGAGAGAGTAGCAGCTGGGAGCGCAGACTGTTTTAAAAAGGCTCAGCTACGAGTCTGATGAGAGACAAGGAGACTGTGATCATGCAGCACAAATGTCCTTATAAGACGTGATTTCCACAGCTTCTTACTTTCCTTTTTCACTCTGTGTTCACAGGTGTCACACATATCCTCCCCCTTTTTGTACAGCGAACCTAGTTTACATCTTGTTTCAAGGACAGTGTGATGATTTTGTGATTTAAACCATGATTTAGTTACAATATTAAGGTTGGCATAGTTTTAAAAGAGCAGCGTTCCTCCTCAGGCTGTGTACCAGTCACACTTTGCAGAGTTTTGGCAGCTAGCAACTTAGCTCATCTGTTACCATACTGTAACACTTCAGAGTGCACACCAGATCTAAGAAAGCATTTACAAACTCAACTTGGAGAAAAGAAAAAAAAAAAAAAAAATATATCTTTCACATAACTGATTCTGTCTTGCAAAAAAGGTCTATGTGCCTTTGGCTGCTTCTGCTCCCACCTGAGGTAGGGCGTATCCACATGCAATATATTATACGTGTGCGTGCAGGTCTGTGGGGCAACCCTCTGTGCTCCCTTCCAAATGGCAACTTTTCAAAAAGCAGTTGCCACTGTGTACCTCATTGTGTACAATAACTCAAGCTAAAGGCTGAGACAAGAAATTAGCTCAACTTTGCCTACAGTAAAAAACAAGTGAAACACAAAGACAAATGCAAAAGCAAGCAATTTCCAACCACTTCACCTGGCTCAAGAATCAACTTACAGCCTTGTAACACTGTATCAAGATGTGCTGCAATAAGTGTTACACTGCTCTAAACTGAACAAATTGTTACTGCTAATCTGGCAACATCATTGTCAGTAGAAGACCTCTTTCTACCCACTTTCTTTTGAACTAGTCAGGTTTCAGTGTCAAACTGCAGGTTGCCTTGAAGTTCTGTTTGCACTTGGCAAAGGACAGTCTGGGTTTTTGGATGTGTTAAAGCCTGATAACCAGTGATTCCGAACAAGTAGCTCCTTTATAAAATCCCATGATTCTGTAGTTATGGGCAACTAATGGAAAAGGCCTGAAAGCTGAACTTAGTGTTAGAGAGGTGAGATGAAACAAGTTGGGTTTTTTCCCCCAAGCCATAAACAAAAACATCAACTGCATGCAGCATTTTAGGATATTATATTTAAAGGCCTAAGGGGCCACAGATAATTAGCAAGATGGCTAGGGCATGCTTCCTTTAAGCTGATATCATTATGTAGCATCACATTAATAAGACTGGGTTTTTATTCTGTTTATTTTTGGCTAGATTTTAAAATACGTTATTTAGCGCAGGGAAGAGACAGATGGACTTGAGTAAGGAAAAACTGATGTTCCCAACACAGAATTTCCAGATTACTAGATCATTACATACATTTTAAGTCAATATTTTAATGGATAGAATAATTTTGTGTCAAAAATCGGGTAAGTTTTGTGGAAAGCAAAAATAAAAGTAAGAAGTAACACTGTATTCAGCTTTTTCTGGCATCTGACCGCAATCAGTATCTCTGTCACAAGAAGGTATTGCAAGTTGACAAAGCTCAACTAAGAATGAGGCAAAAATATTATCTCTAGCTAAATGGGCAAAATTGTCCATTTTATAGACTTTTCCCCTGCCTTCTCTTCTAAGCTGAAGATAATATATTTCTGCAAATGAGATGATGAAGGAATAAGATTTACAGGCAAGCTGACATAGCACACAGCTAACCAGGAAAGTACAGCATAAGACTCCCAGAGCTTCTACCCAGCATTTATAAGTTGTCAGATGCCTTCTTCAGCCTGAATTTCTGAACAGGTATTAAAAATTCATTTAGGAGGAAATTGTTTCAGAAACCTTGTGCACAGGTCAAACCTTCCTGCCTTTCCAGTTCCAGAAACGAAAAAGAACCAACTTTAGCATAAGGGTACATCCACAAAGTCAATGCCTTGCAGTTTCCATTAGCTTACATCCCCCATTTTAGAGGGCAAACAAGACTTGTTAAATCTTAGGAATCAAGAAAATATTTCCCAAAGCCAAAAATTAAAACATGTATACTATTGTTTAAATTTGATTTTCAGTTGCCCTCAATTTCCTTCTTTTTCCATAGCTATAATGATTACAGTAAATGTATATTTAGTGTTTTATCTATATCTATATAACGGAGAAAAAAAAAAATCAGAGGGAACTAATTAAATGATAATAGACCAGAAACATTTTGGGTTTTGAAACAACTGCAAAAGCTACCATGTACCTGCAGGCTCAAACAATAACTCAAATTAGTTTGCCTTGTGTTCTATACACATTGGCAACTAACTGTTGAGATACAAGCAACATGTTCTTCAGGGACAAATTACCTTTGAAGTGGGGAAAAATTGTCCAATCTTAAACGCACTTTAAATTATTAATTTTACCTTTTACTAGCTGATGAATCATTGACTTAATCTAACTTTAAGTGCCTATAATTGGATTTTTCATGTGCCTATGCAGAAGTACTGTAGTGTTAAAGGGGAAAAGGGTCACGGAGAAGAGAACAAGCGAAACTGGTTGGGAAGATCTAAGATATGACAAACTTTGTGCAGAAAATCCAGTCTGAGAGAAACAAAAGAAAATACAATAAAAGAAACTCTAACAGCTACAGCTACTTCACCTAATACATGCAGGTTGATTTAAAATGTTCACAGCACCCTTCAGCAGAGAGTAGCACAATACCTATGCTAAAACACTTGCAGTTTGAGTCATGCAAATGTTCATTGTTTCTTTCAGTTGAACAAAAGCAGATAGCAGCACGAAGGAAGCCTGAATCATTTTGCCAAAGCTAAGAGGATGGCAACCCCTGACAGTTTGAGTGCAGATTCTGCTCTGGAAATCTAAGGACCAGGAAATATAAACGAGGGAAAAGCTTCTCAAAGTCTGATCAGGACTGCAAAATAATTTCCAAAGGAATGCAGAGGATGTCTCATCCCTTGTGATACCTAAAACTAGATGGAACAAAATAGTGGAAAGTAACCCAAGGGAAAAGCTAGTACTGGCAAGTTGACAGGCTATATGGAATACATTTTTTCTTGCATCTCTGACTTCTATTAACATTTTTGTGGCTCTTGATGCAGCAAGGTAGGAGCTTTGGTTTACACTCCATAAACACAAGCCAAAAGCCTCCCACGGTTCCATTTGGTAATGTCAGCTTAACATGCTCAAATACACACAGACTTCTGACAATGAGTCAAGTTCCCACTCAAGCACAAATTATGCCAAAAAACGCCCAAGATTATTTCAACTAATAAACACTTGGTTTAAAAAACATGTCAAATAACTTGGTCTTTACATCAATTTAATTGACTCTTACCGCAACCGTTGCCTAAGCTATAGTGTGCTGCAGGAAGCACGAAGAGATAAAAGGCGATTGAAAACATTCTCACAGCGCTCCTCTGACTGTCATTGCTTCCATGGTTGCACAAAGCTAAGGACTCTGCACTAGGAAAAGAGATTCTCCAGCAACTGAGCTTACGTTGTAAAAACCATTCTAAGGATTTCAGTGTCCTGACTCCCGAAGACTAGAATTTGGGACAAATCAGGACAAAATTAAGTTCTTAAAGGAAAGGTCAAAGTCCTGTATCCTGTCACAGTACACAGTTTCAAAGCCCTCTCAAAATGTTGTCCTTTGATTCAACCTTCATAGCACCATTCTTATAAAAGACATCTCTTCATGAGAAATACAATACTTGAAAATATGCACAATGTTACCCCAAGTTTATACAGATGCTGTTCATTAGCATATTTATTCTCTTTATAAAACTGTGACATTTGGACTTCAGATTTTTCCAAATTCCATTCCAACTCCCCTACTGAGTTTGTACACTGAACATTAAAAAGACATCCAAAGTGAAAAATAAAAACAACAAATTCAACACAAGGAGACAATCAAAGTGCAAAGTCACTTGTGATACGTTGGATTTATAGATCCTGAAATCATCTTCTCCAAATGACTGTTCTTTCCAGAATTTTGTATGTAGTTACAGTAATGCAGAAGGCAGAGCTGGTGTGGTTAGCTCCTGCGCAAGACACCTTTCCAATGTAACAGACATCTCTAACAGACCACTCTGACAAGTGATTAGAGAAAAGCAAGGCAAATTTCTACCAGACAGATGAAAGGAATACAGCAGAAATGCATTGTGAGCTAAAACATTGAGTGGAATACCATCACCAGCAGTAGTTACAGCATGGAGAAAAAGACTGAAATCTCCTAGAGACTCTTCTATCACACTAAAAGCTGGTTTTCCTGATTAGGACCGAGCCACGTTTGAGAGGCTAAGCTGAAGTGTACCTTCTCCATAACAGCAAGCCTTCTCCCTCCACAACTACCACGCTGAGGCTAACCATGGACAAATAAATATTAAATTAGCTCAAAACACTTCAGAGACAAAAGTTCTCAAAGACAACCCAGTTCAACTGAAAACACATGTATCCAAACATAACGTCCTGTCTCCATATGTATTTCCTCTTACAGAATGGTGACAAGCTAAAATTTCATACCCGCCGTGAGATCTCTTGACAACTCATGGAAAGATGAATCACTATTCTGAATGGAAATAATGACTTGTGACAGCTGTAACTTCTGATATATAAAGTATCACATGGGCAAAGTTAGCCTGACTCATGGCGGTAAATAATTAGTGGATTGCAACAAAATGTATTTCACTACCTAGCTTTAAAAGGTACCGGAGAACTAATAGTCTAGAGTCTCACCTGTGCTACAGGATAAATGCATGAGGAAAGCCAGAGGTTGAATGAGTTCCAAAACCTTTCTGACAGGGGCCAAAAGCAGATGTTTGGACAAAGAGAGCAACAGAAGCATCAGCAGAGTGATCCTTCTCCTAACATGCCCTCAGCTGTCATTTAAGATTTAAGCTGCCTCTAGAACATCCTGCTAAACTACCACAACCAAATTGATCCCCTGTGAATCTCCCTACTGAATGCACTAACACCTCTGGCCTCAGTGATATGCTGTGGCACCGACCTCTGTGGTTTGACTACGGGGCTGTGCAAAGAAGTACTTTACTTGGTTTCAATTTTGTGGCAAACTGATTCACTGAGTGTCTCCCGATTATCATGTTACGAGAAAATTATTTCCGTTTACTTCATGGGTGCTGCTTGGGATATCTGAGTCCTAAATCAGATGCCTCTTACACATTTTCTTTCCCATTTGAACTGTCATAGTCTAGTAGTCCTAGCAGATAGAGCATAGGTAATCTGGTGCTACCTTACATTTTATAGAGATAGAGAATCAACTGCATCTAACACTCAAAATACATTTGCACAAAGGCATAATCACACTTTCCAGTTCAGCTTATTTGCTTTGTTAAAGCTCTCTGTTTTCTGACCAGTGCTAGAGACTGAGCTGAAGTATTCCCAGAACAACGAAGAGGGATCCCCTACGAGCCCTCTTTGCTGAGTAACAGTTGCTCGTAACTACCTCAGGACTTTTTCTTAGAGATATCATTAGAAGCACCTAATTAAATAGGCTGATAAGCCATCTATTTTAATAATTTTCCTGCTACAACTCTGACATCAATTCTGCAGGGCTTCAGCGAAACAAATTCTGGTATGTTGCACTGACCAAGCAGTTCAACATCTTTGAGAAGCAACACTGATTCCTGTGGGAAAGAAGAATGCAGAACAGGGCAGGAAGAAGTTTTCAAACCTCAGTGCTTAGGTACTTAACCAACCAGCCTCTTCAGTCTCTTGCCACACCTCATGGAGAAAGCAGGGCTTCTCCTGAGCAGGAATCCAGCCTTGGATTTGTGGAAGTGCTCTCCAATAGCCCCATCCCTTTTCACTGCCTACAGTCAGCTAGGCTAAGCATGTACGCACAGCTAGTGTGAAAACCTTCCTGCACACTCCTCTGCATATCTGAAAGCAAACATTTATCTTAAGATATCTGATTCTGGACAAAGAATCATCCTTTTTTACAAGGTGTCATAGTCTCAGCCCTTACAATTTTCCCTCACAGTGGAATAAGATAGAATACATAGAAGCCTTATTTGTGTTCCACAGTAGGGCACAGTGTTACTCGCAGGCTTCCAGATGCTCTGTTCAGTTCAACCTGCATGCATCGCTTCTGTAAAACGAAGACAAAACACCAACATTGCCAGCCACTTCCCCAAAATTGTCGTACACATTTTGCCAAGAGCTTCTTTCCTCCCTCCTGACAGATTCTCCCGTCCCTTCATCCTCCCAGGCAGTCCTGCTGCCCACAGGGCAGCTGCTTAGCAGGTGCTCTGCACTCCAGCGCACAGCAGCAAACTGGGAGCCAGGCAGGGCTGCCCACCCTGGGGCTGGGGGCACGGCAAGGGCCCACAGTACCTCTAGGAGCAGTGCTGGCAAGCACCACTGCTCCAGCAGTTAGACGATGGCCAAAGCGCTGCCTTTGTTGTACCTGCCAAGCCGGGGAGCAGATGACCAGGGTCCATGCTTAACAAGGCAGCTGCAAATTCGACAAAGCTATTTCTTACAAGTATTGTACAAGCCCTTTGGGAAGACGGCCTTAAATCTCCACAGGGTTACGTCTTGCACAGGTGGCCTGTATAACTTCACAGGATCCTGTTCTTAATATTTTTTTCAAAGCTTGCTCACTACATTTATTACTGTAGTTCTGACTAAACCTCCAAACTATTTTTACGGGCCCTGAACAATAGTAATCATTTAGATCAAGTTCAGCTTGCTAAACTGAATTATACCTAGTCCAGATTCTTAAAATCATACTTCTCTGACAAATGCTGTTGATCACAGAACATAAAGGGTATCAATTGGGATATTGTTGGTTTAACAGAGATACGAAGAACACCAAGAGAACAAGAATTCGAGATAAGGCTTTCTAATCTTTCAGACCCTGGAAAAAATCCAGTGCGCTGTGACACCCTCTTAGCAACAACTTCATTTTGAAATGCGCAATACAGATGCACTAAGGTAAAGACGATCAGGTTTCTGAATGATCACTCTTGTGAATTTTTTCAGTGGCATTTAAGAACTCTGTCTAGGACCTAACAGGACATTAACAGGATGTAAATATTCTTCAAATAAAACGACACTAAAACCAGAACATATTATTTGCAAAAGGCTATTTTCAAAGGCTGAAGATTTTACTGAACTCTTTTGATGGGCAGCAAAAATAAATTATTTTCATTTATTTGTAGAAAGATCGGTTAAATCTATTCCAATTTGATTCAGTTTCCTGAAAAAAATCCTGATGCTTAAGCATTATTATTTACCATTGAAGCATTTGCCCAGAACCATATATATTTTAAAGAAATCACTAACTAACCTTAAAGAGATGGACAAGTTTCAGCTCTGCAACTCTAATTTGCGTGAAGCTGAAATTATGACAAACACAATCTCACTGTGCAAATGCTCTGAGGATAAACCTACATAGTTTGTCTTAGGCTCATGCAAGGTAAGAAAATAATGATGAATGTGTATGATAAAATGGTATTGTCATTATTAATACCAGTGTCATGAGCCACAATCTACCTCACTGTTACCATACATATGCATTTCTTCCTTATTTTATCTTCAGTTCTAACCCTAAAAGCCAAATTGGACAGTTAGTTTTACTTGTCAGGTATCATGAATATACTTTCCCCTCTCCTATCCCAGTGAATTTTATGTTTTGTTTTGTGGGGCTTTTTCCTCCCCCTTTTTCTTCTTTTTTTAAGGCTGTATGGCAAGAAAATGACTAAACCTTAAAGTAACGAGAAAACATTAAACATCTTACTGTCTCTAGATTTGTTTCCTTAATGAATATGCTTGTGTTAACAGCAAACCTTTAAAAATGCTACATTTTGAGACTGGCCAGACTATACCTAAAGGAAAATGCATACACTCAGAGTTATACTAGCAATAAGAGTCACAAAATACAGTCCCCAACCTTGTAATCCAATCTTACACATGCAGCCCCAGAGACGTTAATGGGCCTACCTGCACAAGGAAAGCTTGTAGAACCACACCATATGCACTCTGAGGTTTCCTGGATATATGGTATTAAATGATGCAGCACAGGTTCTCTAGCCTTTCATTTAAAAGCCTTTCCTCTCTTTTATCTCAAGAACTCTATCTGAGCAGAAAACTTAACATTTTGGTGTCAGAGGAGTGTTAGGATCTGTGATCTTTCCTCAAACAGAACTGCTTGTACATACAGGAACAACTAGCTATTCAGGGCTGTGTATCGTCTTAATCAAGGTAAATCCACTCTACTGTTAACACTTTAGAAACACTTATTCACTCACTCAAAACAGAATTGATTGGAACACAGTGCTAAGAAAAATTATCCTCTTAGAGAAAGAATGTAAATACTATTAATGCATGGGAACATATGATCACTACACACACACCTGCTGTGTGTTAAAATTACTTTTACAACCACTCAGATATCAAATGGGGGGTTGCTTTGGAATTTATTTTTTTTTAATGCTGAGCAAATGTTCACAAGCATACTTAAGTGTTAGAAGTTTGACCAGTCTTTTTCATATGTCTAGGAGAGATGTCTGTACCTATACAACACAGAATTAGGAGGACACGTTCAGATGATGAGGTGCACAGGTACTTTCAGAAGTGGCATTAATCCACTGACTTAATGTATAACACATTAGCACTACTTATGTGCACAAGAGGCATGGTGCTCTCAGGAGCTAAATATTAGCTTCAGATAAAATAATTTCAGTGAAGTCTTACTAAGCAGTAGCTCTAAGGAGGCCTTCAGTGCCTGCAGGATATGACTCATTGCTTTGCTAGGAAGGACTTGTAAGTTAAATGCAAACATTAATAGTCACCTGTCCATGCCCTCCTTAACACACTAAAAAACTGCAGACCTGTCCTCAGCTGCCAGGAAAACACCAGTAAGAACACAGCATAATTGCCACCGAGACCAAAAAAAGCAACTCCAGCAGGACTCTCCTGGCAGATCAACACATTTATGATACCTGCTGCTCAGGAAGCCGTTCCGTCCCAAATCTTCCCATGATACTTGCAGGACTGAACACAAGCAGCAGAAGGGTCCCCTACTGTGTTCTTCAGGTCCCACCTTGCCTCTGCCTAGTTCCACGCCGTTTGTCACTGGCGATCACAGAGGCAGGTGGACAAGCTTTCTGCAAGTCTCTCCAGCACCAACACACATGTAACAGAGCTCCACCAAAACACAGGACAACTGGTGCCAAGCAGCTAAGCTGGGTAATACCAAGATTTTGCTTTAATTACCATTCTTCCAAAAGGAGGAACAGGTATTTTAACTGGGCTTTTCAGAGAGACCTTTAGAGGGGTGGGGATGGGGAAGAAGGCATCCAAGACTTTAGAGTTCCCTTAGGACCTCTCTGAACATCAGAACCTTGTAAAATATAGATGCATCCATTTATGTCTGCAAAATCCCTTTCCTCAACTCCCACTAGCCACTGGGCTAGCAACTGGCCACAGCTATATTGTATTTGAACAAGTGGAAAAACAAAGAGAGGAACAAGCAACAGTATGTGCTCTAAGCCACCTCTCGAGTATGCCTGGCCCTTCTCACCGAGGACTCAGCTATAGTATAATCAAAACCAGGGTGAAGTCACAGCTGCAGCCACAAATCAACATTTGCCTTTATGTATGAACCTCATGTAGCAAAATTGCAGGGTCCTTACGTAGCAATGAAAGGAATATACGAGTTTTCTCCACTTGCCCTATGCCAAAGCACAGATGATGGCCTCAAGACCAAATTTCAAACAAGGGGAAAAAAAAGAGAAAGCACAGCCAGGGACACAGAGGAGGCACATCCACATGGTTCACCAACCTCCATTCCACTTCCTTTTTTCTGTGAGGAGGCAATTTAACTTCACTGCTTTTAAGAAACTCCCTATTAGAAAGCTGCGGTTTCCAGTGCATTTTTACTGCATTTTCCAAAGTTGCATCATCAGAGCAGGGCAGCTGAAGGTCCAAAACTGTAAGCCATTATAATAAATGTGATGGCTAGTAAAACATGTAATCTGAACACATACAAAAATTAATTTCACTGTGTACAGTTACTTTTCAAACTCTGTGCTTTTCACATTTTCCTGGCAGACACAGACAGCCACAGTCACCAATTAATATGAACAATATAAAAAATATAAGCCACCACTCAAAGTCGTAATTTTACTTTGGCTTATCTAAGGCAATAATCAATCTTAATGAAAAAATAGTCCTCAAAAACTAAAAAAGAACAACAAACCTGACTTGAAAATCTACGAGGAAGCTCATGTTTCCCTTGTGTTCATCTGTGCAGAGGTGAACATGCACCAGATAATTAAAAAAAATCCTGCTGCCACAAAATCAACAGGTAGAACCAAGATAAGTAAGAACAAAACGAAAGGATAATAAAAGCCAAAGAAAACAAAACGAAAAGCCTCCAAAACAACAAAAAGCAGAAATCCACATTCCTGTCACAAAAAGAGATTTTGATTGAAAACACCAATGCAGCACTGACTTCCACCAAAGCCTAGAAATTTAAGTTTTCAAAACTTAGCATCTTGTGACCCTAAGGCACTCTCGTCAAAATCACGCAACTTGTCACAATGAATCATGCCCACAGGCAGCATTTGTGGGGTTAGATGACGGGGATACAGGGCACTGCCAGGCAGTACTCCTGGCTCAGAGGCAAGGAGGGAACTTGGGCCACTCACCCTGATGGCAGCATCCCTTCCCTTCACTAAAACCCAAAATCTAAAACCTCTGTTCCATAGGAAATAAGGTCTAATCTGCACAGAAAGGTTACAGTGAGAGGACTGGAGATCTGAGAGAGATTTGTTTCCATTAAACTCTGCTGAAAGAATGACTTAGGACATTTATCTAATTTATCCAAGTTCTTCTCTTGGATGTTAAATATGGAGAACGTGGGCGTGGGGAGGGGGGTGATGAATCTTCTACTGCTGTCCGCATGTTGCTGTTTTGTAGTTGCAGTTGGAAGAGGAAAATGCCAGAGCAGATTTCTTGCACAACTAAAGATTGTCTGAGTCTGAAAAAATATGTCAGCCTGCTGTTAGATACTTAAGTATTGTCACTAATGATAAAAGAAAGCAAGAAGAATAACAACATGCAATCACACTGGTTTTGTATTACACAATACAAATTAAAACTCAGTATTTCCCCAACTATAGGAATGCAAAGCACCATATCAGAGAATGTAATAAAGATCTGAACTTTAGGATATAAAAGGAAAATCCAGTCCACAGCTGAAAGAAAACCCTGAAATCCAGGAAAGAAGCAACCTGAGTGATCTCATTTCTGATCAGACAAACCAATGAAAGATTACTGGCCGATTTCTAGGTAGCAGCAGAATGTACTAATTGATGGGGATGGTATGAAAAAGCTCAGTTTAAAACAACAACAAATAAAAACCCAAACAAATGAAAATCTCATACCAACAACTCAGAAATCCTTGTTTTAGACACAAGCCTGAAGTCCTACCTAGTGTCGTTCACAGATGCTTGGTGCCAGCATGACAAAAGCAGTAAAATCCTTCAAAAGAGAAACACTATTCTCAACAGCTTCTATGAGTTAAGTACCCTCTGCTGTCAGACAGCACATAAAGATTTGGTCTGAAGCGTAAAAGATGAAGTTCATGAAGGCAAACAGACATTAAGAAAAACATAAGAAAGAAAACCCCGGATTAGGAAGAACAAAAATTAATCCATTTTCCCCAAAGCTGTCTAAAGGTGGGGAATTCCAGATTAGGGGGAAGATCACAAACTTTCAAAGCTTGTTCTGTGTTGCTTAGATGCAAAAACAGATAAAAAGAGATTTTTTGACAAATCAAATCAAAACCAACCAAGTAAACAAACAAACAAAAAAGTATCAGATACATAATTTGTGTGAAGCCCTGAAAGCCATATCTGGACATTTCATGTAACTTCAGTAGCCACAAAAGCAGATAAAATTGCATAATGTCACTCAACTCACACTTACACAGAACTCTTGAACACGCGCTGCCAAAGACAATTGTTTGAAGTAGAGCATCCCACACAATATAGCGGGAAAAACAACTTTTCAAAAACAACTCTGTTGTTTCATTCATGTCTGTCTTGGTAAAAGTATGGGGCATCTGTGGATTCCCCCACCTCCTCCCTCTCCAAACAAGGCATCTCCTATCAGAGTAGGTTGCAAATGATCAAATCAATGCAATAATGATCTTGATTGTCTTCGCCAGCTCTCCATAGACATGAGTTCACAAGAGAGGCAGCCATGCAGCTTCCTCAGACATTAGTAAAGACTTTTGATCTTTCTTTGAAGAAACTTTTCTCAGGATATTTAAATGTCTGTGGTTTATTTTCATGTGCAGGGAAAAGCAATGATGAGGCGAACACTCCCACACAAAGAAATGTCTCAACAAAGCTATGCTTGTCAAAAATACCCTTGAAGAAAATTAATATATTCTCACTTTGAAGGTGTACACTTATATTCTGTAGTCCTCACTGTGGTCTCTGCTACCTATTTCATGACTCATGGACGTATGGCACTCCAGGCAAACACCAAATAGATTAAAAAAAAAAAAAAAAAAAAAAAGGAGAC
>VYXH01011080.1:0-37410 GCA_013397275.1 Burhinus bistriatus | reverse complement strand
AGCCAAGTGTCCCCCCAGAAAAAAAAAAAAAAAAAAAAAAAAAAAAAAAAAAAAAAAAAGAGTGAAATGGAAATGGAGATGGCTGCAAGGGTTAAGAAGTTTGGGTCTTGGATACCCAGACCAATTACTGTGGGGTAACAAATTAACTTACACTAAATAACATATACTAGATAATTCTTGCTTACTAACCATACATTTTTCATTGAAAACAAAAGCAAGGTACTTCAGCCCTGTGTATTACTGCATTTTTGCTGAAAGCTTATAGAAGACCACTTATTTTGTATTTGTCGTGTGCATGAAGCACAAGACAATTACATAGACACACATTCTTTAAAATGTTATGTGTGTGTGTGTGTGTAGACACACACATGCACACAGTGAAATACAAGAAATACCATTGGTTTCTTGCTTCTCTTTTGCCCACAGCTATTGTAGCTAACAATATCATAACATTGTATTTCTTCAATTAGATTCTGTTTGGAGAGTTGTGATTACAGGGTGCTTTTCCAAATGACCTTCCACCACATTACCAGCGTGTTTAAGGGCACACAAGAAGACGGTTTGTCACGACCACTTCTTTGCCAAAGTAATTTACCTTCCATCAGAAAGGAAGGACCACATTATAGAGGACACACTGGCCAGTGAAGTTGTATTTGTACACGCATGTGGGTATGTGTAGGGAAAGTTAATCACTGAAGTCAGAGATGTAAAAATTGCACTGGACTGTGTGCGATTTACAATACAGAAAATTTTAGCCTATCCTGAAAACCAAAACCTAAGAGCTTTTGCTTTGAGTTTTTTTCTTTCTGTTTTCAATCTTGCATATTGTTATTTTACAAATAGATAACTAGCCCGTTCTCAAGTCCTCACATACCCTATTTTAGCTATGGCCTGTGGGATTTACAGAAACACGTTACACACCATGCAAAAACCTATTTGTTTCACAGCTTCATGAATACCCCCATGACAGATGATTCTGGGAAAAGGCCAAAGTTTCCAGTGTATTCTTCCTAAAGATAGCCTGAGCTTGTTTCTCTGTGGCAACAAGGCTGTGTAGGTCATCTGTCTAGGGATCCCAGCCTCAGCCACTGCCAATTTCAAATAAGCCAGAGAGAGAGGGCAAGATACTGACGTTTCTACAGATTTCAAGGAAACTGGTGCCTGCAGAAAGAGTTGAGAGATAGCCACAGTGAGGAAAAACTGAAATGTGGGATTCAAACTCAGCCACAGTAGCTGCTGCCTTTGCCTTTCTCTAGGCACACAGCTTCTTTCTTCCGCTTTTTTTAAAATCAGTTGGTTGTATATAGTACAGTACTTAACCCTAAACTGAAGCTGAATTATCCTGCTATGTAAATGTCTACGGTCCAGTTCATTTCAAGATATTTAGGAAAAAGGATGAGTTTAGATACACAATTTCCAAGATAGGAACATTTTCTTTTCATGTAGCACTATTTCCCATTTTTCCTTTGCATAATGCTGTAATTACAGAGTAATTATACTTTGGAGCCAAAATTACAGCAGCTGAATAATAAGTATTAAACCACAAGGACTGTATTAAATAACATTGACTGTTT
This sequence comes from Burhinus bistriatus, assembly GCA_013397275.1. Taxonomy (NCBI): domain Eukaryota; kingdom Metazoa; phylum Chordata; class Aves; order Charadriiformes; family Burhinidae; genus Burhinus; species Burhinus bistriatus. The sequence goes on along the minus strand of VYXH01011080.1, from coordinate 35,836 downwards.
CTTATGCTCATAAAAAGAGAAAATTCTATACTTGGAAAGTAAATTCACATAATTGAAATTGGAGCAGTTGAGTTTTATTTCAGTGTACTTTACCAATAAAAATCTGTCATACAGACAACTGCAATACTCACTTTTTTTATTTAGAAAAAGAAACCGATAACATGGCATTGCAGCATTTATCTTTTCAAACACTCAGATCTACCTGATGTTACAGTAACATTTTTTCACATGCACCAAAAATTTCTCTTGCAATAATACTTACAAATAATCCACTTTTAGTGTCTAAATACAAAATGAGTGTGAAACATTTTACTTTAAAAAGAAAAAAAAAAAACTAAACCCAAGGAAGCATAACAGAAAAAGTTCCCCATATTAATGTCCCAGAAGCAATTCAGTGTAATTGCATAAAATTCCCCACAAGCCTCAATTCCTAGAAGTAGAAAGTTAAAGATATTCTAGCTATTTTAATTTTGATTCCTCCTCAACCTTTTGAACCCATGAAAACATGGGATTATACTAGTGTTGTCGTCCTGCAGCAGCACATTGAAGCTACAGTGCACATACAACTTCAGTCATTCTCCCACTAAAACTAAAACCTTAGCTGCACATTGGGGCCTTGTGGCATGTGTAGTACCTCACTGGGAAGATAAACCACCTCAAACAAATCTACTGTGTCTGACCTATTTGCTACATAAATTGTATACATATAATGTAATAAATATACGGTAATTTTCTAAGACTACCATCAACCTAGCAAAATGCTGGACCAAAAACTAGGGGAACTGAAAACCTGTGGAGGAGAGAGAATAAGTGTCTAGCAGGAGGAAAAAGTGATGTGAGTGCCTTTGAGTGTTAGGTACAGTCAGAAGCTATTCCAAGGTATGACCAGAGTCAATAGAAAAATCAGCTCATGCCAGAAAGCTCTCAAAGTACTGATTTATGAGCTGAAACCTCTGTGAAAACCCAGGTCTTCATTTCAGATTTCAGAACAGCTACCAGTTTTGCCAAAAAAATGTTATGCAATACAGTAGGGAGCCCAAACTCTTGATTTTGTCATGGATTACCACAAAGAGGTCTAGTACCCAGACCACTTGGGTTTATGGACCATCTGAAGAACCCCGCTTAGAACAAGGTTTGACATCTCTGAAGAGGAGTATAGATTCCTAACCATATTTTCCTAACATGAAAGTTTCAAGTACGTTCCAAGCAAGCATCTTATGCTTTCATGCAGAGCACTGTGAATAGGCATACTTTAAACTGCCATAGTATGAACTCAAATACGTAGGCAAACACCACATGAGCCTCAGTAAGAGATGTGCTGAGATTGGCCTAACTTGAACTCAGAGCCACAAAACCAGCAACTGGTGACATGGTACAGGCTCTTTTCTCTAATTCCAGGCACAAAATCCCATAGTGTGTATGTACATATGTAGTTAGAGACATTACGAGAGTGAAGACTGGATCACAAGTTCACACACCAATACCGAAATGACAGACAACTGACACAGATACATTCTTCAAAAGGACCTGGTGAAAACCTCCCACACAGATGCAGACTTCTAAAGACAACTGTAAGCCTGTACAGACCTCATATGCAAAATGGACTTGGGAAGATCTTACCTAACTACAATCACTGCATGTGTGAAAGTCACAACAGGATTGGAAAGGGAGGCGGAGACAGCAGATGGTGCAAATTTCACACAGTACCTTTACTGTCAGCAGACTAGCATGACAACTCTCTAACACAGTCCAAAAGACATCTTATGGTCTCACAAGAGGCTCCTTGTCTCCAAGGGATGAGAAATCTGACTTGCGGTCAGATGAGCATAAACCACAACCGACAGAAAAATGACATCCAATTCTCAACCATGCACTTTTCCTGTCTGGGAGTGTTTACATCCTCTGTTGAATCCAGATTTTCTTCCCATTTGAGTAATTGCTGTTCTTGCGGGATCCCCAAGGGCTTAAAAGACCATAATTTGAAAAGATCCCACGAGAGGGGAAAGACTGCTAATGTATTTTCTTTCTCCTGCTTGACTCCCTGCAACTCCACATGCCAACAGATGCATCAGGCTACACAGGTACGCATTCCTGCATCGGTTTTCCCAGATGAACAGCTTTATCTTGCAGTTCCCATGCCAGGATGAAAACACTTACTTATCCCAGAGTCCCTGGGTGAAGAACCCATTAAAGGAAAGAAGTCTCTTCCCACTTAATGCCCAGCATATGCACCAAAACAGCACAAGCGTCTACTGTGAATAAAAGCACAGCCCAAATGAGATAGTCAGCCATGGTACAACAGAACATCTCTCTGGATATAAGCCACTGCAAACGGTTTTCAGGAAAATGCTAAAGCAGTCTACCCAAAAGGAAGGGCTTTGGAAGTGGTGCAAATCTACCACAAAGCAATGTATTCCCACTCGGGATGGATGAAAGTCCTAAACACATTCTGTCAGAAGGCACCAGTTCCAGAAGAGGCTCAGTGATGCTGTGAAATGGCCAGATCCTGGGATTCCAATTAATAAGAAGGTTTTTTCATCTTCTCCCATGGTTCAGCATGGCTCAATTGCTGGCCCACAGGCCACATCAGGACTACTGGACAACAAGACAAACCTGCTGCTTTCTCTGGTGGAGGACATGATGTGGCCTAGCCAAAAGCCCCTTCCCATGCCTGGACACTACCTGGCACACAGCCACACAACAAAGCAGAAGAAAAAGGACAGGAGATCAATTTCTCCTTAGGCACGTATGTGTGGCACTGAGCTGAACATGCTTCAAAGTAGCTTTTGCTACACAGGAAAGGAAGAAATGTCCTGTAGCCCTGTAGTAACTAAGGTGAGATCACCTTTTTTCTTGCCCCAAAGCATATTCGTAGTGATGGGCATAGGGTTGCAGACCTCTTTCCAAAAGACATCATGTGCTTTATGCTCTTTCATTACATTGGCATGCTGAGCAATCGCATCTCAACTCCTTTTAAAAGTCAGTCTGTTGGTAGGAGTCCTACCAACTTCAGCAAATCAAAAGCATTGCCATATCTCTTTAAGGGATGTTAAAAAACAGAAAGACATAATTCCTTGCTTAGTCACGGATTTTTTGGAAGAAACGGCAAGTTCTCAACTATTCAGGATCCTTACCCTGGGATTAAGGGAAGATCTGGTCCTGTGAGGGATTTTGTTAGCTCATAAGTCAATCACTGACTAAAGAGAAAACACTAAAGAGAAAAATAGATGGAAAAAAATGGATGTCTCTTAAAACCCTATGGTGTCTGTGGTGAAGTCATCTCTGAAAGATATTTCAGTCTCTCCCACAAAAGTGCGGGGATTTCTGAACCACCTGCTTGTTCACTGCTGCCAAAGAGACAAATGCAGTTTCATCTCCTTCAGAAAATGATTGAGAGGGTGGAGACCAAGTTAACATCATAGAAAGATTTGGTCATTTATTCATCTGGCTCTTCAGGAAAGTATATTTTGATCCCTCAGATTACTTGCTCATCACCAAGGAGAGGAAAATTTCTCCCTCATATGCAGAAGGACAGCATACGTGTTCAGAGATTAGCAAGCTCTTTAAAAAACAGAACAGAAAACAAACTACAAAAAGAAAAGAACACGAACATTGACAATAGATTCAGACTTTGCTGAGTATGTTACTTGTGATAATTTGATTTACCAGACTGTTTCAATGTAACCTACTCTTACTCCATTTTGAATCTGGAACCAGTTTACCAAGCTGAACTGAATCTGATGAGGCTGGGAACCATCCTTGGGACTTCAAACAAGATACCACAGCAAAATCTACAGTAAAACAGGCACCTCATAACATGAAGGAAACCACAATAGTGCAGAACACAGGCCTTGTGCTCTGCAATTAGCACACTTAAACTAATCTCTTTTAAGTACCCACTGCATGACAATCTGTGATTTCAGGAGATATGACTTCATGATCTGGATGATCTCTTTCAATCTTCTTTTATTTTTGATGCAAGCGGATTATTGCCTAGATGGTACATAAAGCATCATATGAGAATGCCGCAAGTATCCTTGTTCATGTAGCTACAATCCCTGCTGTACAGTAATGGATCCAAAACAGATGAAAGATCACAAGTGCAAGGCACACATGCCCAACCAAATCTTCTCACCTGCTTTCTTCTTTCTTAGCAGTTGTTTACTGTTTTCTAAGGTATCTTATATTGTCATCCTTGGTGGTACAGAGAAACACAGCTTAAATTAGCTTCTGTACAGAAGTTTGCCACAAGATGCAAAAGTCAGTCCTCCAGGAGAAATGAGAGACTCTGAACTACAATGCCTGTTACAAGAAGGAAGGCTTCACTTCTTCCTTACCTCTTTTTTGCAAGTCACCTTTCTTGTACACAGACCCCATCAATATGTAACTTAAAGTGAAAACCAGCTGAGACACAGATATGCAAAAAGTCAACTTTTCCACTTATTAGTCTAACCTTGAGAGCCTGGGCTCAGAAGGGATGAGACACCTTTTTGGGTGCCTTGAGACAACTGATATCCACAAGTGTTATGAGCCTAGTAACATTTTTACCCTGAAAAAAAAAAAAAAAGTTGTTCATTATTAACCTTCAAGAACATGGAAAGAGTTGTTCAAAGTAGAAAATAACCCAGCATACCAAAACACACAGCTGAAAAATGACACTGACTCTATCTAGAATGTTACACTAGGGCCACTGAAGGGCTTAATAACATTGCAGAAAACCAGCATCCTCTGGACTAGAATGGATCATCTTTCTGCCATGGTGCAAGGGCATGACATGGTAGCTGATATTCTGTCCAAAACGTCAGGTGCACTTTGAAGGTTAGTCCCTCATACGGTGCCACATCTAGGGGGTCTGATAATTTGAAGGTGGTGAGGAGTTTCAAGGTAGGTGGATGGGATGTTCATGTTCATCCATTTCTGAAGTCCACTTTGCTTGCTGCACCAGCAGCCACGCTGTCTGCGGTAATCTGAAGCTTCAAATGGCCCTTCTGTTACTCATATCTACATCCTTTGACGACCACATCAGCACTAACATCCTTATGTAAACAGACAACACTACAAATAATAAGAATGCCAGTCAATGTACAGGTAATAAGAAGACTTAAACAAATCAACAGAGAAAGAATACATTAATAAGGCAGCCTACTAATACCACAGTGTTTGTGCCTCTCTCGTCAGCTACATTTAAGTACCAATAAAAAAGTGCTTAAAGCATACATATAGTATGCCACTTTAATCTCTAATTATTCATGTTAATTGCTAAATCTGATAAATATTTGCATTAGTAGATTCAGTAGTAGTCACTGGCATTCAGGAATGTCAGAACAGAATGCAGGTAAAGTGTAGTTAACAACTCCACTCAACGAGAAAAGAAGAAAAATCCACTCTGGGATGCTGCAAAGGTGCCATCTCCATAGAAGGATACCCTATTTGGCAGGTCTGAGGACTGATATACCTGATTAAGAAACAGGCATGACAAGCTTAAAAGGGAGTCACAGCTACCCCTCTGCAGCTGTGACAATTGTGTGTGGCATACAGCCTTGAAGCCAACAGCATGTGTACAGCATAAGAGAAAACATGGGGGATGGTGTCCTTCTTGGCAGGATTGCGGAGACTGTTGTCCTTTCCAGATCCTGTTTCCAGGTGCAGCCAACTCAAAAAGCCTGAAAAGGCATGAACCTCTTCCTTATGCACTGGATTTTTCTTCCATCCTGCAGGGAATGCCATATTGACACTTGTTGTCAACAAGTTTGACAGTAGCTTGATGTGCAGTCGAGACTGCTGTTGCACCTGGCACACATGAGGGGAAAAATGCAAGGACTTCTCGGACTATTTACGCATTTCATAGCATCCTGTACTTGCCGCATTAAAGTGCATGGACAAGCTCAGAGTGCATTCAGGTTACCTGATTTAACTCACAGCTCCTGCAGTTGATTTCATTAACACTAGCCATTAACTGTATGTAAAAGCAAAGCAGGCATTCAGCATTTTACACTCAAAGGAAACCAACAGTCTTCTTCCAAAGTAGTAACACTCTGTAAGCAAGATGCAAAAGGTGAGTAAGCCTAATAAGCAGACCACAGTGAACAAAGAGAAACTACATTCAACTGAAAGGACAGGATGAGCACCAACTTAAACTAATCATCATCAGCTAACATCATTGCCAGCCTGCTATGAACAGTTCTGTTTCCTACCTGCACTGTAACAAGCTCCCATCCTAACCTGACACTGTTGATGCACAGCTTCACAAAAGAGGTTCCAGCATACACTGCCACACAAATCTGACACCTTGGTTTTTCGAGACCTGGAGAAACATGTTTTTCTTATGAAATAGAAGCTATCATGAGTGCTTTAAATTAGACTAGAAGAGACTTCAGCATTATCAAAAATGTCACTTGCTTTTCTTGTAACGGTTTTGATAAATTCTCCCCAGTCTCAGCCATCACCCATTACAAACCAAAGGCTTCTTCCACCTCCTCTACTCTTGCAAAAAAACAACGAAAGGAAGTATTTGTAGCATTCAGTGGAAAATTACTACAGGTAAGGAGTGCAGTCACAGAGTTTAGGATTTAGAGTGAGAACCTGGTAGAACAACAGGGAGCTCTGAAAGAACTTTATCAGCCACAGATTTGTGAGGCCAAAAAGCAGTAGTGCAATCATTTCCTGCCTACCATAGGCCATAACAATTTTCTGGACCTTTCAGCAATTAGCTTTGTGGTTTAATAAGAAAAATTGTGCCTTATTTGTATTCGGAACATGTTTCAGTTCACTTCTGAATCACATGATCAGGCTTTCGTCTGCTAAATGGTATCTATGACCACAGTTTTCCTGTAGAGGTGGACTATAATCCATTCATACCTTAATCTGAGTGGCGATAAGCAGAACAGAGCTCCTGAGGTTAATCAATATTTATACAGTGTTAGTCATTTATCTGCAAATGCATTACAGTACGTTTACTTGACAGTGGCACTTCAAAGGGGCCTAGTTAGGACAGGTCTCCCTTTAGTCAGGTAATAACACCTCTAGAGTGCTGAGTCTAGCACTAAAGTAGTATTAAGGTTTCCTACTACATGATTATCGGGGAGACACCACGATCAGCAAGGTAGTTTGGTTTTGGGGGTGGTGGTGTTGGGGAGGAAGTGTTTACGACGAGGCTCACCCCTTGCAGTCTGGATATGCTAACCCTTATGTTTTGCCAAACACAGGGAATGCAACTGCAAAACTTGTAGTAGTGGAGGACCGCTTTTGTGCTCTCCCTTGGAAAGACAAAGAAAAACAAATCACGACTATACAGTAAGGGCTGGGACATTATGAAATTGGAACAGAACAGAAAGATCTACTTAATGAAAACCTTCTAAACCTAAATTTGCCTCATTACAATAAGTATCTACCTGAAAGGTGAGGTAGGCATTATCTCTCAAATGGGAAACGTGGTCTGCAGTGATGTGTACAGTACTGCTGCTAAAGTTGCTGCCTTTCCAAACATTGAGGAGGGAATTGTTACAACTGCATAAGACCAGTTAAGACTCACTTCACTACAGACATCCAGAAAGGATGACAGCCTAGTCCTGTTGGCTTACACGAGGTTGTCAGCTTTTGTCAAATGACAAACAGTCTTGTGCGGGAGGGAAAACTACCAGTCTGGAGGGAATAATACCCACCATAAATTATGGTAATAGTTTTATAGTCTCTGCTAGTTAAAACAATTACTTTTTTCCCCACCTTCCTTCAGCTTCAGAGATATAAACCATGCGTTCCAGAAGTAACAGCACAGAAAGCCCAACAAGACCAAAGCTGAGCCAGCAAAGGTTGAAACACCACCATAAAGAAGAGGTTGGTTACAGTGGGAGAGGAAATGTGCAAAGAAGGCAGAAGGAGGATGATGCAGCCCAAGACAGTACCATCCTGAGAAGCCCTATGGCAGAGAAAAAACAAAGACATTCTTTCAAGAAAAGAGAGGATCTCTCTCGTGATGACTTGCTATTTCTTCTTAGTGTCCTTGAGGGTGAATTACAGGTGATTTATTATCTTATTTTATATCCCGGATTAAAACACACTCCTCCACCTTCCCCAATTTACTGCCAAAACATGCTGCTTTCATGTTAAGGAAACACCCTACTTAATTTCGATTATTATAGCTATCAGCCAGAAAAAGCGATCTTTACACCACACCTAAATGCAAATAAAATTTACTCACAATGTACCTGTATCACACTAAAAACACTCATGGTCCACTGTGAAAGGTCACTTAACTGTCAAAGCAGAGAACTCACAAAACTTCCCTATTTTGCTGCCCCATTCTAAGTACATTGAATACAAAGTATTTGTCATTGTAAAACCTATACGGAGAACATATTAGAGACCTTTAGGATCTGTTACTTAATTATTTCTCATGTCCCCGCTCCTATGAAGTTATGAGCATTACTCCCTATGAATCATTATGTGCCAGATCACAAGAAGTAACTCACTCAACAGTATTCTAACATCTTTTGCTAGAAAAATCAAAATAGCCATTTTACTTCCCATAATATGAAGCATAAGTGTTGCATGCCACTTAGCCCACAAGATCATGGATTTGAAGAGCGAGCACTTTTCTATTTGGAAAACAAGCCAGCTGCCAAGTGGTAAATGATGCCTAACCTGGTCAAATGTAATTTCAGGAAGTGGGAACCAGATTTCCAGTGAGCAAGGAGAATATTTCTGTGGCAGGCTGATTGCCACTTAAAACTGCTCACAGGCAGAGGGAAGAGCAAACCGGCCAAAGTGGCATAAATGCATTTCTCACATGGTTTCAGAGTTTATTAACTAGACAGTACCTGGGTAGTTCCATTCTTACCATATGTGTATATATTAACGTAATAATAGAATCATAGAATCATCTAGGTTGGAAGGGACCTTTAAGATCACCGAGTCCAACCATCAACCTAACACTGCATAATACATATGTGCTTAACAGAACACACATATGCAATGTATTTGATAGATGTACCAATCTCTGAGGGTAGATACAAGGCAAACTTCTACAGAACATTTCATTATGCAAAGAGAATGATTTCCATATTTGTGAAACACTTCTGCTCACTTGCCCTTTCTTAATTTAGATGAAAATTCAGATGTCACATGCTCCTCCAAAACAGTTCTCTCTTCCCCTCAAAAAAGAAATGTGTGAATATATATTGATACGTATATTTATTACACACACATTTCATTACATTTGTGTAATATAAATACATATATATATGTAAAATATATAAAAATACACACTCACTTCAATTCTTAAGATTTAAAACTGAAAGAGTGTGAAATGAGGAACTGGAAAACAATGAGCCTGACATGAACATTTTAAATCATGTCCAACATTCCAAAGGAAGCATTATGAATGAAAAAAGTGAGAAGTCATTTTTNGTGGGGGGCAGGGGGAGATGGACACAGTCCTAGCGGGGGTGGTGACCTAAACCAGATTCCCGCCCTAGCGGAAACTTTCACGTCATCAGATATTCTTATGAAAGAACATTATCATCAGAAGTGGGACTTCAAGAGAATTAGCACACTATTCACAGCAGGTATTCCATCCCCTCCAACTTAACAACTAGGAGCTAGTAACTTTACAGCAAAGTGTTCTTNGAAAAATCAAAATAGCCATTTTACTTCCCATAATATGAAGCATAAGTGTTGCATGCCACTTAGCCCACAAGATCATGGATTTGAAGAGCGAGCACTTTTCTATTTGGAAAACAAGCCAGCTGCCAAGTGGTAAATGATGCCTAACCTGGTCAAATGTAATTTCAGGAAGTGGGAACCAGATTTCCAGTGAGCAAGGAGAATATTTCTGTGGCAGGCTGATTGCCACTTAAAACTGCTCACAGGCAGAGGGAAGAGCAAACCGGCCAAAGTGGCATAAATGCATTTCTCACATGGTTTCAGAGTTTATTAACTAGACAGTACCTGGGTAGTTCCATTCTTACCATATGTGTATATATTAACGTAATAATAGAATCATAGAATCATCTAGGTTGGAAGGGACCTTTAAGATCACCGAGTCCAACCATCAACCTAACACTGCATAATACATATGTGCTTAACAGAACACACATATGCAATGTATTTGATAGATGTACCAATCTCTGAGGGTAGATACAAGGCAAACTTCTACAGAACATTTCATTATGCAAAGAGAATGATTTCCATATTTGTGAAACACTTCTGCTCACTTGCCCTTTCTTAATTTAGATGAAAATTCAGATGTCACATGCTCCTCCAAAACAGTTCTCTCTTCCCCTCAAAAAAGAAATGTGTGAATATATATTGATACGTATATTTATTACACACACATTTCATTACATTTGTGTAATATAAATACATATATATATGTAAAATATATAAAAATACACACTCACTTCAATTCTTAAGATTTAAAACTGAAAGAGTGTGAAATGAGGAACTGGAAAACAATGAGCCTGACATGAACATTTTAAATCATGTCCAACATTCCAAAGGAAGCATTATGAATGAAAAAAGTGAGAAGTCATTTTTTATGCCTAATTTTCCACCTCCTGTAATGCCAAGCCAAATCTCTGAAGATCAGTTGTCAAACCAACCGTAATTAAGTTTCAAAGTTAGATGCCATTACTCTCCGATTCCAGAACATTTAAGATGCACTAAGATCAGTCTTGTAGGCTTTTTCCACAATGATAAGGATTAGAAATAGATTATTTTATATTTTTTTAAACACAGTCACAAATAGTGATACAGAAGTGCTCCAGTAAAGAGCAGTCACACTGAAAGTGTTACCCTCTCCTGATACATCCCTCTTTCTGATTTCGTCCCTTCCTATTCTACCCTTCTAGGATTAGCATGTACGTTGTTTTGTTTTTAACTGAGATCATTGCAGACAATGGATGTTTGAGACAGTTCATGTAGTTACATCACTGTAATNTTTGTTTCGTTTTGTTTTTAAACAAGCTTAGTCTAACAACAGAAGCAGAAGACCTCAGGTGGGTTTAAACTACAGAAGCCACCTTTGCACCCAGAATATACAGAATGTGCAACACCTCCAGGCTTCAAGAACCATTCTAACATCTTTCACTAACAATTTAAAATCAGCTTCTAATACCACAAGTCACCCTTTGCCCTGAAATTTTGTGTTGTGAATGCTACACACTGGTCCAGAAACAGCAATACAATCTAAACGCTAACAAAGTACTTAAGCATTGATGAGGGTTCTGAAGATGTCAGAGTTTATGCAGAACTAATAAAAAACAAAGACCTACACTTCCCTCATGCTTTCTAACTGTCTTCATGTTACTGATTATTTTGGGACATTTTACATACACAGTATTCGTTAAAAGTTTTTCAGTTTTCTTAAAATCAAAAGTGGAAAGCTAACCTGTAAATACACATACACAGTTCAACAAAATAAAACCTTACGTTGTGTTTCTGCAGGCTCAAGATGAAGTTATAGGAGTACTTAAGGCTGAAAAAATTGACTTGGCTTTGCTTGAAGCACAATATGGCTTCGTTACTCCCAAGAAGGTGTTAGAGGCCCTCCAGCGAGATGCTATTCAAACAAAGGCTGAGCAATGGCAAGAAGATATCTACGAAAAGCCTATGGGAGAGGTATGAACATATAATTGATATTTAACAGTAGTTCCCACCAAATTCAACACAACTCAATCCAGTGAGGCCCCTAATAAAAACAGTTATCTAACAATCCTCATTTATACTGCACGCTGGGGGCTTTAAACATAGATTTTGTCTAACTCAAACTCCGATAATCAGCCTTCTACTGTCTTCTTTTTTCCCCTTTCTGTTATCCAAATTCACAAGCCATACAAACAGATGCCTCCCCATTCATCTCATTGAGGCCATTTTACCAATGGCTGGTAAGGGCCCATTCAGCAGTAATGGCACAGCTCTCCACCTTTACATATTGCAGCTCCCACTAATTCTGCAGGAGTCACGGGTATACCTGCTTGGTCTGAGTAGTTACTGTAATGAGCTGTCATCAGAAACTTCATCCAGGCAGGTATCTAATATTCACACATTATACCTAAGTAACCTTTAGTTGAACTACACTGCAGCAGCAGCCATACTTTCTGAACAATGTTACCTGAATTTCATATCTTCCCTGCAATGCAAATCATTGGATATAAAAACTCCCTTCATATGACAATATATGTTTTTTTCCAAAGTGTCTCCTCTTGAATTTAGATAAACATTTTTAATATACTGCTCAGTACAGATAATCATCATCAAAATAAAAGCAGAAATTATGAATAAAATTCTTCCACCAAGTATTTTCCAAGCTTTCTGAACAGAAATGTACCTAAGGATACAAAGTTCATTTCAGAGAAAATTATGACAGAAAAAGGTCAACACTCATTTCAGAGGCTCAGAGGTTAACATCTCTGACTATAATCTGAAACAGATAAAGTTCAACTGTGGAGGTTAATTTATTTTAGAACACTGTGGCATTAAGTCACAGAAACTTTGAGCACAAATGGAAATGATTTGAAGAGAAGTCCAAAAAAATTTGAAAACATAACTTCAGTCTGTTATTCTACATAAGTTTATACACGCTTTTTCCTTCTTACACTTAATGGCAGAGAAAGGATTTCTAACACCACTGGATCTGGCAATTCCAAAAGGCAAAGGTAAACACCCTGAGAGCAACTGAAAGGCTAGAAGGACCCCCAGACACTTCGTATATCTTGGTAAACTAAAGGATGCCATAATTGGCAGGCATTCCGCAATTTTGTCTGGATTTTCGAAACACTTACGAAAAAAAACAAGGAAGAGGTGGAACCAGCCACAAAGTATGGGAACTGACCATTTAAATTCCCCCTTCGCCACCATGACAATGTACCTTTGTATCTGTCTACAAATTCTCTACTAACCCAGTTCCTCGAGAGCATGTGCGTCTCACTCTTGACAATCTAGCCTTGTAGCCCTGAACACAGAGGATCTTCCCAAAACTCAATTGAAAAATACAGTGAATTTCAGAAGGCACCTATAAGATTACTGGTGCTTCAACGCTCTCTCACAACTCACTCATCTACCCTAAATTTTATGAAGTTTCTTGGCAAATTTGGTGAAGAACGTAGTGGGAAAATTTGGTAACTGGACAGCTTTACTCACTAGGAACAGGATTCAAAGGCGAAGAAATGTAGCAAAATAGAAGACAGTAGTAATACATCTTCCTTTGCAAAACCTATGAGGAGTGTGACAGAGCAAAACCATGTCTTCCTTGGCTATGAGATTTTTTGTTATTTTTTTTTGAAAGCAGAGGGATTTTTCAGCCAAATTTGCTCTACAGCTATTTCTTTCTGCAACCTAACAAATGCCAGATATTCTCACACTTGAGGATACAATAAATTGTTTTATGTTTAAAGGGGCTTAAAAGACAAGAAAATAGACTTTTATTTTGGTTTTGCTTCTGTCTGACACAAAGGCCTGAAAAGGTTTTTCATCTTTTCATGGTTTATAAATTTAGATCAAGTCAGTTATTAATGAAAAAATCTGCTTCAGGTCAATTGCCACTTCTCTTGAATAGAAAACGAATGGTATTCAATATTCTAGTAAATACAGAATAATAGCATAACAACCATTTTTGCAGATTCAAAAATAAACAAATTTTTAAAAATAATCAAAAAGCCATCAGAGAAGATGTTGTAGAAAAAGAGATAAAGAGGAAGATACTGCATAATTTAAGGTGTCTTTTTCTCATGTTTCAAACCTTCATGGAATTAGAAAGCCAATTTTGGTTTCTAACTCTCCCCAGCTTCCAATCATACAGGCAAAGAAAAAAATCTGGTCCCTCACTGTTTGAAATGTGATGAACAATACCTCCTACCACTTTGAGAACTCTTCTAAGAGCAGCAAAATTAGAGGAAAGCCTATATTCTGCATCCATCAAGGATACTTCAAAATTGAATCCATTTTTAAAATCCCTGTGCCAATCAACTCAGGGAAAGATGCATCCTCATCAGCCATTTAATGAAGAATAGCTGATTGCATCCTCACAACGTCTTACAAGGGTTGGTTACAACTCTCCAACGACGACGGCTGTAGGGCACCAATAAGTCATAGTTAGAGACTGAAACAATAACGTTGACAACATGGCACCCAGGAAAAGCAGACCAACATAGCCGCATGGAAATTTGGCTCAGCTAGGGTTGAAAAAGATAAGAGAGGAACTGCTCCCATAATCTCCAGTAATCCTAAACTGAAGATTATACGCTTATAAACAGTAACCAAGAGGACATTATTAACAGGAATAGTATTTCACTGAACTTTGGATAAAGAAACGTAACAAGCCTGGATTTTATTCAGGCACAGTGCCAAACACAAAACAATCTAAAAAGAGAAAGACAAAAAGTTCAGTTCCAACATAATGGATATAAGACACAACATCCTAGTTCGACTTCAGACATGAGTTGGTGGCAAAATGTATTTAAACGATTAAATTCCTGTGAATTTTTAGCTTGCTGAACTATTCACAGTTACCTAAGACCATGCCTCTTATTTTCCATTGTATTGTACAGTATGTTCAAGTATTAATTCTAGCAAAAAGCCCATATGGTTAGCAAGAACAAAACAACAAATCACTTAATTAAGATTTTATCACTTTAATTTTCAATAGAAGACGTTTATACTGCTGCTTATTAGTCCTCTGCGGTTTGTAGCCAAGAACTGTGTATGCTGAGTAAACTTGTATGCATACATATAAATGGATATTTCTCCATACGCAGATTTAGCATTTGGACAGAGTAATTCGAGGAACCAGGGGCTGCTGGAGACTGCTCCTGTGAGAGGATCTCACACTAACAGAGGTTCACACGACTTCTCTGTCTTCTCTGCTGGATATATGGGAGTCAGCCACAAGATCTCACAAGGAAAACGCAAGAGTCAAATTTGCTCCCCAGGGAAGTGCCCTTATCTCACAGAGGGACACAACAGAGCTTCCAAACAAAACACACAGAAGTGCAGCAACTCCATACCAGACTCTGCTTTGCTTGATCCTGCAGGGAGGGAGAGGCATGCTGGACAATAACACACACAAGTGTCACAAGGCCAAATGCCCATACCCATTATGCAGCTTACATACAGATCTCAAGTGTCTGCATTAATTGTGATGTAGGATCTGCTGCGTCTCCAATTCTCTTCTCTACCACCCATCTGTACCAGGAGACAGGCCCAGCACCTCTTCCCTTCTCTCCTGAGTGGAATCCCAAACTCTCGCTCTCCACCTTGTTCCCAGCCACAACAGCCCACATGCCAGCTGTGAATGCTCATGGTAGAATTGATTTGACAGCAGCTTGAAAAGAAAGCACCTCTTGGTGCATCTTCTAACCTGAGCAACAGGAGAAAACTGCAGCATGAAAACAGCTTTGAGGCAGAAGCTTATTTACTTGTCTCTTATTCTTTCATGTAAGCAGGTCTGCCCAGGACACTACTGTTCTTTCACCCACTTTCAAAGTCCTTGTTCCCCCCTCCGTGCCTTGAATACACACCTCTCTCATTCGAAATACCAGTTTGTAATCCAGACTGCTAATCTCAACACTGACCAAAGCGCAGCTGCGAAGTAAAAGGCACTGTCACTGCTCATTCAGAACTGCAAAACAAAAACCCGGAGCTAATACCTTTCTTCTTGCATACTTGCTGCTTGGATTACCACTTGAATTAACCTCTCACAGCCGTTCAACAAATACTCTAGAGCAAACAAAATATACTGAACCCATAAAACACTGCTGGCAGGTCCCACACCCTTCACACCCAACAGTACAAAAGCAGGACTATTTTCTATCTGGTTAATGCTGTTTATGTTGATGACTAACCCTAACCTCCATCAGGCATTTACATGTTTGGAAACAGGAGCCATTTGATTTATGATCAGCCTGTAGCCAGAAGTTTCAGTGTTTTCTTACGATAGCAATTTACACATCCCCTCAGATTCTTACATATACTTTTGAAGCAGCGGTCCAATCCATACAAATGCATCACTTTACTTTCTTAACCTCATCCATGCAGACAGTCTGTCAAAAGAAACCAGAAGTTCACACCTTTGCTGTCTTTCCCACCTGACATCGCACTGAGGGCTGAGACCAGCAAGCACTATCATGCAAGGCTGATGCCCAGTTCATATCAGTTCAAGTAAGACAGGGCCACAGCTGCAATTAGCACTGCATCAGAACTTTGTTAAAGAACAGGAGGCAGGTTGCCTTCTGAGAACAGCATATATTCACCTGACAGAATGACTTTTAAAAAGGTGAGGACCAGAAACTCAGGTGCTGGCGCTTCATGCAACAATTGTTCCAAAAAACCCTCCAAAATCTTGGAGAGGCGGAAAGGTTGACAAAACACACTGAAAATTCTCTCATTCTGGTAAGCTAATAGTTGAACAAAAGATTTTAAATTTTGAAAATTCCTCTTCTGGTGGAAGAAGGGAGAGTGTGGAGAAATTCAAAATGGCCAGTTTTCTTCAACCTGACCTTTTAAGGCAATTCAGTTTTCAACCTCTGTAAAAGACAGAAAACACAGCCAAGAGTTTACTGTATAAGGCGGCACTTGCTTACTGAGAAAGCTTGCATATGCAAGGGTTTAGTGAAGAAATATTTTCCCAAGAGAGGTCCTACTTCAGGATCATGATTTCAGAAAGCATTGACATCGCTGGTGTAAAAGTGTGCAAATTATGAGTGAACAAGATGAAAAACACTCTTAACCTGCTGTAAGAGCACCACAAAACAGCCAAAAAGGACACTCATAGGTTTCTTTACATTTTTTGATCATTCATGAAATGACCTCAGCTACGTTGGAACAGAAAAGACACTCTCTAAAGTCATAGCAGAAAGAACAGGCAATTTTCAAAATGGTCCACATTTCTGTTGGAATATTTTGGACTCAAATCATCTTGTCAATAGTTTGTTTTTCCTATCTATAGCAGTGTCACCAAAAAAAGTTAACAATTTAGGAGAAACATAAGAGAATATATAAAGGCTTAAAAAGAAGCTGAGGTAAGGAGAAGGAGACTCGGCAGCCCATGTAGAAATTGAGAATATTCTCACTCATTCAAGAAGCTCAATTTTAGGCATTCCAGATCTTCCTATCATTGCTTCTATTGGCCAAACTGTGAATAAACATGAGGAAAAGATAATTAATCACACTCCTTGGAATTAAATTATCCAAAATAAGCAGTGGCCCTAAGAATCTGAAGCCCCAGTGTTTCTTGTGGCACATGAAATTCCTTGTAGGGGAAACGTTGGAGAACCAGAACCAGCTTTGCCTCCCACACTGCCCATTTCTGAATTCTTTCCTATTAATAGAGCAAAGCACTGCAAAGCAGCTTGACCTACTAGCATAGACTGTGGTTAAAAGGAGGCACTGGGCTTTGAGCTCAAAATTTCTCTTTTCCAGAAAGGATACGAGGATTCCTGTGTTGACCTGATGAGAGGCGCAGCCTCCACACGGGAAGGGGGAATGAGCAGGGAACAAAGATTCACACCAATACAGACTCTTCCCAGGTCTTCAGATGGCCTCCAGTGAGCATTCCTCCAACTTCAGCTAGATCAATAATGCCCAAGGAGGAAAACCCCTTGTGGCTTCATACACACACTTGCATAACTCCATCACATACTGAATTCAAAATTATAAGAGAATCCTCAGAATGATAATTTTCTTTCAGTTCGTGGAAATCATTTTGTTTAACAGCATAACTCCAGTGAACAGTTATGCCAATACCTCTGTGGTTTAGAAAAATCTAAAAATTATTACCAAAACCTAAAATAGATTATTTAAATTACAATATCACTATATAATAATATTTAGAAGCTCAGAAGAAATCCTTGGGGAAGGGGAGGGAATTTGATGTTCAGAGTGTGCTATAAAGGTACCACCTGCAAGGCAAACCCCTTTACATGTGAAATTTGAGGAACAAAAGAGGAAACGCCACCGTTAAATAAAAATACTTCCAACCATTTCAAAATGTAGCACTTATTCCAGAAACCCAGAGCCATGCTCAAAGCAAACACAGGAGGCAGGATTGCTCTCCACTCTTGTTTCTATCATGCATTTACTGTGAAACCAGAGGAAAACTTTTTGATCTACCTGTCTACTTTACAAAGACAATTCAATGCTCTCATTTCCTGTTCAGCTATGAGGCAGCTATTTCTATTCAACCAAAAGTCCGTCTACTTCTGTGTGAAGCAAAGGCTTCTTCTGCCAAGACTTCTGTTTCTCTACCACAATGATCAATGAGAAAAGCACAGCCCTGGGAACAGTAACTGTTAATTAGTAGCTGTTGAGGATCAGTCATGGCAGCAAGAGGAATAGAAGGTGACTGAGGGTCCTGCAAAACAGTACCTTAACTTACTTTTAAAATTTGTTAGAATTAGACTGACAGAACTTAATAACCCTTTCCAAACAGATACCAAAGGACCTGGCCATTAGGCTATTAAATGCATTTTATATTATTAAGCCTCTCAAAATCTTTCATTAATGAAAGCCTGAGCAAGTAAGAGTTTCAAAAGACTTCAGGAGTTTTTGCTTTTTTTTGTAGCTTGATAAAGTTGTAGAGAAACAGAAAGAAACTCACAGACGAATGCTGGAGCAACTTCTAATGGTAGAAAAATCACACAGACAGACACTGTATGAACTAGAAGAAGAGAAAAGGAAGCACAGCAAATACATGGAAAAAAGCGATGAGTTTACAAACTTACTGGAACAAGAACGTGAAAGGTAAGGATACCTCTTGCCATAGTACTAAGAAATACCTACAATTTAACATTACGTCTAAGGATCTGTCCACCTTCTTATTCTGCATCCACTAAAAATCAGAAATATTTGTAGAGTTGTATTTTGAGAGTTTAGCTGTGAAAACATGACTAATTACTCCTAAATAACAGTAGCGTCTACACCTCCATCAGCAAGTGAGGTAAGTCAAACAGCAGATTCATCTGCACTGTGGCAGGATGACAGGTATGTTACACTACAAAGAATGCAGGGAGATATGCAAATGTGTGAAGTTACAACCAACATGACGCAGTTGACTTTCAGCATGTTTAAGATGTTCAGTATGTAAGTAACAGAATATTAAATCAGGCATAGAGCCTCTGATGGTAGAAGAAAAAGAAATGAGGAAAAGTAGGAGGTGTTCGGACAGACCATAGAAATACAGAGGGAAGAAGCAAAGGCAGAGAATTTACAGAAATCTTTGAAAATAAGAACGCTATAAAGTTCTCATATCAGGATTGGCATTAAAAACTGTAAATCCAACTTTATTTTTAAGTGTAACCTAGAAGTGCCACAGCTTGTTTAAGCACAGTGTGAGGGTTTCACCAATTCTCAGAAGGATTAAGAAGAATTAATGTCATTTACTGTCTTTAAAAAAGCCACTTTAAACTGTGGCTTCTGAGAATCTGCAGTAAAACTGGACGCAGTCTAAGGAAAAAAACATTATCGAAGAACATTTCCTATTCCCTGGATAACTATTCCAGAAGATAGGAGAATATTGTCTCTGTTTCCTTTCGCTTAGGAACAGCTTCCAGATGGAAATGTTTGGGTGTGAGAACGTCAAGCCTATTCTAAACTCACATTATGCACAGATAACTCTTCCTCTGCTTCGCCTGTGTAACATCATGTTCCACGTATTTTGGCAGTGTTCACCCTTCGCACTACACCTCTCTCCTGCAGGTCTATCAAAGATAGCACGTATGCTTCCCACTGAGTACACAGCCATATTTATGGATTGCAATTAAAGCGGCTGGGAAAAAAAATCCCCTTTGATTCTCAGAGAAATGTATACAGATGCAGGCAAGCACAGGCACACACAGAAAAGCACATACAAAGTCCTCCCACAAGGTACAGAACTGACTCTCTTCTCCAAGAACTGTTTTTGTGAAGCATCATCACATCAGGAACCAAAACCTGAGATGTACGGAAGTTTTCATCTCTGTTGTCTTTTTCTCAAAAACTATGAGACACTCATCTCAGAGACAGAGCTGAACAACTATGGTTGCTAAAAATGGCAAAATGTTACATCAGACGTGCTCACACAGCATGAAAAGCTGCACAGAAGGAAAGTCCAAGAGTCCTTGTATTTTTTTTTCTTGGGAAACCAGGGTAGACATGGGATTAAAACTCTCTTCCCTGTCCCTCCTCCATATTCCCCCCAAGAAGACTAAAACATTTACCACTATTATCTGCAACATTTAGTCTATCTGCCTGGAACGGGGGAGGGGGGGCAGTGGCAGAGAAATACTGAGGTGCCTAATGAGACCTTAGAGGATGTAATAATAGATTTCAGATTAAGTCTCAATTTTTGTATTTTCTTTGGAGGATGTATTTTATGTGGAAAACCTTAAGGGGGTGTGATGTCACATGTTGAGCTGATTCCAAAATGTTTGCCAAGTAATGTCGCCATCAAGATCTCCACACAATTGCCTGCCATAACAAAAAAAAAACCAACCAAAAACCAAAACCAACAACAACAACAAAATCGAACCATCACACACAAAAAAACCCAAGCAAAAAAACAACAAAAAAACCCCACAATCAAAAAAACTGCTCAGCAAGTTAAGGCTCAGCTCTTTCCACGTTAGCCTGTCTGACCTGACATTCAGAACACACACCCATATGCAGCAGTGACCTTTTCTTCCACTTCAAAAGCCTTAGTCCAATTTAAATCTTCTCAGGATGTGAATTTTGCATTTTGATTAAGAACAAATAGAACTCTGAAATGTTTCATATATAAAGCAATGACAAATGAATTTTTGCTTCCCTCCCAATTCAACTAAAAAAAAAAATAATTCAGAAAAGCATTAAATATTCAATGAACTTTCTTCTTTTTTCAGTCAGAAGCAATATTCTCTTCTAAGTATGTATATAATATTCCTAACAGTATTTCAGATTCCAAGCAAAATTCTGAACTTCCATTCAATTAATCAAAAAAGTGTCTTGCTTTTATAAAAGAGCAAGGCTACAGTATATGCAAAAGATATCCTTGGAGAGTATAGAATGCATGCAAGCTAAACAAGGTACATGAATAATACCTGATTATGTGATCAAAATGAAAAAAACTTAAATGTTACAGGACAGTGATGCTGAAGCACCGAAAACTGCTCTTGGCGACAAGAAAAAAGAAACTATCAGCCAGATCCAACTCTTACATATGACTTGAATATATTTTCAAATAAGGAGGAGGGAAAGCATTTCCTCTTTCTTACGTATGCACTCAGGAAGTATAGAACTGAAGAATTCTTAAATGACAATTTTAGTGATGAACTAATTTATCAGATGATCATATTTTACAAAAACGAGGCAAGTCTCCATCTCTAGGGTCTTTCTGCCGCTTTACTCCCTCCATACATGACATTTCTCATTAAAAGAGTTAAAAAAACTCTTCACTGACTCAATAAAAACCTTTCACCTTAATCGTTCGAGAACCCCTTTGAGTTCATAGCAAGGCAACAAGACTAAGTTTGGCCTCAGCAATTGTACGTTGTCAGATTTGGGAGTTTAAGCTTATGACAGGACTAGTGACAGCTTTCTAGAACCGGATTGGCATTTCATGTTAGCCCTTTAGGCATTTTAAGCATTGTTCTTGTTGCCAGCCAAAACTAATCCTCCACAATCTTTCTTAAGTCTCTCAAGTTAAGAGAAAAAGATTGGTCTTCCAAACTGAAAAGAGTCTCAACACTTAGCAACAGACATTTACCAGTAAAAGAATGATAAAATCATGCTATTATCATTATATTTATTCATCTTCAGTCATACGTACTTTTAAAGCACGGAGCCACTGACAAACCCCTGTCAGAAAAGGAACAGTTTCGTGGAGAAAAGGAGGCCAACTGGCAACAACCGGATAGGTCTTTCCTGTGCTTCAGCATGAATTGTACTCTGTATGTGTGCAGATCAGACAGGAAAACAAACTACATGTGTATGGTAGTGTACTAGACCAAGACTAGTAGAGTCTAGAAGGGAAAATTTTATTGTATTGCTGGAGCCTAAAGAAATAGCAGCACCCAAACTCACAGGAACGTAAAAAAAGATCCAGAAGCCAGATACTGAGACTACCAGGTGCGCCTGAAGAACCACAGCATGAAAACCATTGAGCTTGTTTGGAAGCTCTTGCATTTCATGGGGTTTGGGGATGGAGGGCAGCGTCAAGGACTGGGAAGAATCTTCCCTGAGGATGTACCTGCTTGTCCAAATATGTTTATCTACCTTCCATATTTTTGCAGTACAATTAAATAATAAAAGCTGCTATTTTAGAAAACATTTTACAAAGATAAAATATGAAACTAGAAGGTTTTCCAGATATGGATATGTTCCCCTTTGGAAACACATGCCATACGCATCCAAATATTTACGAGTTTACATATTACTCTCACACACACACAAACCAGAACGAAACAAAAACGTAAAACAGTAGAATGATTAGCACTTACTCAGCCCTTTTCCTCTGCAAATCTCAAGGAGTTTTAAATATTACGTAAGCAGTTATTCCCCTTTTTCTGAGTACTGAAAGGAAATGAAGGTATGAGTGGAATAAACCAGTCACAGGCATCTTGAGGTACAAGGGTTAAATTGGAGGAAAGAAAGAAACCTGCCAATGTATAGGTGTGTCCCATCTGAAAACTTTCTATATACTATATAGACTCTCAACTATACAAAAGGTAAAGCTTTATTATGAACATATAGCCATTAAATAAATGAATGTTGTTCAACAGGACAGGAAAAAACCAGCAGTTTGCTCATAAGCAATGTAATAGATTTTTAAAGGCAGTTATGATTAATGTTGCTCACAGAAATTCAAATATTAGCACAAAACTTTGCAGGTTGGTATAGCAGCAATTAATAGGATCTTTAGTTTAAAGTTTAAATTAGTTTAGTTTAAATCTACTAAGATGAAGGGTGGTTTTCTACAGGGAGGAAAGCCATCATAAGGTTTTGCTTTAGCTCTGAATTCACAGTCACAAAGGTCATATAGAGAACACAGTCCAAAGAATAAAACACAATTGTTTACATATAAGATAATCCTAACATTTCCTAAAAGGAAACTTATTCCTTATGCTCTAAGCAAGTGAAAAAACCTAAGCCAGCCAACCAAACTCTATACCACCATATCAGACGTTTCTTCTTAAAACATCAAGTAAAGGGCATTTTCAGTGTTAAGGTAAAAGTTATTATTACATCCATCTGAAGAATCAGCATTCACCAAGCATAAAAAATGGAACCCAACCCGCAGAAGTCTCACAACTGTACTCTTTCTCATCTAAAACACTCTGGTTGTTACTCCAACTGCTGTCCCCCTCAAGGTCAGGCAGTTAATAGAACGTCCTGTTGAGCGATACAGGCTAGTATCAGCTAGTACAGGCTAGTCCAGCTGACTATTGAAGATCTCCATGGGACAGTGATTCTGTTGGCTGCCTGGGGTCCTGATGCGGTCTTCGCCATCCTCATCAGGAGACCCTTTCCCTCAGTTTCATTGTAGGCATCATTCTGGTCGGGCTTCTGCCCCCTATTCAACTGAAACTGCTGTCATTAAAGGCTCAGTAACTTCCCTTCCGGCAAACCTCAAACTAATCCATCTTCACTATCTCTGATCTTTTGCCTTCCTTGGACAAAAATAAGTTTTAGGCACTTCCTTGCGATCTTACCCACACAGAGTTTCTGCAACTCCAGCTAGACTCATTTCTGTGTCTCCACAGTGTAATCTGAGTTGGAAAATTCTCATTGTCCACCTCTACTCTGTCCATGGGACCCCACAGGTCTTATTCTTTAGGTCTTCTCTTTAACCATTCGCTCTCTGTGCTTCTCCTCACAGAGACTCTGGACAGCTGGCTTTAGCCGTCATCTCTATGCTGATGACTCAAGTCTACTCCAACCACCACCACAATAACAAATCTCACCACTTGTGAGCAACGCACCATCATCCTCAACTCCATGAGACTAGAAGGAAACTCAGTCTTTTATCCCCCTGCCCTTGGCTTCATCCTTAAGATTCTCTAATACCTCAGTTCTTAAAACTGGGGTAACAAAGTCATACTGCTTTTTACTCAGCCTGTCATACCTAGACAGAGTTTCTACCTGAGCTCAAAAATTCTTCTTCAGAGCACCTCCAAGAAAAGAAAAAATAAAATTAAAACCAAACAACCTCCCACCCCCCAAAAAAATTCCACCAAAAACCAAAACAAAACACCAAACCCACACAAATAAATCAAACATATCTTTCTGTCCATTCAAATAACTAAATCCTTTTCCAGATCCTCACTTCAAAAATACGTTTTATCATTTCCACATTAGCTATTTCACCTCTCTACGTCTCTTCACTGGATGCACTCTCATTACTGCATTAAGGGTATGTATTTCCTCTTGCATACCTTTACACTACACTCTTACGCTCTCATGCAATGTTATTACATTGGCTAAACATCACATTAAAAATGTACCAAAATGAAATCATATCATGTTATAATACTGCTCAGGTACTGAGTAGGTAAGAAATGTGATTTCGTAAAACTGAGCACTCTAGGTTAAGTGGTTTGTTTTGTTTTTTTGAAAGTGTCAGATGAAAGTAATTGCAACACGCAGTAGGTCAAGTGAGCAATGCTTGAAAACTAGGACAGGCCATCAAGGAGAGAAGGAACCATCTCAGCTAAAAGGTGAAGTGGTTAGTATGTTGTCAGCATAACATTGCTGTACTTTAATTCTGACACATTCACACGTTGGAATAACAATGTATTGCATGTCCAGCTCTGGAAAATTCAATATTCTGTAACAGTGGGTATAATTAATATTTGCTGGTTTTCTTAATGAAGCCAATTAAATATTATAAGAATAAGGATCTTATCTTTATAGAAAGCTACAGTAAAAATAAACACTGTCAACTTATTTATTTTACATGTGTTACCAGCAGTTTTTAATTTCATGCACACTGAACTATTGTTGTAGATTGCATTGTACTCAAATGCAATCATTTCCTTTTAGCTTTCTGGCAATGAGTTATATATATTACATATGCCTGAGACTATGTCTTGCAAGTTGTGAAATGGATGCCAGATCTCTGTACATTTGACCTTTTTCATGGGTATCTAGTGTTCTGTAGGTGAACAAGAGAGACCCGCCACAAGCAAAACATTAGCTTTCTTATTCTGAATTACACCCCAATGGGACAGTCCCACTAATAATACCACTGAGGCACGAAGAGAGACTCAAGGAAGTGATGTACACAGATTAATTACCTCATGCTCGTATGTGAAAAACTATGCACCATTGCACTGCATAACTTTCAACAGATGTTGTGAAATCAAGCCCTTGTCAAAATTCAAGGATTCAAAGATTTCTACAACAGTTTCTGTGCATGACAGAAGGTTAAAATACTTCATCTTAAAGCAAATAAATTAATAAAATCCAGGTTAACAAAGGGATTAAAAAAATCCAAAACTGTTAAATAAGGTCTCCTTATGTTTATTCAAAACAAAGATTAAGACTAAATACAAATGGAAACAGGGCTTTCAACTCAGTGTTAACACACCTAGTGTTAACACACCTGAGAAGTTCTCTAGATGCTGTGGTGCAATTCTGAATTATTCCACCTACTGTAATCAGCAAGCAGATGCAAGACCTAGGTGATAACCATTTGTCATGCAACTCCACTTACATTGGTGGAATGACAGAGAGAAGTGAGGCTCATGTTTTTTGTTTTGTTTTGTTTTGTTTTTTTAAT
This sequence comes from Burhinus bistriatus, assembly GCA_013397275.1. Lineage (NCBI taxonomy): Eukaryota > Metazoa > Chordata > Aves > Charadriiformes > Burhinidae > Burhinus > Burhinus bistriatus. Next base: position 10,113 of record VYXH01011080.1, on the reverse strand, counting down.
TCTGAGCACACAAGATGTCTGTTCACTGCTTCGCGTACACTGTCACAATTACCAACCAATACCATCATTGTGTACCTTGAGGCCGGGGAGGACACAATGGAAAACCTTAGTCAAACTATGTTCTACACTGCTACCCTCTCTCCCCTCATTAGTGGGGCATAAATTCTTCTGAAAGGGATGATCGTGGAAAACCACCCTGGTGGTAGCTCTGGTCAGCACTTTTAACCGTAGTGTCAGAGCTCAGAAGGAAAGATGATCTTTCTAAGGTGGCAAGTCTCAGAATATTTATGGCTTTTGTAAATCAACACCAACTCCATATACTCTGTTTGAAACCTAACCAGTGACCAGCACGGATGATGAAGCATTGGCCAAATATGCTCATGGTGAGGCGCTGCCTTCAGTAATGGGGCACTTGCTCTAGTCACCAATATACATTTCCAAATAAGACTGAGTGCACTGCTCCATCTGCAGCACGGCATAACTAGTCTAATCATAAGCAACAATAGAAGCAGATGACTGCACCAAGACCTGTGACCAAAAAAAGACACGGTGCACTTCTGATTCATTGCAGGGTGGGGCTGTGAGAGAGGAAGAAATTGACACACGATTTTGTAACTACAGTTTGAAAAGAAAATACACAACATCAGACAGAGAGAAAAAGCTATAAATCGTTCTCTGAGATACAAAGTTTAACACTATCATAATTTTCCAGAACAAATCATTGCTATGGGAAAAGTTATATCCCTGTTCAAGTATGGAGGAGGAGAAATCTCAATGAAGTTAAGATCTTTCTTGTGGCAGAAAATTTTAAGACTTATATGTGCTATAATTAGTTTCACATCCTAAGAACAGGCAAGAGAAAAATGGCCATGACAACAGAGAATGCAGGTCAGACATCAGTTATCAAGCCCTGCGGTCTAAACTTATAACCAAGTTTCCCATGGCATACTATGAGCTTCAACGCATTTATGGCCAGCTATAAAATCTCTGAGCATTATATACACATACGAAAAAAGCATGCATCATCTCACTTGCACTTCCTTACATGCTGTGCTAGCCTCCTTCCTCCTCATAACCTGGGAAAACACCTGAACAAAACCAGACAATCCTGTGGAAAAGGTAATAAAAGCTAGCAGAAATGGAGACTGTGCACCCTTCTCTCCCTTCAATTTGATTTGTATGCTAAGAATTTTAAGGTTATCAGAAAATTCTTAGTACTGTAAATTTTATTCTGACGTATAAATTCATGACTACTAAGATGACTTTTAGGAATGTTCAGATCCTACGATTTGCATTTAAGTCATCAGGAAATTGGGACATCGCTTATTCAGACGTTTAAACAAGACTTCACATGTTTCTCATTTGAAAATTTTATCTTGCATCCAACTGGGAAACTGAGAAGCAAGACACACTCCCTGAAATCCTAAAATTCTCCCTTTTTTTCAATAGTCTTGCCAGCTAAACTCTGGATGTCTTTGTGTTCTGTCAGACAGGAGAATGAGTCAGTCTGTCCCTAACTGGCCTTCTAAAAAGGAAATTGAGAAGTTTGATGACATATTTGGATAAACACACTCACTGGATAAAATTACTTAACTTTTTATCTCTTTAAGTTTGCTATAAACCTTCAAAATCCTTATAGACTAGATTTAAGTAGAGCCAATAAAACCTATAGATTATAAATAAACTTAATGAAAACCACTATATTAAAACTCAAAGGACCTTGTAAACATGCTCATCAAAGCTTCAGCATTGTAATACAGCACCACATCCATAAATTCATGTTATTAATTGCTAGCCGTCCACAACTCTTATTGAAATATCAGCCCTGTATAGATCATCTTTGGTTCAGAACCCAGTTTCCTCATGGTCTATGAACACAATGTTACAGCCAACACTGTAGCTCTGACTGAAGGAGCAATGAATAAACCCAGAGTTTATATAGTTCAACTCTTCTGAAAAGACAGTGAAGACTATTGTTGTCATCTGTATGCGCTTTAGGTCTCCCTGAGTGTAGTATTTGGCCTAGAAATAAGATGGTTGAAATATACAGTACTGAACCCATAGAAGGGCAGAAATACTGAGCTGATTTAGCTTCCCAAGCCCCCAGTTTACCAAAGGGTAAGGAGATTTAAAATACCTTTTTGGAAAGCATAATTTCTTGCACTAGTGAACATCCAAACAGTACAGTGTGTAATACAGAGTTTTATCAAACGAATGTACCTTACAGGTTCAAGATTCTGACCTCTATGAACTCCCATTTTCTTTAGCTGTGTATTAACTTCAGATGCAAAGAAAGGAAAGAAGGCATTCCAAACCACAGAGCTTTTACTAGTTTCATAAAATAAAACATTTATTTTACATCAATTATCTATCGCGCTGTTTTCCATACCTGCTTATAAGCATTATCAGATTTTAAGACTGGTCTAAATTTCTTGTCTGTAACCAATCTCAAAATTAAGCTAATTTCATATCACTTCAGATTTCACTGCCAGCATTTCATTAAAGTGTGCAGTTTAAAACTTACATATTTAAAGAGCTGAATCTCAAAACAGTACACACAATCTTGCCCTTGGGTATTCTGATTACTAAAAGCAAAGATAGTTGGTTTTGTGATACCCAGGAGGCATCCAGAGCATTTTCTTGGAGAAAACTGAGAAGGAGCCATTTACGGTAAAAATAACAACATATAAAGGAATTTGCAAAGTGCTTGGAGACAAAATTAGTACCTGACTACAAGACTTTCTCCATGCCTACATCTTTGAAATTATCCTAGTACCAAAGTGCAGGTTCAGGTAGCAAAGTATCATTTCAGTAAGTAGTTGAGATGACGCAGGAAGAAAGACCTCAGTTTTATTAGACTGTGGGAAGACTTTTGGAATGGGATGTACAAACTCTACCTAAAATAAAACAAAACCAGGCTGCTGGTATTTAACTTTAAAATGAAGATGAAAACTGTTTAAAATTAGCAGAAAGTTGGCAGGTGCAAAGGCATGCACAGTTCAGGATGACACATCAATTAGGGATGCAATCATTAAAACTCTGTATTCTTGGAAATAAAGCATTAAAGTAATTAATGAAGTTTGACAGGAAATAGCAAAGCTCTGTCTAACCAAACAGCATTTCAACCAAGCAAAGTTAAAACAAAACAAAGCAAAAAAACCCAACAGCCAAAGAACAAGAGTGCAAGGGTTCCTATACAAATGCAAGTCCAAGAATCCAAAATAAAAACTAGACTGTCTAGTTTTAAATGTGGACATGGATAGAACATGCTTCTCAAAGTGTGTGAGAAGAAAATATTCCAAGTAATATGATTATACTATTGATAAAGTATCTAAATCAGAGTAAGAAAACTAATTATGGTGGTAGGCGGTGTACAGCTATAACAAAATAAGGAAAGTACAAAAGTGGAGAAAGTGAAATAATATAAATATATTTAACTCTGTAAAAGCATATCCAGACTTTCTGTGAGATGAAGCTTATACATAGATAATCACATAAATGCTAGACTACTGACCATCAATCAAAAATAACGACCCTTACCACAGAGTGATGAGAGGTAAAAAGGGCAGAAATAAGGGGAATCTGCAGTTATTTTTACATGCTGAATAAATGTCACACTAGACTATAACAAAGAATAACTATTTAAATACTCTTAACTTTTTGTAAAGTATCTAATTGTAAATTGTCATAGGAGGGGCAAGTTAGACGTTTTGTTCCTACTAGAACCATCAACTAGTCCACAGTGTAAATATTGAAAAGCCAGAGATAAGTTCTTAGATTCAACCTGGTTGAGGTAAGAGGAAAGAAAACAAAAAACAAGTATCATATCTAGCTTTAAGTGGGATAAATATTTAACACTAATGGAAACTAATTAAACAGGGCATCTAAAAGAGTAAACCCCTTGAAGGCACCACAGAAACAATTTAACACCACTGACAAAGCAGATTCCATGTAAATGTGTATCAGCAAATCAAAAGCAACTAAAATGCTCTCCCCAAAGCCAACTAAGCAATTTAACAACAGATTTAAATAAATTATATATAAAGACATCTTAAAAGGGAAAATATGTGCAAAGATAACACACAAGAAATAGAAATGCTAGTATGTTAAAATCCATCCAACAAAAGTGGGAAGTCTGCATCCTACTCACAGTGGAGAACATGGAATTGCCCTCAGCATCCTTCTCCTCTGAACACTGAGGCATAAAATTAATTTGGTTCATTTGCAACAACCTTAGGTTTTTTTCATTTTTATTTTTCCCTAACTGACAGCATTGGATTCCATTGTGTGGGAAGAGAAGGAGGTTTTCATATTAGACTGTCTTTATAGACAAAGAATCTGTGAAGCCATCTGAAGTTGAACTGATACTAGAAAAAGCTTTATACCAAATTTGTACAACACAAAGCAACAAGGTTACTAGCACTTTACCAGGACTAACAGGTATTTAAGTATTCTAAAAAAATGAGAAACTGATGAACTATTAGCTGGTGGCTAATTCCTCCCTTAAAAAAGCCAGAGAAATGAGAGGCAGCACTACTTTTTAACAAGAGATTCTAGGAATAACTCAAGACCAATTCATTTGATTCACCAACTAATTAGGAGAAACTATAGTAAAGAAGAGAACTGACAGACATCAGGCAAACATGAAATACTCCAGCCAGTTGAGAGGAAAGCAGAATTGTGCGCCAAGTCTGCTCTCCTTCCCCATCTGTTCTTAAATTGAGCAATGCTTTGCCCTTCTATCCTCCTGTTAATCCTGGCATCTGCACTGAAGCAAGACTAACTGAGCTTACAGCAGTTCATTTACCCCTTTCCCGGCATGAGTATGTTTTTCATGCACTTTGACGTGCATAAAAACAAAACTCAAGGGTCTGACTAGTTACTTACAATTGTTTGAAATAGATGTTTACACAGGCCAATTTTTAATAGAGTTTTTTATGGCTGTGCGCCTATCCATCCCATTTTCTCATCCCTCAGCTAATTTCAAATGAAATGCAAGAAAGAAGCAAAGATCTCTAAATTATGAAATGCCTACAGGGTTATTAAAGACAGATATCTTTTTGTGTCCAGGATATTAAGCAAGAGTCCAGTTTGACCCTGGTAAAAGTACATTGCAGAAAAATTTAGCATTCATCTTAACAGGGGGAATGCCTAGTAGCTTGTACATTATTGGACACTAAAAAAATCCAGCCATGAAACAAACTTCCATAATTAATTTTGTTTTACTATACAAACAGGTTTTTTTCCAAAGCAAATAATGCTGTTTTTACAAACCTTACAGAAACAGCTGCCTAGCCTTACTGCACCCAAATGAAGAAGTAAAATCAAAATCTTGATTTGCTATTGCAAAAGCTGAGTATTTGCATAGTTGTAGAACACCACAATCTTCAATTTTTTCTTCTTTTCTTTCTAGAAATCGAAGAATGAGATTATAGGAACACATGCAAGAGTCTCCTGAAAAGATCTATAATGAAATATTTAGTCACACTTTCAAGAAATATGTACTAGCGTGTGGGGTCATAGTTTCAAAAGAGCTCAGGCACGCAGCCTTCACCCTTAGAGAACTGCAGCCAGGCTTCCCAATGCATTCAGAAATGCAGCAGTTCATAACAATAACAGGGGGAGGAATGAAGACTCTGAGCTCACTGGAACAGTTAGCCTTTTAAAAATTATTTCCAACAAAGCAGAGCTGTCCTACCTCCAAGAAGAAAGAGAGAGGCTGTTTCTTTTTTAAAGAAAAATACTAAAAATATCTTCAATTACATTTATCTTAAAAAAAGCTTGAGAGAACATATCCCAAGTCCCCTTCAGTTGAATGTGGAAAAAATGCAATAAGGTAAAATGTATATGATGAGTGTTTAAGACACTGAAATCTTCAAGAATTAGGACACTGGAGTACTTGGATCCCAATACAAGATGACACTGAGAATGTGAATGCAGAAAAAAAACATCCTGAACCATTTGAATACCATTCCACTTTCTTGTAGCATCCAGACCTCTACCTCAATTAAGAAACTTCTCCTCATGTTATCTTGTTTGTTCAGCTGCTATAATTACAGCAGGAAAGGGAAAAGCTGATGATTTGCTGTATAACACTGAACAAGTCATTACACTTCCTTATTTAACACAAACACCTCACTTCCCTCAACCGTAAAATGGAAGGACAGCACAACACCCTAAGTCATTTCTGATGCCAAGCCTTATTCACTGTCATTGCATTCAGGATGAATACATAAGACAAGACAGTATACAACTATGCACTACAGTTCATAATATATATATCAAGCAGACATTCCTATCAAAGACTTGTGCATTGGTTTATTTTTTTTTTTTAAAATAAGTTTATTCTATTTGATTTCTCTGTCCTTAGACACTTCAGTCCTTAGTATTAAAATAATTCAATTTCATTTCCTTTTTGGTTCTTGTCATCAGCTCTACAAAGAGTACTTATTTTTGCAGTTATTATGGCCAAAGATGTATTTTTGATTGCAGCCCGAACAGAATCCTAACCTTCACTTTCTCTTCAGATGTTTCTGTTTCTCCATTCTTATATAAGATATCCAGACTGTCTTATAATAGGTATATTACATCACGTTTTAGTAAGCTTCTTAACATGGAGAAAATTTTGCCCTCCTAGCCCTCATGTTCCCCTCTCTGCTTTCAACTGTAGCTGTAAATTATGTTCGGAAACAAAAGGTAAACTTTGTTCCATGTTTGACATTAAAGGCATGATTCAACTTATAGATGAAGACATCTAAAGTAAGTGACTTTGTTGGGATGTCTCTGTTGTGAGGCAGGCACCTAAGCTCCCAGCACTGGTCCATGGAAACGCACTTATGACAGCTCCACTCAACTGACTGAAGATAGGTGTCTTCACATGGACTGAAATCCCACTCCAAACGTGCGAACTTGTAGATAACTCAGCTAGGGTCACCACTCCATTTTGCAACCTCTCTTTGAATAGGTAATTCGAAAGATAAATGTTTACTAGGATGTTTACTGCATTTATAAAAAAATCATTTGCAGCACGGTTTCTTGTACCTCTACCTCACATGCCGGTACTGACCACTGACTCTGACCCAGCTTAACTGTTTCACATCTATTGCATCTGCCCATTCAGATTTCTTACCATTCTACTTCTGTTTACAGAATTAGATTTCACATTTCATTTCTTAAGGAGCAACAAACATCTTTTGGAAGAAAATGAATTCAGCAAATGGAACACACACACCTCTTTCCCCCCACCCCCCAAAAACCCAACCCAAACAGCAAAAAACCAGAAATATCTGGAAATTACAGACTTTATAGAAGCCCATGAATTTCCATTCTGCACTCTGAGCTTGGAGCAAGTGGAATGTGACGAGCAGATATGCAATGTATGGTGGAAGTTATGTCAATTCTCACTTGGCAATAAAAGATAAAATGATTAGGAAATTGGTACTAAACCAACATGGTTTAAAAAAAGAAATGTGAGAAAGAAAAAGAAAAGTTCTTAGATTACTGCTGTCTTTTCTCATTATTCAACTTGGGATATCCCTATTTATCAGCAAAGGAAATATATAATGACATTTTCAAGGGAAGGGGAAAAAAATATCACTATTTGATTTCTAACTGTTTGGCTGAGTTTAGAGTTGCATTAAGAACTTGAGGTTTCTTTGAATGTTTACTTTATAAAAACTCACAGTTGAGAAGCTAGCAGAATAAACCATGCATTATCATTGTCAGTGTAAATTATCATTGTCAGTGTAAATTACAGGTTTTGTTTGCCATAGCCCTCTGCAATGAGAAGCTGGCCAATAGCCTAACAAAAGCGAATAATTTAAAACACTCAATCAGTTACATTCTGAGACATTTTGTTTAGCATTTAATAAGCTCTCCAGGGATGGAGAAATTACTAGAGCACATTGTCTTGACATGAGCTAACATGGTCCTCTCTCGTCACCACGTTTTTGGGAATTTCACATTAATGCATTAGATGAACATAGGTCCGTATATATATATACATACACAGGCATATACACATGCTCATATTTTTGCACGTATGTATATTGGGATACATTTCATTTGACAGTTTTGCACATCTGATGTTCTTTACTGCATTCCATCTTTGAACCGAAATGTCCATATTCAGTAAAGTTTCTATACACATTTATACATTCACTTGTCTGTCTACTTTCTCTGCAGGATTTCTTGTTTTGTATATTAAGAGAGGACAAAATCAAATGCATCGTACACAGTGCATTATGAATGTAGAGTGAAGGCTGTTCAGGAACTGTTCTTTAGTTTACCTCACATTATGGAGAAAGTGAGCCTTTATTAATTAATTTAATTTAATATAAAAACATGGTAACTCCAAAACTAAAAATATATTTAAAAGTTTGTGTTTCTTTCATTGATAATCAGGTTATGACACTCACTTTTACCAGAAGTTTCTGAGCCCAAGAATTCAGGAAATTCTGCTAAGCTTTTAGATGCAAAATAAAGACACTGAAGTTGTTAACAGTTGTTTCTGAGGATTCAGTGGCAAGTAGGAAAAAGAAGGGAAAATTATTATTTTGAGATCAAATATATGTCTTCTTAGAAGTCAAAATGAGACATTATCATAGAACAGATTATTCTGCCCCTGCTTACCCTACAGTTTGGCTCCCATGCTTTTGTTAGGCATCCTATGGCAGTCATTCTCGAATAGTCCTGATATTATGCTAGAATAACTGTCCTAACATAGCAGTACGTAGGCTCTGATTTCAACACATATCATTATGTGACACCCCAGCTGGAGTACTGCGCCCAGCTCTGGGGCCCCCAAGAGAAGGAGGACATGGACCTGTTGGAGCGAGTCCAAAGGAGGGCCATGAAGATGATCAGAGAGCTGGAGCACCTCTCCTACGAAGACAGGCTGAGAGAGTTGGGGTTGTTCAGCCTGGAGAAGAGAAGGATCCGGGGAAACCTTATAGCAGACTTCCAGTGCTTAAGAAAAGATGGGGAGGAACTCTTTCTCTGGGAGAGTAGAGGCAGGATGAGGGGCAATGGCTTTAAATGTATGGAGGCTAGATTTAGATTAGATCTCAGGAAGAAATCATTCACTACAAGGCACTGGAACAGGTTACCCAGAGAAGTTGTGGAGGCCCCATCCCTAGAAGTGTTCAAAGCGAGGTTGGGTGGGGCTTTGAGCAACCTGGTCTAGTGGAAGGTGTCCCTGCCCATGGCAGGGGGGTTGGAACTAGATGATCTTTAAGGTCTCTTCCAACCCAAACCATTCTATGATTTTTAAATTTTATTTAGGACCAAAAGGGAGGTTGCGCCATTTCAGAATATACCGTGGCTGTTGACTGAATGTGGTTTCTTTAATTGTGCACCTTAAGAAATTCAAGACACCACACAAGCTCTAAGGAGTGGACAATACTGATGCTTCTCAAAGAACAGCACTTCATCAGTTGTGCAGAGGAAAGGTGCACAGGCTGGAGGGTTCGCAATAAGGCTTAATTTCTTATGCACAACTGTCCTCATCCTTTGAGGCCTGCCATTCATGCTTGTCCTACTCTAATGCCATTCATGCTTGTCCTACTCTAAAGGTGTATGTACACATGTCACACAGGCAACATCCGATTCTTTGAAATAGCATCTGCTCAGCTGCAGCTCTACTCGTATCTCAGCGGTCAGCTCAACAGAGAGCATGACAGGCCTCATGGCCTCCAACTACAACTTCTGTTGATGGTCTGGAATAAGAGAGCCACCAAAGCTACGCTGTAGCCTCTAGCCAGCCTTTTCACAGACATTATCAATACCCTCCCTCTCCTGGGGAGGAAAGTTTTACTTAGTGCCTTAACGAAGTTGGGATCTTATCTAGAAGTCTGCATCAGGACTAAGGGGAGACTGTATCTGTATACACATACATATACACTGTACACACGCACACTTTCCTGTAGCCAGTTTATGTGTTACTGATAGCATCACATCAACAACCTGAAAAGATATCAGCAAGATGTAAAGAGTATTGACCCCAATTAGGATATTTGCTAATACATGATGAACGGTACTTCCTAGGTATCCAATAACTTCTTCTAAATAACTGCAAATGCCTTTGAACACCGGTGCCACCAGTGGAATTTTGGT
>VYXH01011079.1:3915-24050 GCA_013397275.1 Burhinus bistriatus | reverse complement strand
GGGGGGGCGAGGGGCTGGGCTGGCAGCCGGGGCCATGCAGCGCTTCTGCTGAGCAGAGCCCCGTCATGCTGGCAGCCGCGCACTGCGGTGTCCCCACGGCAGGTGAGGATGAGCTGCACCGGCCACGCGTGCTGGGCTGCACCGCTGTGCTCGCTCAGCTTGCCGGCAGGGCTGCGCCGAGGGCAGGGCCGGGGGGCCGGGGTGCATCGCCCCGGTTTTGCAGGCGGTGACAAGCAGGTGAGAGGTGCCCCGGATGGGAGGAGGCCGGGCAGCGAGTGGCGGTGCCAGCACAACGCAGGGTGAGCCACGGCTCCGTGTGGAGCATGGTGCCAGATCCCAGCCTTCGGGAACATTCAGTGATGGATTAAATGCAATCTGACTACCACTGTGGGAGGTTGGAGAGAATTACTTCATACAAAATGCACTTCGGAAAGTATTTAGAGTCAAATTTTCAAAAGCCCCTGAACGATTTAAGAGCCAAAATCTCATTTTCCAAAGTCACTTAAATGAGCAAGGAAAGATCAGTAAAGAAAACGTGCCGGCTAGCCGGGGCCTGGCAGGGAGCGGCTGCGGCGGCCGCGGGCACAACACCCCAGAGCGGCGGCTCCGCTGGCGCGTCATGAGGTGCCGGTTCAGGCAGCAGCAGCAGCAATTGGTCACCGCAGCCTTCGCCCTGGGAGACACGAGGATGCACTGGCCCCCAAAAGCATCCCCTGCGTTTCTCCCCCGGGGACGGGTCCCAGCAGGTCAACTTGCAGGGGACGACCCTGCCAGGCTCGGGGACAGCGCCTGGCTCTGCACCGCAGCAGCCGTGGGGATGCCATGGCCACCGCCGCCACCGCCAGCTCTGAGCACGGACCCCACCGGGGCAGGAAGGGTCCCCGGCTGTAACGGGAGAAGGCAGGGCTGCAGCTGGGAACCGCATGGCTCCTTCCCTTACCCCACAACCGCTGCAGCCTCCTAAAAGCATCTCTAGTTCCCCATTCAGCATCCTAATGAACCGCAAGGGCAGCTGGGACCCTCTGAGGCAGCAACCACGGAGACTCGACCCCCCCAAAGAGTAAATCCCAAAGCAATTAGCTTTGCAAGCTTCGGCCGGGCTGGTGGAGGTTCCACATTCCTTGGTGGCTATAAAGCTCTTTACTGGGATTGTTTTTCTGCGTAAGCCCTGCCCGGGGTACACATGGCCATGGCTCCAGCTCCCAGCGCCTTTGGTGCATGTCATAAAAAAAACACTCTCAGCACGTTGACTTTGCTAGGGCTAAAAAGAAGTGGGTTTACACTTCCCCCAATAGAAAACACAAAGGATCTGAGACAGAATTCTTGCTCCAGGATCCTTTACAATTCCTGGAGGACATTTTTGGAAAGGGAAGGGTTGTATTTACTTTGGCAGCTGACTCCACTCCTATATACATATGCATGGAAAAACTGCACTCACCTAACATTTCCACGGCTCCCTTTTCTGCAGAGAGCCAGCCCAGGTGGGAGCCGGCGGCCCGAGACCTCTGTTTGGAAATGGCACATGGGGTTGAAAGCCACAGAGGAGCTGAAGCTTAAACCTCTCCTGTCGGTGGCCCCGGAGGCTGCTGGCCCTTCCTGGGCAAGCACGTGCCCGGAGCCAGTGGGCAGACATGGCCGAGCCCCGAACAGAGCACTGGGGGAAATGCTTCTGTGGTTTAGGGGGTTAGGAGGAAGAAGAGGAGGAGGAGGAGGGCTGCTGGGCACCGCTGGTGGAGCAGGAGCAAGTGATGTCTCCAGCCCCATGCTGCCATGAGGGCTGCAGGGACAGGAGCGAGGGGGCCCCAGCGCCAGCAGCAGGATGTCCCCGGGGGCTCGGCCGTGCCCTGACCCACGCAGGCAGCCAGCATGGGGCTGCGCCTTGTTTGCCGAGGTGTTGGGATGGGAGCGAGGGGTGAAGTGACCCACGTCGCCGTTAAACAGCAAATGCAAAACAGACGCACAAACGCTGCCGCAGGGTATTGCTTGAAATAGCTCAGCACGGGCCCAGGGACGCGGCGTTCACACGAACAGCAGCGGCATCTGCTCCTGCGCTGGCTGCTCTCGTCCCTCACCCACAGCGCCGGCAGCTGAGGGTGAGAGGGAAGCCTGTCCGCAGCCCCTTGCCGCAGCACACACAGCCCTGCCGGCAGTGCCGGCGTGGCAAACCTGGGAGATTCCTGGGGAATAACCCCTGGGCTGTGTTTTTCCTGAACACATTAATTCTCAGCTGCCTGCTGGAGCAGGCGTTGCAGCGCTGCACTCCTTGCCCGTGGCTGCGGTCCCTCGAGGGCAGCCGGGAGCTGCAGCAAGAGCAGCCCTGCCGGTGGATGCCCTTGCACATCGGGCCCCGTGTGCTGTTGGGGCAGGTGGGGAGGAGGCAAAATGAGGTTCCCTGGGGAACAGCAGCGTTTGCGAGCGTGAAATCAGCTGGAAAACGTGCTCTTCTCCCGGCTTCTCCAGCTTCACCTAACCCAAACCAGCTCCCCGAGACAGCAGCTTGGCAGGAGTGCTGGAGGAGACGTGGCAGCCTCGGAGCTCACCACGGCTCAAGGCGACAGGGCTGGCACAACCGGAGCCAGGCACCGTCCCCACGATGCCCTGTGCCCGAAGTGCCCGAGGTGCCCCCCACCGCCCTCCTCTCCCGGCACCTCTCCCTACCCGGCGCCTCCAGCCTTCCCGTAGCTGCTGTGATTAATTCACTGACAGTGGGGTAGGAATAAATCCGCTCGTTGGCACATTGTAAATTCATCACGTGCTGGGGGGGGGCGCGCATTCCAGCCCACCATAAACACCCCTGGCTACAAGCTAGTAAATCTGCCTCCAGAGCCGGTGGGTGAAGAGTCCCTGAGTCCCAGGGGCGTCTCTATCCCGGGACCACGGTGACCTCCAGCACCCAGCTGTCCCTGGAGGCGTGTGGCTCAGGAGAGGAGACGTCGTCGGCAGCAGACTCTCCCGGCTGCTGTCACCCTCTTGGTTTGCATCCCTCTTCCCTGCACCGTTCCTGCACCAGTGACCGGGCTGGGTGCTGCCGTCCACATGCTGCTCCCATGGGTGCTGGGGACCCATCCCATGGGATGAGGGAACGTCCTGCAGCCCATCCAGGAGCTGCCCCGGGGATCCCCCAACCTGCCTGGAGCACGCAGCAGCACGAGAGGAGGTTTGCTGCTCCCAGCGCTCTGCCGTGCTGCTGAAACGTTTATGCAGTAAACTAGTTGTAAAAGAGAAAAAAAAATAAATGTTTTATTATCCACCAAACAGCTGCTGCTTCGTTTTATGGGGGTCATTATCCGAGGAGATCCGGCCGGCGGAGCAGAGGCACAAAGCCCAGGTCCTGGTGGGCTCCTGGCACCCCCGGCTCGGCTCCCCCCGGCCCCCAGCCCGCAGCACCAGGCTGGGCACTCAGGGGTGGGCGACGGCGCAGGGCACTGCCCGGGGAAGTGCACTTGTTGCTTTATGATTTTTATCAGCCGCGCTATTGTTGGGGCTGTCAGCAGGTCGCCTTGGGGAGGCGGCGTGGGGGCCCTGCTCAATGGGTGCCAGCGCGGGGCTGCGTCCTGCGGCACCCGGAGAGGCGGCTGCGAGGCCAGACGGTGCGTGAGCAGCTCGGGAGGGCAGGGCAGGGGAGCGGGGGCCCGGGCTGGTTCCCATCGCATTCCCTGGGAGAGGAAGCCGGGGCACAGCACAGCCTCCCGTTCCCAGAGGAAGCCGAGCACTCGGGATGTGGCATCGCCAGTGCCCAGAGCCGCGGGGCAGGGTTGCAGGATGCAGACACCAGCGTCCGCTGCAAGGAGCCCATCGCCCCAGACAGTCGGCTGCGGGGCTGGGGGTCCCTGGGCATCACTAGGGGATGGGGTCCCTGTGGGGGGAGGGAGCATCGATGGGGACAGGCAACCATGGGGACATGTCAGCCCTTGCCCCTGGTGCTCCCCTTCTTCCTCCTCCGTCACTTGTGCCCCCTTGGCCCCTGCCGGTGGGAACCGTGAGCTCCTTGTGGGCACAGCTTGGGCAGCCCTGGGCCACAGCTGGTGCCAGCGCCGGGGATGGGGCACGGGAGGCTGTGCCGCCTGCCCCGGCACCGCACCGCGGCTGGCCCGAGAGCTCCCGGCAGCTCCAGCCCTCTATGAAATAATTTGTTATTTTAGTTGTAAAACAGTAAGTGGCCCCTTTCCAGGTGGTGCAAGGGGAAAGCCAAAGGAGCCCCACTCCCGTTAATGACTGAACCGTTCAGTCAGCACAGGCACGGACTGGCAGAGGCGTGGGTGCCCACCTCCCCCTTGCCCCCTCCGTCACCCCAGCCATGAGGACCAAGGTAATGATTAATTACTGGGGCTGCCACCTCTCTCAGCAGCTTTTGTGCGGGGCAAGCGTGCCGGGACCGTGCGTATGTGTGGAGGGCAGTGCCAGCGTGTCTGGGTGCTGGGGCTGGCACCTTTGCCATGCCTGGCGTGCTGAGGGGTCCCATGTGGTGCAGCACACGCCGGCACAGCAGGCTGCTCTGGCTGCCCAGAGCATGTCTGGTTTGCCTGTTGTGAGAGCAGCCAGACCCACAGCCCAGTGCCGTGGTGCTGCGGCAGTGCCACGGTGCCATGGTGCAGGACTGGTTGCTGCTGGGAGGTCAGACTGGGAATGCACACCACCACTGGGTCAGACTGGGAATGCAGTCCCAGGGGTGAGCACTGGGCACCCCGCCGGGGAGGAAGAGGAGGAGGTTTAACCCTTTCCGTGCCCAGGCATAAAATCTCCCCCCCCTACGTTGGGTGCGTGAAGACTGGTATGGGTGCGGGGCTGGCAGCGGGGCCCCGTGCCGGGTGGGGTGGGAAGGCTCCTGTGGTGCGGTGTTGGCCAGGGCCGGGTGCGGGTAGGGCTAGCCCCAGCCGGGCAGCGGGACCAGCACACCTGGGGCTGATGGCCCCCCCCAGGTGGGGGCTCCCTTCACATGCCCAGTATAAGGGGTCAGGAGCCCAGCCCAGAGCTGACTGTGTGGCTGGGGCTGCTGGGTTTGGGCTGGTCCCTCTGGGTAAGGTGGGGACGTTGCTGCTGGGGGGTCTCTCTTTGGGTTGGTGGGGGCTGCTTCGCCTCTTTCTACACAGGGCTTTCGTGATGCTGCCTTCTAGCCCAGCTCGGTGCTGGTGGCCTGGGCAGGAGCAGCCCCTGAGCTTTTCCGGGCAGGCAGGGCTGAGCCTGGGCTGGGTGGCTGCTGTGGCGGTGGCTGGCTCTGCCGATGGCCAGGGAGCCAGCCTGGTGGCAAAACCTCAGAAGCCCGTCTCCCTGCAGGGGTACGAGGTCACAACGTGTGTGTGAGTGGGAGCGATGCTCACGGCTGCCGGCTCTGCTTCAGCCCTGGCTTGGCTCTGCTCGCCGGGTGGGGAGGTGGCCGGGGCGCAGCCTGCCAGTGCCAAGGTGGGGAGCAGTGTGCTGGCCGGTGAGGCACAGCCACCTGGGGAGCAGCTGGGATGGAGCTGGGGCAGGCACTGTCCTGGGAAGCGTTGAGGTGGAGACCACAGCCAGGCACCGGGCTGCTGAGAAGGACGAGCTGGGGTCCTGGGTGTGGGGGTCCAACTGGTCCCTCTGAAGCATGGCTCGGGGTGGGAGCTGAGGATCCTCCCTTGCAGGGAGCTGTGCCTGAATCGGGGTAAAGCCCAGCCCTGCCTGCCCCTGGGTATCCCAGTCCTGGCCACGCAGCACCCACCACCCAGTTCACAAACCTGGGTACCCCATGGTGACCTTCCCGAGCACCAGCCTTGAGTGGGGCAGCTCGACAGCCAGTGTAGCTTGACTTATCCCAGCCCAAAAGCAACATCGAGACTTTTCTGCAGACGCTTTGGGCTGGGTGGGGGAACTGTGGGATGGAGAAGGGTCTTTTCCTCGATCTGCTCCTACAACAATAAAGCTGAGAGCCTGCTGGCTCGTTTGGGTGTAGGCTGCCCCACGCAGCCACCCTGGCTGGGGCTCAGCTACGTGCGGCTGCCTGCGCCTGGCACCGGCTGCGGGATGCGCCTGCCTGAGCCTTGCTCAATTACTGTGAGTTGGTAACGATGTTCTGCTGATACGTCCTTTGGAAACCAGCACCCTGATGTATGTCCTTTCCTCTTCCCAGTGCAAATACAGGGACACGGCTGCTGCAGCCCTCGGCCCCAGGGCTGGATGTACCCCATGGACACAGGTGGGTGCTGACGGTGGCTCTCGGGTGTGTTTGCTTCGTCCTCCCTTTGCTGGGAGGGGCTGGGGGGATCTGGAGCAGCTGGAAACTTCAGGCCATGGTGCATCAGAACCACCTGGGACACAAGGAGGGGGGAAGCAGTGGCTCACGGGGCTGGGGCTGGCACTGGCTGTGGGGCTGGGGCCAGGCGCAGCCCGGGCAGGATCCAGCTGTGCTGTGGGGCGTCTGAAGCCCAGATGTCCAAACCTCAGCGCTCACCAGTGCAGATGGAGGCAGCACGTGGCCAGTAAATCAGCATCACTTCACCTCTGTGCCAGGACAACCTCCTCCTGGCTGGGCTGCGCGGGCGCTGGGACACAATTCCCTCCGGTTGAGCCTCAGAGGGAGTCGGCAGCCCCGGGAGGGGAAGTGCGGCTGGCCGGGAGCGGGGGCATTGCTGGGGGCAGGCGTGGGCGTTGATGGCTTCCTGGTGTCTTCCCTGGGCTCGGGGATGGGGACACCTGACATGCTCCCTCCTGTCGCTGCGAGCGGGAGCCCCAGGGGTGCAGCAGGGTCTCAGCAGGGCCCTGCTCAGGGATGGTGACACCCCACCGCCCCCCTCCAGCAGAAACGGTGCTGGTGCCATGTGCCGGGTGCAGACAAAGGGCCTGACAGAGCATTTCCTCCAGGTCATTCCCTGGGATCCCGCGGGGGTCTCGCAGTGACGCCGGGGCAGCCCAGCCATCACCCTTGGAGTCTGGCAGTGCTGTGCCGAGCGCTGCCGGACTGTGCAGGGGACCCCCCCCCCCCCCACTGTCAGGTTTTAGACTCGAGTCCTCAAAAATGCAAAAAATGCAATGGGAATCAAGGTTGGCCTGAAGATTTTTGATCTTTTAGCAATTGCTGCAGTATTGCTCTAAGTACATCCAGATGGCTGCAGACCACACAGAGGCAGCGCGCCCCGCTGCCGCCGGCATGGCCACCTTTGGGCCACCCTGCCATGCTTGGGGACCTTGGGGGCCTTTGGGACATGTGAAGGGGCAGCGCTCGAGGATGCAGCAGGTTGAGCTGTGCGTCATTAAGGTTAACCCTAACGGGTGGCTGTAGGGTGACCTGTCCTCCGGGGCGGGTGGCTTGTCACGTGGCTCCGAGGGATGCTGCAGCAGAGCCATCGCCCTGGCTTGTACCTGGGGCAAGGATGTGACCTCCAGTGAAGCTTTGGTAAACGTAATGGGGAGCTGAGCATTGTGTAGCCGAAACTATAGATCAGCTGCTGAGAAGTGATGCTAAACCGTGTCCCCAAACTGCTGGCTCCGTCCCCTTGGCTCCTGCCGCAGGCTGCGATGGATTCCTCGGTACGGCAAGTCGCTGCCTGGCTCTGTGAGCAAGTTCACTATTTATTTGGCCCAAGCGTTGCTATTGCTGAAACTTCAAACGGGAGGGAAAACGGTTGGTGTAATTTATTACAGGTTAGCTGCTGTGTCTGCAGAAAGCTGGGGCAGGGCGGACCTGGGCTTGTTTTGGTGCTTTCGCTGCATGTCGGAGCTGAGAAGGGAAGGATGGATGGAGGCGATGGCCGCTGCCCAGCAGCGTGTGCCCGGGAGGCTGGCAAACGCCCCGGCTCCAGGCTGCTCTCAAGGGATGCCTGGTCCCTGCACATGGTGTTTCGCTTCCTACCCGGAGCAGCGTGGTGCGGCACGGCAGAGCCCTGCTCAGTGCAGGTGTCTTGGCCCCACTGTGGGCACTGCTGCCTGTCCCCCCCTTGCCCACTCCCCAGAACTGATGAGCAAGTGATGCTAAATTAGCCGGGAGGCTCATTTTAACCCACCGCTCACTTTGCTTGTGCAGAGAGCCGTGGTGGGAGCAGGGCTGGTGGGAAGGCGCAGGTACCGGAGCGGGCAGAGGGGCAAGGGCAGGGCTGGGGGTCCCCCCTGCCCACACGGGCTCCCCCAGAGCACCCGGGTGCTGCTGGTTCTGACTCCATGGCTCGTTCTTTGCAGGAGTGGGAATCTGTTTACCAAAAGCTTGCTCCTCGGGGAACAAACCTGTGGTGGCTTTTGTTGAAAAGCAAGAGCATTTCTAGGGAGATCAGAATTTCCTCTTCTGAAAGCCAGTTCTCATTTAGAAAAACATGTTTTGACCAAAAGCTGGTGCCCAGTTCTCTTCTCTGTGGTCTAGCTGAGAGCAGACGATAAAGTGCCATTGGTGTGAGGCGGGTGCTTTGCCTGGCTGTGGTCCTCTGCAGCGGCAGCCGCGCCAACCAGTGTTCCCCAGTGCAGGGGGGTGAGGGGCTGCCCCCACCCACCAGCCAGCATCACCCCAAAGCCACCCTGGCTGCTGGCATGGGGCTCATGCAGTACCTGGTGGGGACGTTTCTGGCACCCAGCATGATCCTCCAGCTCCTTTCCCATCACTGGGAGGAAGGTCCCTGTCCTGTCCCCGCTCACCTCTAGTCCCAGTCGAGCACCCATGGGCCGGTGGCCCTGCTCTCCCTCCCCTCCACTGCCCACCAAACCGAGGAAGTTGCAACCGCAGAGCTCTTGAAAGCATTTTTTTGGTGCAGACCACCGGTACTGAGAGATTAAAATTGCTGTTGTTTCTTCCATTACTCAGCTTTCCTGAATTATGGGGTGTAATACTCAGGGAGTGGGAATAATTAGGGGAGAACAATGGCAGGCTTGAAGGCTTAAATACGCCTGTGTGGTACTCCCAGCCAGTCCAGCCTGCTGTCGCATTTCTCTAGGCCTCCATTTTCCACAGCCCGTGCCAAGCCGTTTCCACTACGGGTACCCACTCCTCGGCTTCCTCATTCCTCAGGCTCCGCTCCCCAGCCCGGCTGCCCCGGTTAACGCTCTGCTCCCCGGCCCCTGGCCAGCCGGCACCCGCGGCACAGCTCCCTGTGCCCTGCCTGGCCGGGATGCTGGAGCTCGAGGGATGCAGGAGGGCAGAGCAGGGGGATGCTGGAGCCCGGGGTAAGGGGATGCAGGAGCTCGGGTGATGCTGGAGTGTGGGGCAGGGGGATGCGGGAGCCTGGGGGGATGCGGGAGCCCAGGGCAGCCCCGGGCAGCCCCTTTGCCTCTTTGCTCCTTCCAGGCTCCTCCACACCAGGCAAGCAGAGGTCCCACCGAGCTGCTTCTGTGCTCGAGGAAGCCGCTGGGTTTCTCCCCTCCGGCTCCTCAGTGGCATCTTGCTCAAGCACCTTCCCAGCAATGGCTCGCCGCTGTGGGGCCTGGGGGAGCAACAACAGCCCCGGCTGGGGAGCTTGGGCAAGAGGCCGCAGTGCTGGCACTGGCCGCAGGGCAAATTCTGGCTCCAGCCGGGGCACGGGGGTGGCAGTGGGGAGCTCCCTGCCCAGCGGTGGGACAGGGACGCGGAGCCACAGGCTAGGGCAGAGCCGGCCCCGTGCCTGGCAACTTTTCTCTGAGCTCTTGGATGTCAGCACTAGCACTAATTAAAACAAAATCAATATTTTTCTGCTGGAAAAAGAGACATTGTTCTGGCGAGCACTTTTCCCCGAGTGAGCTCCCATGTCTCGGCTACCCGCGCATGACGGGCAGGGAGAAGCCAACGGGATCCTGGGGCTGAGATGAAAGTCTGGGGCTTTGCTTCATTCGGGGAGGGGATTGGCTTTAAACTTTCAAATCATTTTGCTCCTCTCTATTAACTTAACCGCTTGGAAGACTTGACGGCAGCCGGTTCCCTGCCATCCCGTTCGGTCCTGCTCGTGGTGAGCCGCTCGCCACGGTGGGGATGGGATGGGGTCGGGGTGGGCTGTGTGCTGGGGGGCTCCTGCGTGGCCCCCAGTTGGTGCCGTCTGTGGTGCTGCAGTGCTGGTGGTGGCAGTGCTGGTGTGGGGGCTGGCAACTGGGAAAGGAGGAACCGGCAGCCGAGCTGCTCTCCCTGGGCGCTGCTGCAGGACAGGACGTCACAGGTCTGAATGGTTGCAGGAAAGACTTAAGCTAGAAAGTAGCGGGTTTGGGGGCAGCTGAGCAGAGGCTGGGCTGCCTGCCATTCCAGGTCAGCCCAAGCGCAGCGGGGATGGGCTGAGAGCAGCTCCTGCCCTGGGACGGGTTCGATGCCCTTCAGAAACCTGCCTTGCTGCAGCTCGCAGAAACGCAGACTGTTTGAGCAGCTTCCTTCCTTGGAAGCCACAATTAAAAGTATTTTAAAAGAAAACAAACATTTCTTATCAAAACGCCTCTTTGTTCCTGGCCGGCAGCTGAAGGTCTTGTCGCAGGCCAAGGCTGCTCAACACCAGCAGCTCCCCAAGCTGCATCCGGGCAAATCCACCCGAGCTGGACTCTGGGACTTCTGGCTGCATTTGGAAATTTTGCGTCTTCTGTAGAAAGTCGGAAAGGCTGGACTGGTGCTCCCCGGCTCTCCCCAGGGTCTTCGTTTCTGGGATGGCAGCGAGCCTATGGCTTCAGTGTTTGTTGTGCAAAACAGCTGCACGGGCCGTACCCCGTCCTGCGGGCACTCCTGCACTGTTGGGATGGAGCCCAGTGCCGTGTCCCTGTGCCGCATCCTGCACTGCCGGGCAGTGGAGGACAGCTTCCGGAGGGGAACGGTGCTGCTGCCGGCAGGACAATAGCAGCTGTGGTTTTAATTATTGGGGTTTAGCTGTGTGGAGCGGAATGAGAAACCGAGAGCAGTGAAACCGCAGGGAGAAAGGCGGAAAGGATGGTCTTTGGCTGGCTGCCTGATGGGAGGCGTGGTGGGGGTGGCTGGACCGTCCCGCCTCCGGGAGAGCCCCGGTGTCCTTGCCGGGTCACAGCACTGGGGCAGGAACGATGGCATGGCTCGGCTGATGTCGGCCTCTTCTCCCGTGGCTGTTGTGCTGTCGCCCAGGGATGTCCCTTCCCATCACAGCCTGGCGTGAGCTGCCCAAGCTGCCACGTATGGAAACAAAGTGCTGTGCGGTGACGCAGGAGCACGGACCCGGCTGGGTGCGGTGGGGGAAAGGGGGCCCTGAGACAAACTGGGTCCCTGCCCCGGACACCCTTCATCCCCGCACGTGCTGCTGGTGCCAGTCGGTGCCTCGGAGTGGGGATGTTTCTCTCTGCCTTTCGGTTCACCCAGCACTTTGACAGACGCCTTTTGCTGCAGTGAGACTTTCAAAGGGCTGGACCAGCTCCGCAGCCGGGCAGAGCGTGGGAGGAGGGTGCCTGTCCCGCTTAGGAAACGCAGAACAATGAAAGAGGAACAATGGAGCCTCCTTCCCTTCATCCGAAATACCAAACGCCACTGAACTGTGGCAGAGCTCCGAGCAGCGCCGCTGGGGCAGCTCCCGTCCCACCCTGGCCCGAGAGGAGCTGCAGAAACTGCCTCCTCTTCCTCGGCCCTGGCAAGGGATGCTGCAGGAGGGCGGGTGCAAAGGAGCGTCAACAAAGGGCTGCCCTGACCCTGCTGCTGGGCATTCCCGGCTTTGGAAACCCTCTTTGGGCCAGGGTGGTGCATTTGCAGCACGGCTGTGCCTTGGGGAAGGATTTTGCAGCTGCCCAGGCTCCCCGGGTCAGCTGAACGTGCTTCGCAGCCAGCCCAGGGGTCTGGGAAGGTCTTTAAAAGCATCCCCATGCCCAAACTTGCCGGACTGTTATCAGGCAGAGAACCCGTGTACATGGTACCTGTGTGGTGCCAAATGTGGGGAGATGCTCGGCCGGAGCTGGGAGTCCTGGGACAGGGACGGATCCGTGCCTGGCTGGAACCCGCACCCCCACCAGCCTCTCGCCTGGCTGCCAGCGGCCAAGAGTTTTTCAGTGCTGCAGCGGGCGCTCGGGGATGCGGGGCTGGGGCTGAGCATCCCGGGCATGCGGGGCTCGAGGGGGCCGTTTGTTGAGCTGGTGAGCAGATGGTGCCAGCCCGGCACAGCCCACACCTGGGCTGCTCGGGGCTGCCAGCACTGTGCCAGCCCCGCTGAGGAGCTGCGGTCCCCGGTACACAAGCCCTCGCGAGTGAAACATCCTTCATGCGACTCCAGCGAGCGCCTGGCACCCCGGCCAAGCACATCTGGCCGAAAGCTGTGGGAGCTGCCCTGGCAGTGAGGACACCAGTCCGGAAACGCTTCCCTCCCAGAGAGATTCTCCTGTCCCCAGCTGGGCTTCTCTCCCGGCGCCATCCCTGCCCCATCGGCGAGTGCCGGGCCGTGGGGTCTGCAAAGGGACGGTGCCCAGGGCTGCCGCCTGCCCCTGGTTTTGGTGGCAGGAGCAGGGCTGGGAGCTCTGCTTCCCACCAGTGAGGGGAGAAGAAGGGACAGCCCGGCTCTGGGCTGGTGCAAGAGTGGGACAAGGGTGCTGTTGGCACAGGCCGGCAGCGTGGAGCATGGCTGCGTGCATGGCTGGGCTCACCGCCAGCTCCGCTGCAGCCAAAATACCCCGTATTGTGCAGTCAGAGCAGGGCGGCAGCGAACTGCCTTTGCCGGCTGCGAAGCAGGCAACAAACCCTGGGCGAGCTGGGGGAGGGAGCACCTGGGGTGATGAATTGGTTTAAACCCTCAAGCGACATCCTGGTAAGTCATGCACGGGATGGGGGTTCAGCTCCTGCCGCTGGGCACTCTGGGGATGCGCTCCGGCTCAGCACTGCCTGAAATCCTGCTCTCCCGCGGGAGAAAAGGGAGCTTGAGGGAGGCGAGGGCTGGAAAAGCTCCTCCTCTGCGGGCACCGCTGCAAATAAAGCTCACACGACCCATCGCTCTGGGAGCCTGGGATGGGGTTGGGAGGCGGCACTGTGGCTGGGAGCTGGGGTCTGGGCAACGCGGAGCCCGTCTGCTGCCATCACGGGGTGGCCAGGCTGGCCGAGCGGCCAGTGTGGGCAGGCAGGGGCCAGGCACGGCGGGGGGAGCTCGCCCCATGCACCACGGTCTGCCGGGGTCCGGCGGCAGCGCTCCCGCCCCATGTCCCACATGCCTCCCTCGACTTGTTGCTATTGTCATCTCTAATATCACGCAGAGATACAAAAGGCTGAAAGTCGCCTCTTTTCCTGCCAGGTTAAATCGTTCACCAGGAATGTCTATTATTCCCACAAGTCAACTTTCCCCTTCGCGGTATGTGTCCAGGGGTCAGGCCTGGCATTACATGAAAGTGAAGGGTATTCAATAACCTAGAGCCGTGGAAAGGCTTTAGTCCAACTCCAACCATGTTCAGGGTTTTATTGATGCAGCATGCCTTTCCCCATTTGTTTCCTATAAACAGCACATGGTAATATTTAGTAGGTTTCAAACAGAGCTTTTTGCATATTCTCCCTTGTCTACAATGAGCTACTCGGTAGTAGACAGTTTTAATTTACTTAATGCAATTTTTGCTTTTTGTTCTTCCAGAGGGTCTGGGCTGGTTTTGACCCAGTCGCCCCAGCACATTACCACACAGCTCCGTAGTTCCGGGGGGCGGCAGCGGGAGCCTGGGACCCGTTCCCCACGGGGGCCAAAGGAGGGAAAGGACCCGGCGCGAGCTCACTGCTGTAAAATAACCCCCTTTTAGCTGCAACACGGCACCTTCCTCTGCCCGGGACAGTCCCCGGGGACAGCCTCTGCCCAGGGCTGTCTCAGGAGCCGGGTGCGTGTCGGGGCTGTTTGGGTCCACTCTGGCTGGCAAAGCCTGGCTTTTGTCACTGGCCAGGCAGGCGACACGTGACGCTCGCCAGCCCCAGCCAAAGAGAAAAGCCACTTTATTGCAAAAGCTGCCGCTTCCCCGTCCCCGAGGCTGGCAGCGGCCAGGGTGCAGCCCCGGGTGCTCAGTGCCTGGGGCCGAGAGAGGCTGCGGGGTGCCCCCCCGGCACAGGGGGGATGCCCACCGGCACGCTGTGGGGCAGCTCCCTCATGCCACAGGCTCCTGGGGAGCTTTTACATCGTTTATACAGGTGCAGAGGGTGAGAATTCCTGCAAGAGCTGGGAGTTGCCATTCCTCGCCTGCATGCTCCCGGCTGCAGCATGGCAGCCGTGGAGTAGCCCCCTCACTGAGCTGGCACGGGGGGGCACAGATGCCTCCTGAGGTGAATTTTTGCCGCTAAGAATCACCACAAATAGCATGTCTTAGCTCTCCCCGCAGCGGACTGCCTCGGGCTGGCGGTAGCGAGTCCCTGCTGATGTACAGGCATGGCTATTCACAGGGCGGAAAAAGGCCAGTCCTCAAACAAGCAAACATTGACTGTCTGGTTTCCCAGCGCTGCCCATCAGCCCCCCGAGTCCCACCCCCAGCCACAACCCCTCCGTGCGCTGAATATTGGGCAGGTTTCCTTCAGGCAGCAGCTTTCACGCGTGCCGGCAGTCAGACATTCTTGGTGCGGCGCTGCCGTCACCCTGCCAGCCCTGGGCAGGGCGGTGATCCCACCATCGCTCAGCCGCGGCTCCACACCAGCACCTGCGTCGCCAAAGAAACAGCAAGAGGAAACCGAAGATTTGACACCAGGATTCTTTTAATGCAATTGCTTTTAAAATGTAGCCTTAAAATGAATTATAATGGTTAACAATGAGAAACGACGGATCTTTTTAATCTCTGCAACGTGACCACGCAGTACCTCTGCTTCCAAAACCCATCAGCCACCGCTGTTCCTTGATGTCATTCTCCGACTGCTTTGACAGCGACTCACTGCCACTTCACAGGACACACATCACAGCGGGCATCCAAACCCTCCCACCAAAGGGACTCATTTGGGCAAAAAAAGGGATGGGGTGAGCCATCCAGCGTCCAGATGACCCAGCGTTCACCTGGGTCACCTGGGTCACCTAAATGAACGGCAGCACAAGTGGCAGCTCTCTCTCTCACCTTACACTCAGGCATAAACCTACAAAGGTATCCAAGCCGCCAGCTCCTGTGGAAGGAAGAGCTATCGCCTTTAAGCTCCTAATTATCTCTGTGGATCTGTGCCTTCATGCTATGTAAAGTGATTTGAGAACTGAATGTCTGACTGCATTTTCTGGCTGAACAGGATGGCAGAGGAAGTTGATTTTCCAATATCTGGCTTTTTGAGATATACTACTACTTTGTGTATTTATTTTAACGAACAGCAGGTGCTACAGACTGCCAAAGCTTGCCAATTCAAGTAACAGGGGAAATTCTGTTGTAGCCTAAACATCTGTGAGAACATACCCCAGCGCCACCTCCGCACTGCGCAGTGTTTACACACCGTAACAGGGGAACAGACTCTACTTGCTGAAATGCATTTAATACCTCCCAGTCGCTAGTCTGAGCTTTGTTTTTGTACCATCGACTTGCCACGCAGCCCCCGGGCCGTACACACTGCAGACCACCGATGGCATTTTAGCCACTCTTTCCTTTTCTCCGTTTAAATTATTTACTGCTGCTCCACTGCAATTTAATGGCCCTCCCCTTCCAAGAGGGGAGTCACGAGACTGCAGGGGAAGAGAAACTGCAGAAAGGCCCAGGCCACACGGACCTCCTGAATCTGCTGGTGCTGGCGATGCCACCACTCTCCGACAAGCAGAACCTTCCCGACCGGGTGCCAGCACTCAAACGGATCTCCCAAGTCACCCTTTTGTATCAAGCTTGCATTTTACTAGTAACTTCAGAATCAAATGCAGGAAGCCAGTTTGGTCTACAGAAATACTATGCACTCATCTCCAAATGAATTTTAAACCCCTCTTTTTAAGGACAGCATTTAACAGTAAATCAGCGGGCTCTCACAGCTTGGTCTCCAATTCTGGTAATAAAACATGGATTCAGATTTGAACAGACTGGACCTCTTCTAGAGTTTGAGCAGTAGTTCTCGCACAACCAAAGGTCACAAATAGAAACTGAGTGTAGAAAGCGTCCCCAGGGTAATACGAAAAAGACATCACCTTATGAAAAAGCTTCAGAATGAACCTGTGAAATAAACAGCAACCAGACAAATGTCTTCTACAGAAGATGGAAATAACAGTAGAAGAATATAATTACATCTTAAACAGTCAGTGAGTCAGTCTGAACGTACAGGGGCACTAGATCCCTACAGATCTGTGATGAAAGCGCTATATCCCTACAGATCTGAGACGAAAGCTAATGGCCAAAACCAGCTGGTCCCCTCCAGTCCCAAAGGGAGCCTGGGTTGCGATTCACTCTTCACCAGCTGGAAGATTGTCTTCAATCCGCCTGATGAACTTCATTCTTATTTCTGTGACGCTGTCACCCTTCAGTGTGTCCTGGACAAATTTTACATCTACGGCCATCTGAACCTAGGAGGAGGGAAGAAGAGCTGTCATCTGCCTTAAAATTGCAGCTTCTCTAGGAACTGTCTGATGGTGAAGCACCAGCTTAAGGACTCCGAGGGCACAACACGCAATGCAAAGCTCTACAGAACCACTCATTATTTTTCAAGATCACACCCTCCTCGTACATTGTGGCCTACAGGGTGGCCAGCGGTCACGTTACCTCAGCAAAGGGACCCCCTACAGTGTAACCCGGACTCCCCGCAGAGATCAGAGCCCAATTCGCTCTGGGCTATACGTTCTGCTGCCCCATGTATGTTCCTGAAAAATTTCAGCTAAGCAAGATAATCAAGCCTAAATACAGACTCCTCAATCTGAGACATAGCTGTTGTCTTGTTCCAGCAAATTCCCAACTAGGGCTCAAAGCAGTTGCAAAGCGAGGATTTTGAAGCTTCATAAAAATTCAAGGAGATAGTAGTGCTTGTACGTGGGTCATAAGATGAAGGGGCTTGGTCAGCACCTCTGGGACTCACAGCTGCCAGATGGAACAGCAGCCGAGCGCTCCTGTAGCTCTGCTCTTCTGGGAATGGATTTCAAGTTCAAAGCAAACACAGAAGTCACAAACACAGACTAGACGTTAAAGTATCTGCTGATACCTTGGTTATTTGTATTTCTATCTCACTGGAAGAGAGACGTTGGCTCACCATTTCCAGGGCACCTCGCAGCACTCCACACAACAGGTTGGAGTAGATGAGAGATGAGTGGTTGTCAGGGAGTTCAACAAAGTCCACCAAGGGGTTATTTTCCAAGATCAGGGAGAACTCATCGCCTCCAGGACTCCAGTTGGTGATGCTCGGAGTGATGCCCAGGTACATTTTAAATGCTATCTGTTATGTCAAACAGAATATGAACAAAAACACGTCCCGTGAAGCAACAGCACAGCTTTGATCTTTATCAAATTACTACAGGGTTTTGAAAATAGCGCTCCTTTCTCCCACTTCCCACCAGTCAGCAGTAGTCAGGGATCTAATTCTCTCTTTTTCCTCCCCAAAACCTCAGTCAAACTCGCAGAACAGTCCTGTGAGTAGCAAACACTCTGTCCTCACATGCAAAACCAGACAAAGCTGTGCTTTGACGATACCTTTGCAATAACATCTGCAGTTTCACGGAAATCATGGCATCTTCCAACATTGGACCGGGCAAGAAAGTCTTCTATTAGCCGAACACCGATGTTGTAACCCCTGTGAATGTAACCAAAGAGCAACAGCTACGGAATGAGAAGAGCGTAGCTTTAGACAGCCAGCCAACGTTTAGAAAAGAAGATAGTGGAGGAAAACCAACTAAATCTGAGAAATACCAGTATTAAATCAAATTCAGCCTGCCAAGCTTTCATCCTTAGTGCAGCACACAGACGTGCCACACCGTGAACCCGAGCTCCTACAAGGCTCCACTGCAGTAGATCCACTTACATTTTGTCAAGCTGCTTATTGACGTCCTCGTCATTCTCATAGTCCTTGCACAGCTGGGTGACCAGAGCGCCGTACGTCAGTGTGAAAAGCTCCGAGTTCTAGACAGAGGGAAAAAGGATTTAGCACAAGCCAAAGAGAAAACTGACTGAGAACTGCTGCATCTGTGTCCAGCGCTGCTTCCGTTGGCCTGGAGAGGGGGAACAGAAACCTGCTGTCTCAAAGGAATTTGCTGCTTAATAAGGAGAGATCCCCATTCACATTTTGGCAAGGCAACTTCAGTCTCCCTGGAAAGAGAAATCCTCTTTGACTAGGAACAACTGAGCACTTTCTTTCTCTCCCTCTCTCCACACGCACTGCACTTCCCATTAACGTGTCCCAAATCTGACCTGAAGAAGCAAGCCAGGAGGCTGCTCACACTCTGTAGCCATTCTTAGCAACTCTCGTCAGCTGCCGATTAGCATCTCTCTGCTTTAAGGAACACACCCTCAGATAACTGGAATGACATCTCCAGGTCATTTCGTGTGCTACTGACCACCTGGATAGCTAAACGTGCAGCTGCCAGGGACCTGAATTTATCTCAACCACTGACCTAGAGATGCAAACTGGCTCAAACTGCCATCTGTTATCTGTATTTCACGACACGCTGCAAATGGGCAACACTCGTTAGGCTCCATTTCTGGTCCTTGCAACAGGACAAAAAAATGCTCTTCCATTCACAGATGCATTACATTCTGCTACCAAGAGCAAACAAGACTCATCCGGTCCCTAGAAAGTTATCTAGGCACATAATTTGCTTCATACATTAAAATCAGCTCCTCAGATGCAGAAGAGGAACAGCAGGGACGATTTCAGGTCAGGTCAGCAGAGCTGTGTTGCGCACATCCACTTTCTGCGTCTGGCTAGGATCAAAGTTACTTGGGCTTTCTTTGCACAGTTGCCAGATTTGCAGAAAACACCAAGGGAAGAGGTCTCCCCTCCCAGCCACCACTGTCACCGATCCTCAACCTGAAGCAACTATGTCACAGTGCATTTCCTTGGGAGCCATTAAGCCGGACCAGTGATTACATGGTCATTACAGGCTGCAAAACAAAAAGCTACAATAGGCTTTAGCTTTTCACAGAACCTGAAGGAAGTGCTTTCAGGAACAAATAAACCATCATAATTTATTTCTGCGTTCAGTTTTAGCATTCAGAAACATTACAGAGAGTCTAATCTCAGATTAAAAGCCTATCACCTACCATGAGATGCATAGATGCAGAAGGTGAAATGAATGGCAAATACCAATACTACAGAATGAAAGCAGCAGGCAGGCAGAAAGGAAGGGAAAAGAGACAACATCAGAGTTAAGTGACAACACTGACCGCACTTCATTCAAGAACAAGATTACACAAAGCCAAGACAAACACAAACGGCAACATTCAACACACAGAAATTGGGTTTGTTAGAAGACACGGGGAATTCCACCTTATCATTGTAAGCACGTGAAAAGAACCAGTCAGGCTCCTTGGTGCTTTTGCCCTATTTTAGATGTACAGAATTGACACATTCTTTGGTTTTTTTACTTAAAATTCTGCTTCCGTCTCGGAAAGATAGAGGTTGCGCAAGTTCACATCACTCAAGAGCGAAGGACAAGGCGGAAGTCTCCTGTAGCTCAACCGGCAGAGTCAGACTTTTGGTAGAGAATTTAACAACCATGCAGAAAAAGGTTACGCTATTTTTAAGGATTTCAGTAATTTTAGTAAAGCCAGGGCTTGGCAGCTGGAGAGAGGAGGGGTGAATGGATGGAGGAAATCCAGCTGTTACCAGTCCAAGGTGTTGCCATTTACTGTGTAAGGCCATGAAGCCGTCACCTACTGTTATCGGCCCCAAAGTCTGCAAACCCAGTGTTGGTCACAGTTATTGCCTGCGACGCTGCTATTCAGGTAACTTTAAATTGTTATAACAAGGCAAACTTCTAAATTCATATTTGTAAATGAACTCTTCATTTTCAGTCAATCTAATGGAATTAAAGTGCTCAATACTTTCCTTTTTTTTTTTTTCCATATTGCAGACTAGCGTATAGTCTCAGCACCATATAAACGTTCTGTGGCTACAAAAACGTCGGAATCCTAACGAAATAACATCAATTCCTTAAATAAAAATCATGTATCGAAGGAGTTAAATCCCTAGAAGGGAATCCCTGCTGGCGCAGAGGGGGCTGGAGGAGGCAGAACCAGCCCCTCAACGGCCAAAGGGGAAGAAAAACAGATTGTATTTTTGGTTACTTGCTTTCAAATACTGACATTGCACCGAAAATGAATTAATTCGATCTGTTTGGAGGCAGAGTTAGACCCCAGCTCTGCAGTTGTGTCCTCCCTCCCGCCTCCCCGCTCAGCCGGGCCGGTAACACGGA
>VYXH01011078.1:1695-14258 GCA_013397275.1 Burhinus bistriatus | reverse complement strand
CCCCGCCGGTGTCCTCTGTAAGATGGTGGCCGGGCAGCGCTGGGTGCGGGCAGCCATTCCCAGGAGCGTCTCTCTCTTTCCCTAAACCCTTGCTGAGCCATTTTCCAGCCTTTTTTACCCCAAATAAACTCCCTCCCACGTTGGTCAATCCACCGCCCGGCGAGAGCGTCACCCGAATGCGGTGGCCTGCAGGGACCGAGCCGCTCGCTTCCAGCCGCCGGCGCCATTTGGAGCCGGCTGGGGGGGAAAATGCAGAATTTATCCACTTCGCCCCCCCAAATCTCTGCGGTTTTCCGAGCCGGCACGCTCGTGGATGGCTGAGGCCCAGCGCCGCGATGGACGTCTGCCCGGCGAGGCTCCGGCACAGAGGGGAAGCCTTAAACCAGGGCAGGGAGCTTAAGCTGGTCTCATGGTGGGCAAGGCCAACGCTGCCTGGCCGCTGCCGAAAGGTGAGGGGCTCTACCGGGCGACGCCGACCAGCCCCTCCGTGCTCCGAAACGGGAGGGTTGGTGCCGAGCACCTTCGCCCTGCGCAGGGTGGGCATCGCTCCCCTTCCTTATCTGACCCCCAACAGCCCTACAGAGGGACCCGGTGTGGGGGCTCTGAGCTGCAGGGGAGGTTGTGGGGCGCAGATGGTGGCCGCAGGACTGTCCGCGGGGTTTCCCGTGTCCCATTCGGTGTCAAAAAACCACGCATGGAGCCTGACAGAGCCCCAGCGCCTTGCCGGGGACGGGAGGGGGGCCTCAACTGCCCCTCAGCGTGGTTAAAACCAGCGGGAAGGGGCAGATTTTGCCCAGGTGGGGTTTGTGTCATCGTGTGTGTGTGTGTCCCTCGATGTGGTGTCAACAGACAGAGTGATGCCATCGTCCTGCGACAGAAGCTGCGTCGCGCCATCGACTCCTGCCCGGACTGGGCAGCTGTTTGATGCGGCTGGAGTGAACTCAGCCTGCTGGTTTTTGGAGGCCAGTGGTCACTTAGGATCAGATCCGGCGTCGTTTGGGAAGCGGTACCAGCACAGTGGGGAGGGTCAAACACGCCACCCAGCCTCCTTTCCTTGGGAATGGCGCTTGTCTCCAGCAGGAGAGCATTTCTCCTTCGTTTTTTCCAGGCAGTCACCACTGCTGCTGCTCTCCCAGAGTTTTTATCCGGCACTGACGTCATCTTTCCATGAGTTTCTCCTTGGCAAATGGAGCCTGAGCCGTTCCAGAGGGCCAGCCAGATTTACGGCTTCTGCCCTTTGCCTATGGATAGATGGGGAAGGCTTGCTGCCCCGAAAACCAGTGGCAAAATATTGGGGGGGGGCAGAGATGTTTGCAGCTGGCAGTGAAAGTCCTGGGGATCCCCCAGGGGTTGATGAGGCCCCTGAGCAGCTCATCCCCCTCCCAGATACAGCCACGGACACGGCATGGGGGGACTGGAAGGTGTCACCCTCTGAGATCAGGCTTTTCTCAGCTGGATCGGAGCTCTCTGCCAGGCTTTACAGGGTCCTTGCGGGGCTTGTGTCCAGCGTGGAGCAGCTCCAGGCAGAGCTGGGGGGTGAGCGGTGTGGGTATTACTGGGTCATCTCCCCAGGGTGGTTCCATGTGTGTTTGGACTCCTGGGGGAAGCGTTTCCAGTCACCTCGAGTCCCGAAGCCAAGGCTGTGATGCCTGTGGGAGTGGGAAGCGGCCGGAGATGCGAGAAGACCAAGCGCTGCCAAGGTCTTCTCCAGAGCGTGACACCGGGGTCTTGCCGTGAGGAGAGGACAAGCCCCCCCCTACCAAAGGGGTGATGGCTGGAGCCGGGGGGAACAACCGCCACGTGTCTCCCCATCGCTGCCAGTGCCATCCTGTGTCGCTCGGCCGTTGTGGCTTTAACGAAACCGGCCGGAGCATGCTTGGAAGAGCCGAGCAAGCCTGGAGATGTTGGCAAGCAGTGATGGCTGCCTGGGGAGTCCGTGGGCTCAAGGCGACGGTGATGGGGGGACTCAAGGAGGGGGATTGATGTGCGGTGGCTAAAAATAAGGGTTGGGTTTCCTTTCCTTGCTAATCAACTTGTGTGGTACAGCCCAGGCAGCTCTTTGCTGGTTAAGGGGAAGGGGAGGATGGGAGTGGGACTGGATAACACGTCTGGGGGCAAAGCTGGCCAAACTGCGGGGTAAAGGGTCATTTTTAGGCTCAGCTGTTGTCTCTGTCCCTTCTGGGGTCTCAATGGATGTTTGGAATGAAGATCTGGCAAGAGCGTCGGAGAGTGGGAGCTCCCTGGTGGCATGTGGGAGTTCCCAGTGTCGCTGGAGATGCTGGGGGCAAGTTCGGGAGGGTGGGATGGCTCCGTCGTCCCAGCGCTCGGCTGGAATAGCAAGGCATGGTTTTGTGCTGCCTTAAAGCCCAGACTGAGACCAAAGGCGAAGAGCAGGACCCAGAAAACGAGGATTTGGGGGGACTGGGAAGCAGGACGCTGGCCCGGTGTCATACACGGGTGGTCAGTCTGTACCTGGAGCCTCTCACCCTCTTACTTCCCCACTGGAAGATGCTGGCAGTTATTGTATCAATGCTGATGCAGGCATTTCTGTGGAAAAAACCCATTTTAAGCGCTCTTTGGTGAGCAGTCCCTCATCTCTGAGCACTGGCAGGCGAGCGTTGGCTAATTAGAGGCAGCGAACGAGTAGCCTGCGAAACTCCCGCGTCTGTCATGTTTATCTTCGTTAAGGCTGGTGCAACGCTTCACTGGTTGATTATCACACTCCCCGGCCAGCAGCCTGGTTAGAGATTATCTGTGTGAAGTCCGGCAGTCCCAAAGTTTATTTTTTATTTTTAACGAAGATAAGAGCATGTGTTTTCAAAAGCAATTAGTGGTTTCGCATTGCTGTCACTGTAGTAGCTTTTAAAGCAGCCTGGCTTTTCTTTCGGCTGGGAGAGGAGACCTGAAGTGCCGCTTAAAAACCCTGCGGAGGGGGTGTTCCAACTCACTGGGGGTGTCTGAGCCCACTGTACTCTGCCTGGAAGTATTTTTGCGGGTAAAGGTGACGTTTTTGCAGGTAAAAGCGCCATCAGTCCCTGCTCCAGCCAGCAATGCCACAGGGGGGCAGCAATCCCTTCCGCAAGGGGAAAAAAAAAAAAAAAAAAAAAAAAAAAAAAAAAAAAAAAAAAAAAACAAAAAACCCGCTGAATTTTGCAAACTGCATCATAACCCACCTTCCTAAAAATAGCCTGGCTTCCCCGGCGCTGCTGGGAGGTGTCGCAGCCTGTCGCGACGCCCGGCTTTGTCGGAAGACGCCGAAGCCTCGGTGAATAAACGCTGCAGCCGCTTGCAGCTCCGATAGAGCAGAAAAAAATCCCCAAGCCAGAAGATTTGGGAGATTTGTTAAGATGTCGGCGAGGCCGGCTGGCTTCTGGCTCCGGAGGGATCCCAGCGGCCGTGGGATCGCTGTGCCATGCTCTGCTGCATCTCTGGCTTGCGGCCTGGGTGGAAGTGGGATGTCTTCTCCTCCCTCAAAATAAACAGCCCCCAGGGATGTTTGTGGGTACGGCTGACCCCCAAAACGTGAAGCGTGAGTGTGTTTTCAAGTAATGGCAGCCTTGATTCTTGGCTGTGCTGAGTTTGAGGCTGTTATCCCTTTGGAAATGGAAAATAAACCAGGATGGGGTGGCCGGCGTTTGCGTCTCGATGGCTTGTGTCACGTATCAGTCGCCCAGGCCATCCCAAACCAGGCCACTCCCGGGCGTCACTCACTCCTGTCCTCTCTTCCTCTCCCCACCAGCTAAGAAGAAGAACAAGAAGGGCAAAACCCTCACTCTGACGGACTTTCTGGCAGAGGACGGTGGCGGCGGCGGTGGCCCGACCTATATCCCCAAACCCGTCAGCTGGGCCGATGAGACAGATGACCTGGAAGGAGACGGTACTGTCATTTCCCATCTGGCAGGAGCTCCCAAATCAGTTGAAACACCCAAACGGGCTCTTTTGACATTAAAACAGCCATACGAGAAGTCTCTTGGCCTGCGGCGTTAAAGGAAGAAGCGCTCTGCTTCTGCCTTGCGCCTGCGCTTGGAGGGATGCGGAGGCAGTTTGTCCGCAGGGAGATCCTTCCCCTTCTTACACCACTGCGGGGGAAAAAAACGGGTGGGAAGTGTTGGTAACCGCCCTGCTGCCAGCTCCGGGTTCAGCCGTACCCTTGAACAGCCGGTGACCCGGAACGACATGCCCAAACATTGCGAAATTTGCTGGTTGTTTCTTTTCTGGGGAGTAATTAAGCTTAGAGAGCAAACTAAGTACTCATTAGGACCCAGACTTGTTAGGACCAAGGCTCGGAGCCTGGTGAAGGGGAGGGAGATTTCCACCCAGGCAGGGAACAAAAATGGGATAAAGAGCTTTTTGTCAGTGTAACCGGAGCAGAGAAAGCGGAGGGTGGGCAGAGTCACCGAAGCCCAGAAGTTACCAGTGAGCAGGGTGACCTCCGGCTCAGCCATGACAGCAAATTCTCCCTCTGAAAACATTAATATCGAGCCGGGGTATTTTTCCGTGAGACGGGCTGTGATTTAAACAGGAATTTATCCCAGGAAGGCTTAATGCTTTATTAAATGGGTGGCTGGACTAAACGGCTGCTCTGCTGCGCGGTTTTAGCCTGCTTTGGTTTCTCCTTGGGGGCTGCTGGTGCCTTTTGGGCAGTTTCTTTCATGCTGGGTCAAACAGCTCAGCCGGATGAATTTCAGGGCTTTAAGGTGCAGCTCCTTGGCTGTAACACCGCTGTTGGCACCGTGCAGCAAGGACGATGACGTTGGCAGTAGCCGGTCTCTAGTTGGGTGGGTTTTGGGGTGATTTGCCAAATTTCTCTCTTTAGTTTCTACCACTTGGCACAGTAATGATGACGACGTGTACCGGGCCCCTCCGATCGACCGCTCCATCCTGCCCACTGCCCCGCGGGCTGCTCGAGAACCCAACATAGACAGAAGCCGCCTCCCGAAATCCCCTCCTTACACCGCCTTTCTGGGAAACCTGCCCTATGACGTGACGGAAGAATCCATCAAGGACTTCTTCAGAGGACTCAACGTGAGTAACAGCTCACAGCCCGGTCTGGGCTGCGGGGCAGGGCAGTGCAGGGAGTAACATGGGCTGTAAAGACCGTGATTTTTGGGTGCCGCGATCCCCGTTTGCATTCTGCCGGCTCCGTGTGTTCGTTCCCGCTTCGCTGCAGACCGGCCGAGGCAGCTTCTGGCTCCTGCAGGTATGTTTGTGCCCAGAGCTGTGTTTTCCAGACGGCCGTCGCTGTCGGATTGCTGGATCTCAGGTGAGTCGTTTGACTCCCGGCAAGCAAATGGCTGTTCCTGCTGTTTCGGCCATGACAGTGAGAGAGCGAGAACCCTTTTAAAGTAGGCGACTGGTGTTTCTCCCACTGAACCAGGCGAGGAGAGGAGGTTGGGCTGGATCTCGGGGTGATTTAGGGTGCATAGCTGGTGCCAAACGCCCACCCACCCACCTGCTCACTCGCTCCCCCCTCAGCCGGGCAGGGGGAGGAAATAGGATGAGAAAACTTGTGGGTTGCAATAAAGACAGGGAGATCAGTTACCAATTAGTCAGAGGCAAAACAGTCTCGACTTGGGGAAGACTAAATTTATTACCGATTAAAATAGATTTGCTATTGCTGTTACCTGCTCCAGCACCTGGAGCACCTCCTCCTCCTCCTCTGAAATTTGCATTCCCTCTGCTGTTTCTCACTTCCTCCCCGCCCCTGCCCCGCCTCCTCTGCCTCTCTGGCATTTTCTGCTTTTCTTCAATATAATTTCACGGAGGCACCACAGACTGTGCTGATGCGCTCCGCTGTGGCCTGAGCTGGGTCCGGTCCACTTAAGGGGTTTCCCAGCTGGAGCTCACTCAAGATACGTCCTGCCCCGT
This sequence comes from Burhinus bistriatus, assembly GCA_013397275.1. Lineage (NCBI taxonomy): Eukaryota > Metazoa > Chordata > Aves > Charadriiformes > Burhinidae > Burhinus > Burhinus bistriatus. Next base: position 8,390 of record VYXH01011078.1, on the reverse strand, counting down.
GGCTGAGAATAGGTGACGCTCCCAGGGAGCCTGCGACTGCCACGGCAATATTATTTTTTCCCAGCTCGAAGAATTTTGGAGCCCTTGGGCTCTTCAGGGAGGAGGTGGGGAGGGCGAAGGAGGGACAGCAAGCAGCGAGGAGAAATGGCCGCTTCCCTCCTGGAAGGTCAGCCTGGGAAATGCAGCTGGAGTCTGGCGTTCCCCGTGCGGCAGCGAGCCGTGCTGATGGCGGCAGATAGCTCCTTTGCAGGCAGAGCCACGCTGCTTACCTTGATCTTTCCTTTTCAGCTTGTTTTTCTAACCTCTCGTGCCTGCTGAGGCAGCGTTCACTCCTCCTCGGAGACTAATAGCCTGGGTGAGACTATAGAGGAGGAGGAGGGAGCTGAGAGGCTGCAGCCCTGGCCAGATGTAGGCAGAGGGGTCGGTGCTATGCAGGAGAGTAAGAAGCAAAGCGTGATGGTGGCCCTCGCCCGTGCGGAAGTCGTTTGCTCGGCATCCATGGCTTGTTCTCCCTTCCCAGCCTCTCCCCGCGGTGGTTCCTCACGTCTGAAGGCAGTTTGTGCCTTCCTTTTGCCGGCACGTAACGAGCTCCGCAGGCTGCCGCTTCCCAGGCCTCTGAGCAGGGAGTGACCTGGGAGCAGCCGCGCTTTGGGAACCGAAATCCGACCAGAAGAGGTTGTAGAAGGCATTAGTGCAGCGGGATGTCTGATAGGGCCTGGAAGTGATGCCGAGGACTCCGAGCGTGACCAGAGGTGTACGTGTAACACGCGACACGTAACCTAGCAGAGCCAGCAAGCTGTCCTTGCAGCCTGTGTTGAACACGAAGTGTCTCGGTGGAACAGGTCCCAAGCTGGTTTTCCACGGGGTTTTTCTGGGAAGCCTGGGATGAGCTCTGAAAGCGGGCGGGATGCAAAGGGACGGCCCATGGCCATGGGGTGGGAGCCCCATTCTTGGGGCACAGAGTGGCTGTCGCTTGCGGAGCAGAGCTCTCCTGGCCCTTCAGATCAGTGCCCGCTGCAGTTACTGGAGATCGGCAGCAGGAAACCTCTTGCCAGTGCCAAATTCCTCCCTCCAAACAAGCGTCGCTGGCACTTTCAGTGGGAACCTGTGGTGTGTTTGAACGGGGAGTCGAGCCCCGCTCGTCGTCGAGAGGATTTATTCAGTCCGTTGATAGCAATGAGTCGCGTTGTCTCAGATAACTCGACCCTTGCCCGTCGTATTACCATCGGGGAGCAAGAATCTTAACGAGGGCTTTCATCTTCTCTCTGACTGCAGATAAGTGCTGTGCGTTTGCCGCGGGAGCCTACCAATCCGGAGAGGTTGAAAGGTTTTGGTTATGCTGAGTTTGAAGACATAGACTCCTTGTTCCAGGCTCTGAGCCTCAATGAAGAGGTGAGTCCAGCCCCTGACAGAGCAGGATGGGTGCCTGCAAGCCCCCAAATGCCCCCCTGTCAGATCAGGTGCGTTCCTGTGCAGCCCTGGGTGCTAGAGATGCAGGAAGTAGTGTCTCCTTGTAGAGCGATGGCTTTCCCTGCTGGAGAAAGACTTAAATGGGAAAGAAAGTCCTTTTTAAGGCCATCAGGGTGCCAGGAGAAGCCCTGTGTGGTACAAGCTGCCTGCTCTGTGCTCAGGCATCACCCCAGGATCGGCTCTTCTCACCCCTCTGCCCATCTTCAGGCCTCAGGGCTGACTCCTCGCTGTTGTTTTCAGTCTCTAGGGAACAGAAGAATACGAGTGGATGTTGCTGATCAAGCTCAGGATAAAGGTGAGCATCCTGCCGGCTCGCGATCTTCCCTTCGTCTCGGATGTCTCGGTAACCACGTCTTGCTCTGGACTGGTGATGGGCCTGGCTAAGGAGGGACAAATCGCTGTTGTCCCCATGACCTAAATCGTGACTCGGGCTTGGCTTCTGCCTGCTTGGCTGGAGGGCCCAGCTGGGATGTTTTGTCTGCCAGCACTTATCTAACCATGTTGTGCTGGTTCCTCCCACGTCCCTGTGCTGTCCCTATCACGCCAAGGGCTTTTCAAAGCGTTGGTGGTTACTGCCGATACAGACTAGTGCGTTCGGAGGGGCTGGGTTGCGCTCTCGCTCAATTCACCACCGACAGCTGCTTCCCATCCCGCAAGCTGAAGTTTCCTTCCCTTCCCTGGCAGATCGGGATGATCGCTGCTTTGGCAGAGATCGGGATCGCTTCCGGGACTCGGAGAGGTTCGAGAGCGACTGGAGGGCCCGTCCTGCCACCACCGACAGCTTTGATGATTACCCACCCCGCAGGGGCGACGACAGCTTCGGAGACAGTGAGTTGGCAGAAAAAGAGGTGTTCCTTCCGTTACCGTCCTGAAACGGTGGCTGAGGGGATCTGAACGGTAACAAAAGAGTCGGGCTGTTGCTTCCCTTCGCTTCTCCCCTGGCAAGCAAATTTCCTGCGGGACTTGGCGGTTGCTTCCCCTGCGTCTGTAGTCCAGAGCCAGATCTGCCACATCTTGCCATGTGGATAGCTCTTCCTCCTCTCCGTTGTTTCCCCTGAAAATCTCCCGTTATCTTGACGTCCAGGTGTGCTTTATTCTGCTCCGTCTGTGATCGGACGCTGACGGAGCGGCCACCCAGAGCTCCTTCCCTGGCTAGATCATTGTGAGGGCGAGTGGGTCGGGCGCCGTCTCCCATCTGGAGAACAGTAGCGGGATTTTCCTGCTTTGTTAAGGGATTTGTGACTCTTTTACAGTAACAAGTGCAGGAAAATCCTTGCCGGTGGTGCCTGTCTCCTGAGCGTTCAGGGTAAAACAGTGTGCCAGGTTCCTCCGTGCTGCCCCGCTCACACTGGACCCCCTTCTCCTACCTCCAGGGTATCGAGATCGCTACGACGATCGGTATCGTGATGGTCCGCGGAGGGATATGGACCGTGGCTTTGGGGGCAGGGATCGCTACGATGACCGCAGCAGAGACTATGACCGAGGTGGGATGTTCCCAAAGGATTGCTGGGGTGGAGAGGGGTGTGGGTGAGACTCTGCCATGGCAGGCAAGCCGCCCAGCGTGGCCCAGTTCCCCTCCCGTAACTGGGGAAGGGGTGCGGAAGATGAGCCGTTGCTTTTCCTCGCCAGGCAACTTTAATCCCTGGCCTTGCTCTAGTCCTTACCAGAGCCCAGGTCTGGCCCAGATTTTAAGGCCGTTGTGTCGGGATGACCCTGGCCCACAGGAAGGGCTCCCGCTCTGTGCCCCACCGGCCTGAGAGGGATCGGGACTTATCTGGGAAGGGTTTCCTTCTCTCCTGCAGGCTACGATTCCAGGATAGGCAGTGGCAGGAGGGCCTTTGGCAGCGGGTATCGCCGGGATGATGACTACCGAGGGTGCGGTGACCGCTACGAAGACCGCTATGACCGGCGGGATGACCGGATGGATAGGTGGAACTCCCGGGATGATTACGGCCGGGATGATTTCCGCCGCGATGACAGAGGTAATGGCTTTGTTGAAGGGGGTCTGACCACCCCTGGCTGTGCTGAGAGCGGCTCAGGGGTGGGATTCGTGCTCACTCGTGGTGTTTTTCCTCCTTCCCAGGTCCCACTCAGAGGCCGAAGCTGAACCTGAAGCCCCGGAGTGCGCCCAAGGAGGAGGAAACCTCCGTGGCCCCTGCGCCCCAGTCCAGCCGGGCTGCCTCCATCTTCGGGGGGGCCAAACCGGTGGACACGGCTGCCAGGGAGCGGGAGGTGGAAGAGCGGCTACAGAAGGAGCAAGAGAAGCTGCAACGCCAGCTGGAGGACGATAAGAGGATAGAAAGACGACCCCGAGAGAGGTGGGCTGGGCCAGGGGCTTCTTGCTGCTTCATAGTGGGCTGTTGGGCTTAAAACCTGCCCAGTGCCAGGCAGGCGCCTGGGGGATGTCATAGAATGGTAGAATGGGTTGGGTTGGGAGGGACCTTAAAAATCATCGAGTTCCACCCCCTGCCCTGGGCAGGGACACCTCCCACCAGACCAGGTTGCTCCAAGCCCCGTCCAACCTGGCCTTGAAACATCTCCAGGGATGGGGCAGCCACAGCTTCTCTGGGCAACCCCGGCCAGTGTCTCACCACCCTCACAGTTGGGAATTCCTTCCCAATATCTCCTCTAAATCTGCCCTTTTTCAGTGTAAAACCGTTGCCCCTCGTCCTGTGGCTCCACTCCCTGATCCAGAGTCCCTCCCCAGCTTTCCTGGAGCCCCTTGAGGGACTGGAAGGGGCTCCAAGGTCTCCCCGGAGCCTTCTCTTCTCCAGGCTGAACGCCCCCAACTCTCCCAGCCTGGCCTCCCAGCAGAGGGGCTCCAGCCCTCCCAGCATCTCGCTGGCCTCCTCCGGCCCCGGTCCACCAGCTCCGTGTCCTTTTGCTGTTGGTGTCCCCAGCGCTGGAGGCAGCACTGCAGGGGGGTCTCCCCAGAGCGGGGCAGAGGGGCAGAATCCCCTCCCTCGCCCTGCTGCCCACGCTGCTGGGCATGTCCAGGCAGCGGTGTGGTCCCTTGGACAGCCTGAGGAGCACAGTCACACCTGTGGTGGCCTTCTTTTCCCCCTTGACCTTTTCCCCCTTGGCAGCAGTGCTGATAACACTCCTTGGGGTGCTCTAAACCCACTCGATCCTCTTCCTTCCCCGTGTTGTGGCTCCCGGCCACCCTGTCAGCCCTCTTTCCCCTCCGGCACAGGCATCCCAGCTGGCGAAGCGAAGAGAACCAGGAGCGATCGCGGACGGGGAGTGAGTCCTCGCAGACCGGCAACTCGGGGCCCCCTGGCACCTCTGTGGGAACTGGCCCGACGGGCAGGAGTAAGTAGAGAGTGAGGTGGCCTCATGCTGGGCCCGGCTTGTCACTTGTCACCCCTCTTGCGGCTTAACGTGTGACCCTCCATTTGTTTGTGTCTTCCCCTGCAGCCACACGAAGGAGGGAGAGTGAGAAGTCTTTGGAGAATGAGACGTTCACCAAAGAGGACGATGCCCCTTCTCCCACCTCCAAGCCGAAGGAGGAGAAGCAGCCCCTGAAGGTGGTGCCCGCGCCGCCGCCCAAGGAGAACGCCTGGGTGAAGCGGAGCAGCAACCCCCCTGCCCGCTCGCAGAGCTCGGATTCAGAGCAGCACTCTCCTACAAGGTTGGTGCCGTGGGGGAACGTGTCCTGGGCCTTAGTCCTCAGGATGCCTTGAGCTCCACGTGCGCCAGCAGCCCAGAAAGCCACCGGCAACCTGGGCTGCATCCCCAGCAGCGTGGCCAGCAGGGCGAGGGAGGGGATTCTGCCCCTCTGCTCCGCTCTGGGGAGACCCCACCTGGAATTCTGTGTCCAGCTCCGGGGGTCCCAACAGCAGAAGGACAGGGAGCTGGTGGAGCGGGGCCGGAGGAGGCCACGGAGATGCTGGGAGGGCTGGAGCCCCTCTGCTGGGAGGCCAGGCTGGGAGAGTTGGGGGTGTTCAGCCTGGAGAAGAGAAGGCTCCGGGGAGACCTTGGAGCCCCTTCCAGTGCCTCAAGGGGCTCCAGGAAAGCTGGGGAGGGACTCTGGATCAGGGAGTGGAGCCACAGGACGAGGGGGAACGGTTTTACCCTGAAAAAGGGCAGATTTAGAGGAGATCTGAGGCAGAAGTTCCTGCCTGTGAGGGTGGTGAGACCCTGGCCGGGGTTGCCCAGAGCAGCTGTGGCTGCCCCATCCCTGGAGGTGTTCAAGGCCAGGTTGGACGGGGCTTGGAGCAACCTGGTCCGGTGGGAGGTGTCCCTACCCAGGGCAGAGGGTTGGAATTAGGTGATCTTCAAGGTCCCTCCCAACCCAAACCCTTCTGTGACTAATTCTGTGAGATTTCCTCACTGGTCCATGCAGACGTCCCTGTGTCCCAAGGAGTCAGTCTCCCTGGCCAGCAAACAGCTCTCCCTGCTCCTGCCCCGTGGCGTTGCCATCTTCTTCTCAAGGTCTTGATGTTCCATCTTCTTTTTCCCCCCCAAGCGGCAGCCAGACAGTGCCAGGCCTGCCCGCGGAAGATGGGGCACCCCCAAAGAATGCCCACAGGAAAGGTGAGACTGGGGCTCGACCAGTATGAGCTGCTCTGGGAGCAGCTGCTTTGCCACTGGAATTGCAAACGGCTCCAAAAACCGTCCCCGTGGTGGGGACAGGGTGCAGAGCTGGGCCCCAACAACCTCCAGCCACCCCCCAACCTGGTTCTGGTGGTGTGTCGGGGGGCTCCGTGCTGGCTGGGGCCGAGACCTCACGGCCTTTTCCTCCCTGCAGGAGATGAGAACAAGCCGGACGGGGGACGGGAGAGTGGTTCCAAGGTCCGAAGCGGGAGCTCCGGCCGTGGCCCAGGAGATCCAGATAGGTGGGTGACCCCGGGCTCTCCCCAGAGGGGTCAGCATGTTCCCCCCCCCTCGGATTCTCAGGGTGTCAGCGACCCCGTCGGCAGCTCCTGCTTAGACCTGCCATCCCTCGAGCAAAGTCGGGAATTGAGACCCAGGCTCGGCTTAAAATCCCGCCCCTGCTGCCGGCTCTGTGCCCTCCAGGCGGGGTTTTTCCCCCCACCGGGTGCCACGGGTCAGTGGCCCCCCCCGAGCTGACCGGCCTCCGGTTCTTGCAGGAAAGAGAGCAGGAAGGATCACGACTCGCGACCTGCATCTGAGCCAAAGAAACTTGACGAGAACCCACCCTCCGTAAGCACTTTTTTTTTGGGGGGGACACACACATGTGTCCCCAGGGGAGCACCGGGCAT
>VYXH01011076.1:0-14507 GCA_013397275.1 Burhinus bistriatus | reverse complement strand
CTCCCGCATGTCCTGAGCACATCTTTCTGCATGCTGATGTTCCTCCGCTTGCGCTCGCCCAGCTCGTGGCCGGCTTCGTCGCAAGGCTTGCAGCGACCTACCGTGTGTGATGCTGCACCCTGTTTGCCCGCTCTCACCGCGGTGACGCCCACTGGCTGCCTGCGCGCTGGGTGCGCAGTGGCCGGCCGCTGCGCTCCGGGACCACTCATTTAGAACTGCCATGTGTGGTGTTGGCTTTGCCCCCTGCCGCGTCAGCAGCCCGCCCTCGAGCTGCCGGTTCCAGCAGGAGCTAGCCACTTTTCCTGGCTTCGAAAAGCCCGAACAAGAGCCCCTTGCTGGCCCGTTCTGCTTCGATCCCCTTCCCCAGCGTGGGCTTACTTGCACTGGAGCTGATCTCCTCAGCGAATCTTTGATGTTGTTCAGGGAATATTTTAATTGAGGGACTGCTTTCAAAGAAAGAACTGACAAGGCCTTCCCAGGTTGGACTCCAGGCCGCACAGTCCTCTAATGCCATCCCACCTTCAGCCAAACTCACAAGCTCGTCTCCCTCTCAAAGTAGGCAATACACATCCCAAATGTCGTCCTACAGAAATGCTGCTCAGGGGAATTGCTCATAAAAGCTCTCACGTCGTTTCTGATGCCTTGAAGAATCGGAAAACCTGTAGAAAAATAACTCTTGTAATTATGTCTCAGGGCCGCCACACAGGGCCTAGGGAAACCAAAAGGCAAATATTATGAACTGTGGTTGAAGTCAGCAAGTGCCATCTGACCTTAAGCAAGGGGTTACGCCTTTGGCAGTCTTTTGTATAGCACTATAGTCATACTAATAAGATCTACATGTCATAAATACTGTTTTTTAGCACTGCAAATGTTACTTTTACCCAAATTCAATTTGTCAGGTTTTTTACCTTAATTTTCAGATCATTTTTTACCTTCCTTTTTTTCATGGTGCAGTTTGCTCAAACAAAATTGAGCTTTTTCTTCATTGTTAATAGAATTGCAGGTGTAAATAATAGTAACTGAGCAGCTGATTTGTGCTGAACTTTAAATCAAATGTAGGTACAAAAATGTTGATACAAATTGATGCCAAAGCTGAGCGTGGGCTGTGAAAGCTCACCCATATGCATATCTTCTTTTAGTATAGCTCATTCATGTCCAAAAATTTACCACACCTATACGGTTTCAGAATAATAATAGAAAGGAAAAAAGCGGCTCATTTAATCTGTCTTTCTGATTTTTAATTATTTAATTTACATGTCATTTAATGCTAATTACTTGGATTTCATTCAAAGCTCCTTTTGACAAGCCAAAGGTGATGGTAAATCTGAGAATTTGGATAAGTAAAAAATTCTGGAAAACTGAGGGACGGGTGCTGGTATCAGTTTGTAATGCCTTTCATCCCCATGCACTGTCATGCTCAAAATGTTTAGTGTTGGAGCACATATCATATCCTACTGAGAGTGTAACACAGATAGTGTATAGTCACTGTATTCTTCAAATACAACCCCTAAAGGAGATGTGCAGTGAAAAATCTTGATATATAGTGGTACACTATAATATGCCAAAGAATATTAATTTAAAACTATCCTGTAGTGAGACCCCCTGAACTTTCTTAAATGGTTTGAACTTTTCAGTCACCATGAAATTATTCTGGGCAGCTGGCCAGTTCCTAAATAAACTGTGTGTACATCAGTAGCAAAGCTTTTAATTTTGAACATGATTGATCTCAGCCTGTTATGAAACCTGTCAACTAAAATGAAAGAGTTAGAGCATTGCATTAAGTTTTTAATAATCATTTAATTTCATTGAAATACTTACAGAGCGTTTAAGTGAATGTCACATACACTTGCCTCACAGGCCATATGAAAACTGAATCTTTCACACTTTACATTTTGCACATTGCTGGCTCTTCTTCCACGGTCGGAATTAAATGAATAGAGAACAAAACAAAAAGTTAGGAAGGGTAGGTCTTAGCCCTTTGTCTATGGTTAACTCTGTTTCTCCTTTGGCATCTTCTCACCAAAGTGTCAATGTCTTAGAAAGTCAATGACTATGTTAAATTTGAGCTTTCAGTTTGCATTGCCAAGAACATTACTTCCAAGGATGTTTCTGCCTCTAAGTGCAAGTTGGTGATATTAAGAGATACTCACCTTAATTAGCCCTTTGGACTGTTGAGGTGATCTTGTTCATATTACCAGACCCCGGAGCACTTCCACGTTCCAGGCTGTCGGCTCCCACCGGAGTCTGTAATGAGACCTCTGCATGTGCAGACACTTCTCACGTCCTGCTTCTGTAGGAGGGGACACAGGCTGGAGGGCAGGCGTGACACCGCGCTGCATTCACCTGAAGATCTGAAATGCACTGTGGCACGTCTCTTCTGGTCAACATAGGGAGAGACTGTGGGAAGGCAGCTCTTCTAATCAGGTCCTGCCACTTGTCTCACTCCAATGCTTTAATGCCTTTTCAGCACCTCCAGTCACTACTATCAAAGAAGTTGCAGTATGCACTTTAGAACTCACTGCTTTCACCCTGACCACACTTGTGGTGATTAATATCTGGATGACTATAGTACCACAATGTTTTAAGATAAAAAAATTAAGAACCACCATTTATTGCCTTACTCTCCTCTTTAGGTTCTACATAACAGTGTGTGGCTCAAGTACTGTAATGTAGCATATTTTTTTTAATTTTTAAATGTCACCACTTTCATTTCTGAAACACAGATGAGAGAGCCTTAGTAGCTGGCAGAGGTGGGATGGTTTGTGAATAGGACCAGTGTGGTTACGTGGGAGATGCCAGCTTCCTGCCGGGAAGGCTGTTATCTCCAGCGAGGCAGTGATTGCTTTTCTGACCATCCCAGCACAATTGTCTGACCACGGCCAGCAAGCGTCTGCATTACAGAGCTAACCCTGCCCCTTTTTCTCACTGGTCATTACCTACTGTCTCTTTTATTCCCCCTGCCTCTACCCCAGTTTTCCATTTTCACCACCACTCATGCCACTGTGGGTATTTAGGACAACCACTTCCAGGTTCTATTCAGTTTTAAGGGTCCAGATCTTAATTATGCTAAAGCTGGTTGTAGCAATCACCTTTTTGTAAGGAAGCCTTGAAGTCACAAAGAAATTTACAGCTGAAGCTACATTAAGAAGTAAGAATGAGATCATCCCGCGTTAATGCCTGGGCTGCGCCACGGGAGAGAATCAGTGCAATGAAGCAGTTGCTGCTGCCGCCGCATTTACAGCATGTGCAGTTCAGAGGGTTTTGCTTCAGAAGAGATTCAGTCTGACACTGGGCTACGTGCCCCATCACACATGGGGTTTGAAGCCACCCTAAGGACCAGTCATTGGTTCTGATCCTTACGTCGGTCTAAGTGCCTGGAGTGCATTTGTGTGTCACTAAGGTGGAGCTTGGGGTTTTGTTTCCTCCAAGAAGAATCTGGTTCGCTTACCAACACAGCTCATAAACTAACCCAGCAAACAGCAAGTGCTGATGATTGGGGGATTCACTTCAGACTGCTCTGAACCAAATGGAGACTTGGCCATAATGCCTTCCTGGGAGAAAAAAACCCACAGATACGCTCTCTTCACCAATAAGTCCGCCTTTCTCACAGCTGTCTTTCGTATTGATCTAAGACAATTATGTGAACAGATCAGGGAGAGCGTGGCTTTCAGGGACCTATATCTGAGCATATTATTCAAGCTACCATTGGAATCCCAAATTAAGATTTCCTCTCTGCCACTCCTCACCATTTATGTACTACTTGGATAAGTTCTTCTGATCTAGGGTCAGAGCAGACAGTGGTACTGTATGTATTGTGCCATTAAATCTGCCCCTGTAAACTCAAGCACCATGGAAATAGACATAAATTCCTTCTATGGCTTTGCAGGAACTGTTCTAGCAGCCACAAGAGAATTTAGCCAGGCCAGGCTGACAGAATGTTGTTGAACTGCTCCCAGTAGGCTCTTTTGAAGCTGGAGATCGAGAGTCACACAGAGCAAATCAGACCAGTGTGCATTTCCTTGCCAATAGTAATACTAATAAATAAAATTAAACATCATAAATAAAATGCCCTGATATTTTATTGTGGGTTTAGCTGTTACTAGAAACACTCTGCACCATCATTGCCACATTTCAACATAATCTTATACCTTTAAAAAGTATAAGTGTTTATTATGCGGTAAAGAAAGTTGAAATGTAAAGGTTTTAAGCAGCAATACAAAATACGCTGTACGTCATGTGGAGCACCAATTACACTGTAAGTACGTAGAGAAGAACTCAGTGAAGCTAAATGCCTTGTGCTCCCCAATATGTAATATTATCACAGCATGAGTAATTGGAGATATTCTGTAGAATTGCTTTGAATTTACGTTATTTTAAAGTCTATCTGGAATCACTCTCCTGTTTAGACAGGGGATGTTGCTGTCCCCTTGCTTACCTTTTGAACTATACAGTTTCCTGCTTCCAAGCTCTCCCTGGTCTGTTCTGTACTGAGACTTCTGGCAGCGTGACCATCTATCATATGCTCTCTATTCTGTATAGTCTGACTTCAGCAAACAGGAGTTCATAGCTGTAAGGGACATTGTTTGTCCATGCCAAAATCTGCATATTTATGCAATGATTTCTTACTAAAAAGCAAATCAGCAGAAACTGGAAGCCTTTTTTCCCCTCTAAAAATTACCCCTTCCCAAAGCTTCCCAACAGTACAATGTTGCAGAAAAGCCCTCTTAGATTATCCAATTCATTTCCTTGTCAGTGAGAGATTAACTTCTGCAGTACTCTGGCGTTTCAAGGGTTCTGTCTAGTCTGAATTTGGAATGATGAGGCACTTCCCTGCGGAGATCTCCCTAAACGCTCGGGTTTCCCTGTGAGGATAGTAATCTTTATTCTTAGTCTAAGAATTCCCTTTCTTAATTTCATCCTCTCATTCCTGTATTTGGGGTACTTTATTACATTCTTCAAATAATTTGTTTTCAAATATTTCTTACATAAATTTACATCGTTTCCCCTCCCCTTACTTTATACTCAGTTATGGTAGATGTAGTATAAATATTGGGGCCCCTTGTCTTTCCTCTCCTTTTTTCTCCCTTGCCCCAGTTGGTTTATGGTTTTCATGCACTATTTTGGCTTGTCAGTGTGAGACTGATAAAATGGTATTTAGAAGCGAATGCATACCCAAGTATGGTCTTTTCAAAGCAGCACAGAGAGGAGCTGTGGACTTCTGTACCATTTTCTAAAACCATATAATGTCTAACTGTGGAGGAATGGCTGAGTGAAAAGGGACATGATTTGATTGCAACGAGCAATCCAGTCTTTGAGCTAAACAAAGGCCCCGAAACGACTGTGAATTGTCCTTGAACGTCTTAAGAATAAGGGAGTCACCATTTGGTGAACAAGGCAAGCGGAACCACCTCGGAGTAATGAGGAATTGTTGCTTTGCATGGACAAAAGGTTCCCACCAATCGTGGGAGCATTCCAAGCGTGTGAACAAAGAGTGTAATCCAATCATATAGCTATCGCTAGCGCGTGCTTTTGCTATTTGTCTATATATACTCTGTGAAAACTTGAATAAAGGGAGAACGTTCATACTCATATTGAGACTCCGTCGTTACTCCGGGTCTGTCTCCCACTCCGACATCTAACCAACAGAGATGGGTTGTGAGCGTAGCCTTTGGCTGGTAATGTAATTGGTGCCCAAACTGTCCTTTTGATGCTGTACTGAAGTACAGGTTCTTGTTTAGTTTCTGCTCTTATTCTTGCTCTAGATTTTTTTCAGTCTGTTATTTCCTGCCCCTATTTCTAAATCTGTCCTTTTCCTTGTCTGCTGTGGTATTTGCAACTCTTCACTTTTTAATATCAAGTGAATTTCATTAATGTCATAATTTCTTCCTTTTAAGGATCCTTAATGAAGCTATTAAATAGGACTGGACATAATACAGATTTATGCAATATTCCCCTTCTATTCTGATTCAGTGCTTTACCATTAATCATTAGTCTTTGTATGCAGCTCTTCAAACAGTTTTCAGTCCACATGACAACTTATATCCAACCGAATATGAATTGATTTTCAGTTTAAGCTGTCCTATGGCTGGAAGTGGTGATATTGCTGATAGCATGACAGTGCAGCAGAGCAGTTGTTCTTCTGTAGCATGCTGTGGGAGCATGCATTTCACTAGGCAGTGCAAATAAGAGTTAAAACTCTGTTCGACTTCTTGGGCAATTGCCCCTGGTAAAAATCTATAGCTGATGTCTATCAGCAGTATTCACTGCAGGTGCTGATGGTGAAAATCTGTTTTAAAATGTAAGATTCTAAGCCTGTGCTCACAAGCAGGTGGGAGAAGAAGAATTGAAATAATCCCAGTTAGGTGTATGCTTATTGAAATAGTATGCAATACACATACCATTTAAAATAAATGTAAAAATTAATTTCACTGATTCTTTTTGACTTGGTATTTTCTTGCAATGACACAACTGAATTGGTACATAAGGTAATCAGAATTCAGGAATCATATCTCCATATTGTATCTTTTTTATCTTGTATCATTAGATTTAGCCATCATCTGTCCACAATGATAGGTGTATCTGCCTTTGCTGTTCTTAAATGTGTGATATTCCATGGAATAACTGTTTGTGGGTACTTATAAATGCAATATTTGTTAATGATTTTCTGCAGCTCAGTATCAGAATTGCTGATGTAGATGGATTCTTTTGAATCCTTTGTTATTACTTATAATACTCATCAAAATGTAATTTTCCTGTTATTTTCCTGTTCTGAGAGCTGGATTTCTTTAAAATTGCTCCCTTTTAAAATGCTGTATTCTATTTGAATATCGAAGAGCTGTCAGCATATACAGAAAGATTTGCCTAATAAGAAATCATGGGTGTTTATTTGCTTGATAAAGTGTTAGGGATCTGTGAAGAAAACATAGAAATAAGCATATTGAATAGGACACTAATATACTTGATATTTAAAAATTAAAGTTATTAGCAATCCTCCTATTTTATGACTTTCAGTTAAAGGCATGGTATTGTTAGATATTTGTCAGCTTCTAGCACAAGCAGATCAATAAACTCATGAGTATCAAATTTACCCTCTGTAGTTCTTTGCTGCCATCTTCTGTTTCTTTAAATGATTGCTGTTATTATTTGGATTCTGAAAAACAAGACTGGGATATTACAGAGCAAAATTTCCCTTTCTGTCATTTTTTTCATTTCCTTGTTTCCAGCTAAAGCAAAGTGAAGCAAATGCAGATACAAAGGAGAAGCTTCCATTGCGTCTACGCATCTTTGAAAAATTTCCAAACAGGCCACAAATGGTGAAAATCTCTAAGCTCCCTTCAGATTTCACAGTTCCAAAAATAAGGTATTGAAATATATCCTTTGCTAGTATGCTGTAAACTTGTCTGGTGTCACATAGCACCCAAAATATTTAACTGTTTTACTTGTGGATTAGGCAGATAGTGCAGAAAATCAGAGTTGAAACAGAATTAACATTGGTGTTGAAAGGATGTGACATTTTGTGTTTATCTCATTTCTACTTTTGAAAAAAAAAAAAATAATCCTAGCAGTCCTTATAATGTATTCATGAAAGCAACTAGATTGACCAGAACAGACACAAGTACAATATCATTGAAAAGTGTGTTGTTGTTTCTCAACTCCCATTTGGATTTTAGATTCTTGGCTGACATAGACAACTAGCAGTCTAATCAATTCTCATGTAGCTTTTTAAAGATCAGGTCAACTGGCAGCAAATCGTTAGAGCGGGGAACACAGGCCGTCCAATGCCAGTTACTCCATGATGACCTTGTCCCCTCTTTGTACTTGCATAGTTACCACTTTCCTGTAAAACTCACCTTAACAAAGGATCAGACCCTTAGTTGGCTACTAGATCATCAGTTACAGTACAGTGATTCTTGGCATGGTCCCAAAAGAAGCTTACAGCAATCCAAGGACTACTCTAGCACGTACAGGCTGCTAAGACCGCTGAAACAGCACAGACTGGCCAAACAGGTCCTCTGGCCATGTCCGTTCCAGTATCCCCGCTGAGCACAATGGGGAGAGAGGATGGTGTGAAAGATGGCTGCTATTGTTCTAGGTCTCCTGAGGTTACGTTTCTTTTGGTAAAACTCACAAGGAAGCTAAGACAACTAATTTGACCTGTTTGTATCATCTTAGCTGAATGAAAAGAATAATGCTGGTCAGAAGGGTCAGGAAAAACAACCTTCCAACCCTCAAGGAACCAGTCGTAGATGTTTTGCCTTCAGTATCAAAATACTATTTGGTTATATATTGAGAGCATTCTTCTCCTAGTCTTAGTCTTTTTTGGTATTTCTTTCTAGCTGTTTTTGCCAGCATAGTCCGGATTGATACATGATCGTGCTAACTACTGAAACAGACTTCAGATTATCACTAGGAAATCATATCTTTAAATCTGAAGCTACTGTACTATGTAGAACTATCCAGATAAAAATTGACATAGTCAATTTACACTGAAAATAGGGCAACTCTACTAAACTTAAAATACAGCAAGATAAATGTACATTTGTTGTAAACAGAAATGCTTCTATGTTTTAAACATGCCATATGTGAGGCACAGAATTGCTGAAGTGCCTTAATACTGGCATTCAAAGCAGTTCTATGAACAGATGTTGTTGGAAATCTTCAAGAAAGAATTTCTTGCAGAGAGTATGTTTCATTTGGATTATATCAGCATTTGATGTACATTGAAGTAACAATTTGCTGTTTAATGAGCTCAAAAGAGCTGAAAACTGCAAAAGGCTCTTCAAATATTTAGCACTTTAACAGGTAAATAAATAAATAAATAGGTAGGTAGGAATAATAGGAAATGAAAGGAATCTAATAATAGGAAATAAATAGGAAGTAAAAGGAATAAAATTATTTCCTTTGAAACTACATGCCAGCTAGCCACCTCTCAATTCAGTTATGGATTTCTTTAATAAATTAATTTAAGTTTTATCAGTTGTCTCGGCACTCTGTCCATGTATCCATCTATAGCCCAGTACAACTTTTTCTTGGAGTTTATCCATCTTAGCACTAATAGGTTGTGACATGTCATAAAGAAAACCAAATATTAACTCTTCCTGAGGTTTTAATCCATCAATATCTTCTCTTTGTTCACAAGGGAAAGTTTTATGAAGCAGTTTATTGATCGTCAGCAACAAGATACCAGTTGTTTGCTGCGAAGGCTTCCTTCAGCATCTTCTTCCTCATGTGACCACTCTAAAAGATCAGCAATTGAAGAAAATAAATATATTGATCAAAAGGTAAATCAAGAGTATGGGGCAGTATATGTCTTTCCTTGAGTATTGTGAGGAAAGACCTCAGATTATTCACTTTGTCAAACTTCATAAAAGTGAACACAAGCTAGGATGGCTGAACACGGGCTAAAAGGCTATATTTAATTTAGCCTAGAACAGACATCACAGCAAATCCTCATTGGGTTTAAATTTTCCTATCTCCTTTGACTTCAAAACTCAGGATTTGATAGATAAATTTTTTCAATGCATCCATCTTATGAAGCTGGTTTTTTAAGTAGTCTTGCTATTAATCACTGAGAAGCTAGTGGAAAAATAAAGTTTGTGAATATCGTATTGGATTTTTGAGTGCCTTCATACAGTTACAACATTGAAAATGCACTTCACTGAAGCAAGGTCTTTGTGTAATCACTGGAGATGAGTAAAAATTTAAGAATTATTCTAATTATTTAGAGGACGTTAACCTCTCTGTAGGCCTGGGAATTGCTAGAAAGCAGATGCTGAATGGATATTTGATATCCATTGTGCTAAATGCTGCTAATCGCCCAGCTGGACTGGCATGGATGGTTGGATTTGAGAAATACCAAGTCTGCCTGGAATGATGATGATGACAATGNTGACAATGATGATGATGACGATGACGATGATGATGATGATGATGATGATGATGCAGCATAAATAAATGTGTGTGACTTCTGGCACCTTGCGAAACTATAGAGGGAGAAAAAATCTTCATGAGCATCATGGAAGATACTGGTTTCCCACATTTCTGGTGGCATCTACACTAATGTCACTTCCTAATCACTTGTAATATTGTGTAACTTATAAGTGACATTTTAACAGACAAAAGAAAAATCCTTTCAGTATTCATAACAGGGTGCTCGAATCCTGTGTGAATATAAACAGCATGGGTTTGTAAATACATTTTAAGTTACAGAATCACAAACAAGGAAAAGAAAGAGGGTACATATTGTAGTTACACAGTATAACCCTGGCTTTCCTAGTGTGTGGTTTGCAACGATAACTGAGGACAGCATTCGTACAGGCAGGAAGCAGAGTTTGGGAAAACAGTACTCTTCTGAGAATGAATGAAAAGAAGTGATTTGCAAACTACTGTTTATTTCTACCCCAATTTCAGGGCAAGAACCCATTGCTGTGGCCAGTGTATTCTATGGCATCAGTAAGCCAAAGCTGAACAGCATGGCTTGAGGGGGAGATCTGTGGTAATATATTATTTATCAGACAAAGAAGGCCACAGGAATGAATCAAGCCTAAATGGACATCATCTACTCTAACAAGCACAGCAGAAAAAATTGGATATGTTATTAAATGACAAGCCTAGGGGTCAGCAGAACAATGCCAAGTATCACTAATGGTGGATCTCAAACACTGTGCCAGGGAAATCAGAGTACATTTCTACCATGTAATGAAGAGATGAAGAGACATTAAACTTGTCCCAGGCACACAGATAAGTCCACAGTATGCAACACAGAGCTGTGCAATGATTCAGAAGATCTGTTTGCATGAATGTAGTTTAGGTATATTAAACTGCAATCTTAATTCCTTCTGCCTGCTGTTCACAAAAGTGAATTGTAATTGTGTTTGAAGGCAGATGAATACATGGCACAGTTTATTCAATGAGATCTTGCAATATGAAAACACAATGCTGCATTCTTTTCAAATTTTCACTTCCCTCAAAGAGCAAATATGCATGATCTGGCTTTCATTGTTGAATTGAAATAAGTGTTTGCAAATTGGTTTTGCACTATTCAACCTGCTTTAAGGGCATACTTTTGGATTCCCATGCCTCAAGGGTAGAATCAGTGATAAGTAATATTTCTGATAAATGTAGCTTAAAACAAGGTATTTACACATTCCTATTACGAGGGAGAAAGCACTAGGAAGGATTTTGTGAAAGTAATTACTCTGGCTTTCTATAGTTACAGTTGCCAAGGCAACCTCACTTTTATATGAACAAATCTTCTTAAAAATATCTTATCCTTAAAACAAGCTTGGAATGACTGGTTGCAGTTAAATATAAACCTTACATGCATACTTTACTTTTCTTTGTAGAAAAAGAAACCTGACCAAATGTTTTACTAATCCCAGTGCCTAGTAGGATGCATTGCCACTGCTTCTGATAGCAGTGTGATGGCTTCAGAAACTTTCCACATCTTTTTTGCATTGTAGTTGATGAAAAAAATAGGGGGGAATCAAAAGGCAGATTTGACTCTGTCCTTCCTTTATGGTGGCTGAACTGTAGCTAGTTCTCCATCTTCTCCTGGGCTTATATCAGTATTTCTGCATTCCACACCTGCTGAATTGATAGGAAGTACTTAATACATACATTCCCCTATTTCCACTTCAGCAATATTTTTTTCTTCTTTCTCTAAAAATCTCCCACTATATGTATATGCTGTTGGTTTTGTGTTCAAAATCAATCTGACTCATAATTTGTGCTTATTGATAAAGAAGTTCTGGTATAGAATGTGTTTAGTAAATCTTTTCAGTATTATAATTACCTACTTCCTTGAAAAGATGCTTTAAGTTGTAAAAGGGCAGTAATTTTTCATTGCATTATTTCATTTTTTAAGATATTTTACCTTCTCAAAATAATTGAAAAAAATATTTTTTCATATATATTACCATAACCATGATGACAATCGGGTTGAAATTATTTTCACCTATGCCAAATCAAAAGAACAGCTTTGGAAAACAGATTTCTCTGCGATACTCCTTTTTTCTAGTCACGTCTGTGAGTTCCAGAAGTTTTTCTAACTCTTCCAAATTTCTAAACTATTATCAAAGTAATAAACTAACCAAACACTAATATAAAAAAATACTTTTAGATACCTAATTGCCCTTTACCTTTTATAAATTCCGTAAGAGTTCTCTCTCAATGTGTGGGGTCTGAGTGGGTGCGTGGAGACATACTGTGCCATATTCATTCTTTTGCTCCCAATGCCAGCAGCACCTGGACTATCTCAGTTACGGATCCTTGATAGGCAGCTTAGCATGATGCTTTGGTTGTTTATGACTATCTGCAACTTTGTGTGTATAACTGGCATTCTCTGGAGTTCTCTGAACATAACACTGCTGGAAATGCAGGATGGTCATTTTTCGCTCTCAGCTTGAGGTCCTGCTGAGCAAATTTTCGTAAACTTACTGATCTTGCCACTGACCTCCTCCACTGCGTGCTGAGGTACTCTATCCTGATTAGGTCTGCAGGCCGTGAGTTAAAGTGCTCTGGGTCTAATCAGAGAAACCAGGACTTTCCAGGTTGGTGAGGATACCCTTGTACTAGAAAGTACCATGAAGATACTTTCTGATGAAAGAAGACTGCTCAGAAAAAGTGCAAGTATAAGGAGACTGTGCCATTATAAAATTAATGGGAAAAGTATCTGAGGAAAGGGTTAAAAAATTAAGAGGGAGTTATGGTATTATATGAACATTGTAGATGTGGGAGAAGGGGAGTTTTAGAGAGGAAAGTGTTCTTTTACACTTCCACATTTGTATGAACATTTTTCACAGTATACTGGGAATTTCCTTGGCTAACCAATATTTCAGTAAATTCTTGGACAGGAGAAATGGATGAATATGGAAACATATAATTTGTGTGAGAGAGAGTGGATGAGAAGAAAGGAAGTTGGCAGAAAATAAGGACATCTCACTGTGGTGGCTCTCACAAGAGCCTGAGTGATAGTCACAGCAAGTTTCAGGGGATAAAGAACTAAACGAGCTGTAAGATTGACAACAAATCAGGTGTCCAGTAAAATACAGCTGAGTTGGCTGTAGAGCATTAGCCTTGGCTTCTTAACTTCAAGACTAGAATTTAGAGGAGCACAGAAACACCTCAGAGAGCTTTCCTAGGAGACATACAACTTTTAGCAAGCACTGGAGAAAATTGTTGTGAGGAGGACACTCCTGAACTGGTTACTTATCTTTGGCCACAAAACACAGCACATTGCCATTAAATTGAAGTTCAAAACTGACAGGCTTATGAGATGAACTTTGAAAATGCCTATGGCTCAATATGTAATACATGCATGTTTACGGCAGTGGCACCGCAGGAGTGAATTACAAAACAAAGCAAAAGAGCATTTAATATATCCATGTATTTTATAGTTCAGACTTTGAGCATCTCCCATTTAATTCAAGGAATGTAAACAAGCCAGCTCCCTTATTTCTGCATTTTTGAGACTGATTGGATAGCAGCAAACATATTTTCTCTTTTCTGTCCTCTGTTTCCATTCACATGTGTAAGTTTTGTTTTTAGCTCTGCAAGCAGTGAAGTTAGTAGCCATTCCTTTTCCTGTGGGAGCAAGATCCATCATTAAGGTCTAGCTCCTGTGAAAGCTCAACCTCCCACACCATATGCCTCTCCCATTGATTTCCTATGTACAGCAGAATGGACCTGTATGATGGGAAGTCATGGTCAGAAAGTGAGAGCTGATCTCGGAGGTAGCCAGAGCCATTACCATAGAGGACTATGAATATTAAGCAGCAGAACCCACGCTGGATTCTGTGTTCTTTGGGGAGTCGGAGCAATGAGGTGTTATGTTCGTAATGACCTGTGTTGCCTTGCAGGTGGGCTGCTGAGCTTTGCACACACTTATTTTAGGCTATTTGCCTTCATTCCCAGATGTGGTCCTACTGATACCCATTAAAGTTACATGGGATGGAACATAAGTATGAACCCAATTATAAGCCTCATCCTGGAAGGGCCTCAGTAATTCCTTGGACATCAACACCCTTTGGTCTATCTAGAAGTCATTATCTTGACATCTCAGGGAAAGTTTATGATTTTATCTGTTTACAATTTCACACGCAAATTCAACACATAAGATTGCCCACAACTTTTAATGCATGTTTTGTTAACATCATAGATACTCCATTCGTGAGCTGCTGCCACCTATTCTTGATAACATCACAGAATCACAGGGGTTGGAAGGGACCTCTGCAGATCATCTAGTCCAATCCCCCTGCCAAAGTAGGTTCACCTAGAGCAGGTTGCACAAGATGGCATCCAGGCAGGTTTTGAATGTCTCCAGAGTTGGAGACTCCACCATCTCTCTGGGCAGCATGTTCCAGTGCCCTGCCACCCTCAAAGTCAAGAAGTTCCTCCTCATGTTTAGATGGAACTTCCTATGGTCAAGTTTGTGCCCGTTACCTCTTGTCCTATCCCTGGGCACCACTGAAAAAACACGGGTCACATCCTCCCGGCACCCTCTCTTT
>VYXH01011068.1:101296-220721 GCA_013397275.1 Burhinus bistriatus | reverse complement strand
CCCATCAAATCCATATCTCTCCACTCTAGAGAAAATNACCACGCAGGTTGCTGCAGCCCCGCTGGCTTACTGACACACAAATATAATTGTGAACCTTCTTGGGGCAGATAAAAGGCTATTTTTAGCATGCTACATTTGACCGTGGCAGCAATCTGTGGAAATCTGACGGTCGCAAGCATCTGTCAAAGGACTTCAGAAGTTTTTCACCCAAACCTTTTCCCTGAAACACACAATTCTTAACTATGCTTCTGCTCAGAGAATGTCAAATTATACTGCATAAAATGAATCGCAAACACAGGTTTTGTAATCACATTGCAGAGAGATCTGAGTTTATTAATATACATGATCTTGTAAACCTGGCTCCTGCGAAAAGGCAATGAAGGAGCCAATTTGTTTGTGATCAAATCCTAATTCTAGAGCAAGTCAATCTTATTTTCTGTCCTGCCAGCTCGCACACAGCACACGGAGGGGTGATTTCTGCCCAGAAGGGTCTCTCAGCCATGCCTTGCTCCTGGAGGAGGGCAGCGGGTGCAGGCGTTCCCAGGGAAGGGTGCCGAGTGTTGGGAGAAGGAACACCCCAGCTTGCAGGCTATGGGGACCTGCCACTTTGGGAGCACTTTCCATGGCTGATCATTGTTAACCCTGTTTTTAAGTGGGGTAGGAACTATCTGACCACCTGCAGACATTGGCCATGCAGACATCCACATCCAAGAGGGCCTGGTCACACTCCTCTCTCTCCGTCCCCCCCCAGGGACCCTGCACCCTGGGGTGCTGGTCTGCAGCTGGCCAATGTGCACCCCCAAGGGTCCATCAACACTTGGTCATGGCATGGGTTGTGGCTGGACACCAGGAGCATCTCTGGGTGACCACCTGAAAGCAGGGCACGGGGAGGACACAGGGACCGTGAAACTCCGCATGGCATGATGCTGCTGGGAGCAACGTGAGACTTAGAGGTTTTATCTGAAAATATGGGCTCTCTCCCATTTTGAAGGTCAGAGAAGGGCAACAAAGCTGGTGAGGGGTCTGGAGAACATGTCTTATGAGGAGCGGCTGAAGGAATTGGGATTGTTTAGTGTGGAGAAGAGAAGGTTGAGGGAAGACCTTATTGCTCTCTACAACTACCTGAAAGGAGGTTGTAGTGAGATGGGAGCCGGTCTCTTCTCCCAAGTAGCTAGTGATATGACAAGAGGAAATGGGTTCAAGTTGCGCCAGGGGAGGTTTAAGCTAGACATTAGGAAAAAATTTTTCACTGCAAGAGTTATTGAGCATTGGAACAGGCTGCCCAGGGAGGTGGTTGAGTCACCATCCCTAGAGGTGTTTAAAAGTCGTGTAGATGTGGTGCTTGGAGACATGGTTTAGTGGTGGGCCTGGTAGAGTAGGGTCAATGGTTGGACTGGATGATCTTAAAGGTCTTTTCCAACCTAAACGATTCTATGATTCTATGTCATACGGTACAGAATAACCCTTTGGTCAGTTGGGGTCAGCTGTTGCAGCTGTGTCTCCTCCCAACTTTTTGTGCATCCCTAGACTACTCACTGGTGAGGTGGTGTGAGGAGCAGAAAAGGCCTTGACTCAGTGTAAGCACTGCCCAGCAATAACAAAAACATGCCTGAATTATCAACATTGTTTTCAGCACAAATCCAAAACATAGCCCCATACTAGCTACTATGAAGAAAATTAACTCCACTCCAGACAAAACCAGCGCAGACTGGTTGTGTCCTCAGTTAGGTAAAGTACTGCTACTGTCTAGAGGTTTCCCGTGCTCTCTCTCTCCCCTCTCACTCGGCCTCTCAAAGGCTATATCAGACCCAGTATCTTATGTCAAGAAGTTTTACTTAGGTAAGAGCTATTGAGAGCACCTAACTTCTGCTAGATTTAACCCCTTAGCTAGTTGAGTGAGGCTTTTATAAAAATGGAAGAAATTATTGAGCTCACCCAGATTTTTGTGTTTTCTCTATTTAGGTGGCAATTTTCCCATGGTAGGGTTGCCTTTTAGTAAGTGTGTGTCTAACTTGCTGGCACAGCAGTATCTGAATCTTAGAAAAGTGACAGGCTGGAGGTGTGCATTTGTTACTTATAACCTGTTCTGTTTTTAAAAAAAGACATTTTGCTTTTAGCTTTCCTATAGCTTTCAGTTTGTCTTAAAAGTGATACATCCGCAGTCTTTTGCAGTAGGCACTTTAATAACACAAATTATATGTTATCCAATGAACGTTGATTATGACTGTTCCCAAGTCTCCTCCCTTTCCATTATCTGTTGGTTTGCTTTTTTATGAAAGTTCCCATACCAACTGAAAACCACAGAGTTCCTGTGGGTGAATTTTAAATAGGTGTATCAGATGGAAAATATTGATTTCCAGTCAATTTCTTTAAAAAAAAAAACCAAGACAGCACACATTTTACAATGGAAAAGTTCACACAGGACACAGGAAAGAGAGAAAAATATTTCCTTCCCACTTCAGTGCAGGAGCTACACAGTGCGTTCCAACTCAGAGAACACACAAACAATGTTCAGTCTTCAGGCAAGGTCAGCAAAGCAGATGTGACTTTAAGTTTACTGCTTATATAGCGTGAGAACAATCCCCGGATAATGGAAAGACCTTATGGGGAACCCATGGAGTTCGCTAAGCATCCTGGCTAAACACACCATATGATTCACTGTGTGCCATTTCCACATTGCTTAATTCTCTTGGGGCTGCTGGAACAGCAATGATTAAAAAAAAGAATCACTTTGAGATAAATATCTTTAAAGATTGTGGGGGGAGGGGAAGAGAAAATATCAAGACTCCAGGGCTACTGTTGCAGTCCTCCATCTTTTATTGAGTGTAGATCACTTTGATGGAACCTATGCCTTGTTCTCCGTGGACTAGATGCATTACTAAAGAGGTGTGAAATCATCCTAGGCTAAGATACATCCTAGTCAGCTGCTAGATCTTCACCCACTCTTGGCTCTTCCATTGGCAGCTGTGAGCTAAAACCTCTAGCATAAAAACTAAATGTACACATGGCCTTTGTCTTTGTTTAAGTGATTTCAGGCTCAACATCTAGTTTATTGGAGTCTTGATCTTTGACAGAGATTTCTGTATTTTATTTCAAAGAGGACAAGGAGATGAGAACATGAATTAATGTTAGACTAAAGAAGCAGGGCTTTTTCCTTGGAAACTTCTTGCAGACATTTCAAAAAGTGAGACCTGTCCAAATAAGTATGTAGTTCATTGGCAGCTGAAGATTATCCATTTGTAGCTCATACATAATAAAAACATTAAGTAGANATTTTATTTCAAAGAGGACAAGGAGATGAGAACATGAATTAATGTTAGACTAAAGAAGCAGGGCTTTTTCCTTGGAAACTTCTTGCAGACATTTCAAAAAGTGAGACCTGTCCAAATAAGTATGTAGTTCATTGGCAGCTGAAGATTATCCATTTGTAGTTCATTAGTGTTTTATCATAATAAAAACATTAAGTAGACGGTATTCCCTTAGAAATGTTTTGGAGGGGGAAGAGCAATAATATTGTCAAGTGATATATGTGATAGTAAGTTAACTTTTGTAACTCTGACCAAGGCCAGGTGACTAAGACTTTAAAACAAATTTTAATCCCTCTCTATCATGTGGGTGCTAGGATTTCCTGGCTCTGGATCTCACTAGTACACAGATGTGAACCAAGATCTAGTTTACTACTAATCTGCTATTCTGTAAAGTATTAATGAATTGGAAGCTGAAACTAGCAAAACTCTAATGTGATATTATACAGTTCGGGTTTTTTCTCTAACCATATTTAATCACTAGCACAAACATCCACCAAATGCAGTTACGTTGTCCTTCATGCAGGAGTCTCTGAACTATGTTTTCCTGGAAAAAAAAATAATTAGACAGAATTAGAAGAATCACTGGCTATTGGTGGAGGTCTGCATTTTATCAGCAATCAGCCCAACGGGTTTAACAGTAGTTTTATTCTGCAATTGAGAAAATTAATGGATTTAAATTAATTTACACATCTTAGTGAAATGCTTGTCCATACAAATTAGTGTAGAAAACTGACTAGCAATGACCCCTTTTCCAGGATATATGTGATACTTGGAAAATAATTTTACCTTAGTCCAGGTTCTGGAGCACAGATATCCACCTTATAAGAAAATAACCATTGACAAAATTATGACAAATAACCTTGCTGATAACTCACCTGGTTTTCTTACCTAGTCTTCTGCTGTGCTTATCATTTATCAGCAGTCCTGGCTAACTGTGGAGGTCTCAGTTGACTGGACGTTAGCAAATGTGATGCCCATCCACAAGAAGAGCCAGAAGGAGGATCCGGGCCTGTCAGTCTGACCTCGGTGCCAGGGAAGGTTATGGAGCAGATCATTCTGAGTGCCATTACATGGCACATGCAGGACAATCAGGTGATCAGGCCCAGTCAGCATGGGTTCATGAAGGGCAGGTCCTGCTTGACTAACCTGATCTCCTTCTATGTCAAGGTGACCCGCTTGGTGGATGAGGGAAAGGCTGAGGGTGTTGTTTACCTGGACTTTAGTAAAGCCTTTGACACGGTTTCCCACAGCGTTCTCCTGGAGAAACTGGTTGCTTATGGCTTGGATGGGTGTAGTCTTCGCTGGGTCAAAAACTCTCTGGATGACTGGGCCCAAAGAGTGGTGGTGAATGGACTTAAATCCAGTTGGCGTCCGGTCACAAGTGGTGTTCCCCAGGGCTCAGTATTGGGGCAGTTCAGTTTAATATCTTTATCAAGAACCTGGACAAGGGGATCAAGTGCATCCTTAGTAAGCTTGCAGATGACACCAAGTTAGGCGGGAGTGTCGACCTGCTTGAGGGTAGCATGGCCCTACAGAGGGATCTGGACAGGCTGGATGGATGGGCCAAGGCCAATGGTATGAAGTTCAACAAGGCCAAGTGCCGGGTCCTGCACTTGGGTCACGACAACCCCAGGCAACGCTACAGGCTTGGGAAAGAGTGGCTGGAAAGCTGCCTGGCAGAAAAGCACTTGGGGGTGTTGGTTGACAGTCAGCTGAATATGAGCCAGCAGTGTGCCCAGGTGGCCAAGAAGGCCAATAGCATTCTGGCTTGTATCAGAAATAGTGTGGTAAGCAGGACTAGGGGAGCAATTGTCCCCCTGTACTCGGCACTGGTGAGGCCCCACCTTGAATACTGTGTTCAGTTTTGGGCCACTCACTACAAGAAAGACATTGAGATACTGGGTAACAAAGCTGGTGAGGGGTCTAGAGAACAAGTTTTATGAGGAGCACCTGAGGGAACTGGGGTTGTTTAACCTGGAGAAAAGGAGGCTCAGGGGAGACCTTATCGCTCTCTATGACTATCTGAAAGGAGGTTGTAGAAAGGTGGGGATTGATCTCTTCTCCCAAGTAACAAGCCAGAGAACAAGAGGAAGTGGCCTCAAGTTATGCCAGGGGAGGTTTAGACTGGATATTAGGAAAAATTTCTTCAACAAAAGGGTTATCAAGCATTGGAAAAGGCTGCCCAGGAAGTGCTGGAATTGCCATCCCTGGAGCTATTTAAAAGATAGGTAGATGTGGTGCTCAGGGACATGGTTTAGTGGTGGTTTTGGCAATGTTAGGTTGGTGGTTGGACTCGATGATCTTAAAGTTCCCTTCCAACCTATACGATTCTATGATTCTATAATTCTAAGGTCAGCTGATTTTCCCAAGATGGGACACCGAAGTAAGCTGGCAAGGTAAGGTGGAAAACTTGCCAGCTTGTGTATTGCAGTGAACTACTCTATGGAAAAAAAGGCAATTTAAGACTCACAGGACTGAAGAACTTTCAGTTCACTTTCTTTCTCTACTCACACAAGTTTTAATAGAGCGATTGGCGCTCAGTTGCCTTGCTCCAGAATGTGGGCCCGTGGTTGCAGTGACTCAAACCCTCTTGAGCATCTTTAAAAGTTTGGAAGCCTGAAATCTCATCTGTGATTAACTTATAGTCTTTCAGATGATGTCATGAAAATAATTTTATTAAGAATTAAAAATCTTTGTTTTCCCTTCATTCCATTCTAGAACAGAGACAAATAGAAATCCAGAATTTTTAGCTTTTGGCATTTATTTAACTTTTGCACACCATTATGAGATTTATTTTGTATTAGCAGTAAGTAGTGAGATTCACTCTGATTTCAAGTGTACCAACTCCTTCAAAGTCAAACTCCTGAAAAAATGCATCTGCGTCTTCCATTCCAGAGAGATCACAAGAGTAAATTTGGAAGACATAAAGCACTGGAAAGATCTTGTCTTGACAGCAGACAGGTGAGTTCAGAATTAGCTTTGTTCAGTATATGCTCAACCAAAAAAGAAGTACCATGGCAGCTGTTCCTCCTTCTGCTATGCTGCTATTTTAAACGGTATGGGAAGTGGGGTGGATTTTGACATTAAACAATTATTTGTATAGCAGTAATATCAATAAGTCTGATTTTAGGACTTCATTTTCACTGTGGATTGCCAGATTGCTCTTTGCCCTAAGCACAACCATGGCTATACTGGCAGCTCTGCACGGCAGCACTCTCCTTAGTGGCCTTCAGTCAGTTGGTGCTGAAATTATTGGTGAAAAATGACTTCTCTACAAGGTAGGTGAGACCACTGTACCAGTGAATATGAAATTGGGGAATATTTCAAAGTACAAGTCAGTGGTGGTGGAGGATAAGGCAGGGGACATCTTGCATGTTGTTGATCTGTGGGGACCTGACAGACTAGGTTTGACATTCTAAAGATAAAGAGAGTGTAGGAGATCATACCTCAGTGAAAGGACTGAGAAAAAAGGTTCATATTTTTCTCTGGAGTTTCCTGCTCCTGTGTATGATCACAGCAGTACCGTACAGCAGAATTGCTGGGACTCTATGCAACCTCATATACACTGTGTGTGTCTCATTTCAAGGGGTTTTAATGCCTGACTTGAAGATATGATTCCTTTATGCCTACACTCTGCATAAAATTACCAATAGCAGTGAAGATACAGTGACTTTTGGGTGGTGTTATGGTTTGAGAAACCCACAACAATTTATTGTCAGTTAGACAATTATTCTATCCCTTATGACCCCTCCCTACCCAGGAAGGGAAATCAGGAAGAAAACCCAGGGGCTGAAATATAAACAGATTTAATAGAATAAGACTAGATAATTAACAGTAATAACACTAAAGAACCAATAGTAATCCCAATACCAATATAAAATATACAAGGATTATACTCATCCCATCACATCAGTAGGAAGCTGTGCACTTCCAGCAGTGGACAGCAAAGGTTGGACACTGTGAGTGCTACGGCTTCAGGAGGAAGGGAAGGCCTCAGGCGTCCAACATCGGGGCAAGAATTTCTCTGGATCGCCGCCATCAAGGAATAGAGAGCTTTGCAGCAAACTTTCTAATTTATATTGAATGTGACATTCATGGTATGAAATAATCCTGTTGGCCAGCTTGGGTCAAGTGCCCGAGTCTCGCTCCTCTTCATCCCTGCAACTGGTTAGCTCGAAAACACTGAGACCTTGAAACCCACACGCCACAGCTGGCTATAAAGTAAATATTTTCACAAATTCAGACACTGGAGTCTTCTAAAAGTGCAGTTTTCCCAGGCATTAGGAGAGAAATTAGTCCTGCGCCGCTCAAACCAGGACAGGTGGTTAGCATGGTGGGGAAAAACTGGAAAGAGCAACAATTTTGGGAAAATACTTATGGAGAAAATCATGGTCTAGTTGAGTTTTAATGTGCTGCAATAGTTATTCTTGTGTATTTTTCTCTGCATTTCTCTAAATGTTCAAATGTCATTCAAGTTCATGGATGTAAGAAAGAGTATAGATGTTCAATTTAATTTATCCAGAAGAAAGTTAGAAGCCCTCCTGATATCAGATCTTTGGTCAAGCCAAGTAAAGATTTTTGATATGACTGCATACTTGCATTTATCAGAAAGATTCACAGCAAGATTGAATATCTGCCAGGAAAGCTGAGCAAATTCAGATGGAAAATCAAGACTCTCATTTTTGCCTTCCAAAGTAGCTAAATATTACATCAGTTTACCACAGGACATAACAATGTTACTTTTTTTTAAGTCTTTAAATCAAGACAGGTTAGTTTTCTAAAACAACATGATGTAGCTCAACCATTTAGCTGTCTTAAAACTCAGTGAAATTCCCCCTCTTGCTTTTGTTCCACAAGAGGTAAGTCAGTCCAGGTGACTCCTGACCTTAAACATAAAAATCTTTGAATGTTAAAGCAATCAAATGCAAAAGAGACAGAAGCATGACATTTAAAGCACACATATGTATTTGCTGAAAATGCATAGTTGGTAGTCATCCGCTTGGGTCACTGCTTCTCTGTACATCATTCTGTTCCCAGATGAAGTGATCTTTCTGCCTAGTTTATAGAAAAAATTATTGCATGTAATGATTATTTTCTTTTAAAAAATCTAGAAGGGCATGATCTTTAGGCAGTAATAAAAACACTTGCCCTTTTCTTCTCAAAACAGTGTATGGGTTTTTACCATTCAGTGTAGCAGTATTGCCCATCAGGATGACTTTCTCTATCACAGTGTCCTCACAAAGAAGGAATTATATTTCTACTGAAACATCAAGAGTCTCATTGTTCAGATGATTAAAGAACACAAGAACCAAGATAACAAGTCCAATGTCCAGATTAACATATACTTTATCCTCCATGGGCAACCCTACCAAAAAGTCATCTCTTGCTCTACCTCAAAACTTGAAAGAGACAACTGTCCATGCAGGAGGGGAAATGTTGGTCCTGGAGGGAACTGTCTCGCACTCAGTCTCTGTCCTTGCAGGCAGTGTGGACACCATACAGCCAGGGCACTTCATGTCCACAAGTGAAAACACCTGGCAACAGCTGGATGAACTTTTGAAGTTTATCACAGGAACAGTCCTTGTTTTGCCAAAAAGGAGCTTTCCCAGTGTTTGTGGGCAGGGGGTGTCTCAGATGCTTACACCATTCAAAAAAGCTCAAGAGAAGGATTTTCCATCTCAAAACCCAGAGACATATTGCTACATTTTCCGTGATATCTACATTGTGAAGATGTAAAGAGGTGCTGGGGTACACAGGACGTGCCTTTCCTGCAAACATCCATGTTTAGGGGATGTCTCAGAGCAGGGAGTGAAGGGCTATCTTTCACATTGCACTGTCTTGCCTGTAGAGATGAGATCTATTCCTCCCAGTTCTTAGGAAGATACTAAAAATGAACAGAGAATAACGGCAAGGTAGAGGAAAGCTGGAAAGGCAGAGGGGAAAGCAAAGGTAAAAATTCAGGAGCAGGTATTCTTGCTTCACCCTGCCTCTTCTTTCCTGAACCTTCACTTTCCCCTCCATTCCTTTCAACACTTCATTATCCACATATGAACCTTGTGCCCCTTGCACCTTTATCGTCCCTTGGTACCATTATATTTGAAGAAGTGAGGAAAATTTATATCAGCAGGTCCACTGATGGCTCTTCATTTATGGTCAAAAGTGCTTCTTTATGGAGGTTTCTCTATTCATGTGTGAATATATCTGTATGCACACCCCCTTCCTTGCTTAAAATTCTCCTTGAGTCTATAATTACATAGTAAGTCTTTCAGACTCCCTTTTGCCTGCTGTGCTTCATAGTGAGCACCTCTTCATTGTTTTTGTTTTAGTCTTTTCTATTTCTTCAGCAGATTGATGGCACATTTTTACAGTTTGGGCATTTAGACAGGAATAATGGTGTTCTCACAGTATCCATTTCTATAGATGACACTGCATCCTGACGATTTTGCACCAGAATGGGTTTTTCACAATGTTCTCTAGACAGTCATAGTAATGACTGATCATCAGTGGGGCTGTTGGTATACCCAGATCCAACTCTGACCCTGCACAGATGTAGAAAGGACTACCCAAAGCATGAAAACCATGCTCTGAAAACCATGCAACAGTCTTGGGGATATCTTTAAAACCTTTAGCTCAAGCTGTCTGGGGACAAAATTTGGCTAGTCCTTAGTTGAGTTGTTTGTCTAACTCAGAAATATAACAGTGGTGTGAAACTTATGTAAATTAAGAGATAATCTGTTTCTTTGTCTTTTATATACTGCTTATATCAAACTAAGAAAAAGCTGTAGCTGTATTAGGGAAAACAAGTGTTTCAACTGATCATGCATGTCTCTGGCATAAACGCTTCAGAGCTGTCAGTTCTTCAGTCCTGGATTAGACACTGGAAAAAGAATTGTGGAAGCCCAACGTGTGTATGAAACACCAACAGACACTCCCCCTACCCTATAACCTTTGAACCTATAAGGCAACTTTAATAAAATGTTATGGATGGAGAGCAGTCTCAGACATATTATGACTTCTTATGCTTTTTAAGTATGTGACTACACAGAAGGGGGAAATTCTGTTTAATGTCCTCTCTGAAAGAAGAACCCACTCAAGTGCTCACAAAAAAACATACACCAGCAAACCAGGTTCCACTGCTCCTTTGCTCGTGAACTGACCTCTGCGTCTTGTTGCAGTCTTTTCTTAGAGATACAGATTTCCTGGCACTCGGCCATGGCTTGTGCTGGAGAGAGCTATCTCCAGTCCTGGAACTGTATTCTACTTCATTTACAGATGCTATTACATGTTTTAAGATATTTTCTTCTAAAAAACAAAAATTTCATTAGCAGGCTAGAGGAGAAAATATGAGGCTGAATCTCTCTCAGGAATAGAGCACAAAATAGCTAGAATCAAAACCAAAAATTATAGAAGTCTGACATAATGCAGTGAAGTTTTTGAATACTCATGATTTAGATGAAGCAGACTTGGAATCAGACCACAGGACTCTTAACAGTTTGTGGCAGGTGCAACGCTAAGAGGTGCCAGGCATGCAATTTTCTCCAATTAAAATAATTTCATGATTGGTGATCAATTACGGCACTTCTGAAAAATAACTAGGAATCCCTCACCCATGGATATTCTGAACGACTGTTTAAAACTTTCTGTCAGAGAGATATGATAATCACTGTTCTGTATGGAGGATCATATTCGCAAGCTCTCTCATGCCCAGTTGTCTTTTGGCACGTTGTTTCTAGCTGTATTGAAACGGTCTCACAAATGTGAACAAATTTCCTTTCTCATGGGTTTTTTCTAACTACTTCCAGAAAGCTGGTAGGATCATCAGATTTCCAAGATGTAGGGACGGTATACTGGGATAGATCTTTCCTTCCCTATCTGTACATGCCTTTGAATATTTGATCTGCAACCCTGAGATCAAGCACCAAAAAGTAGTCTGAATTTTATTGTATGCTAAGCCACCAGTAAACCTCTTCTCTGTCACCGTACAGTGACTTGCTGGAAAATTTTCCTGATAGTCTTTTAAAAGTAAAAGTGATCAGATAAGGAGCCTTATCCTCTCAGAAGGGGAGCGAAACCTCATAAGTGCTGGGAAAGGAAAAGCAGACTGCCTCTGTCCCAGGATCCCCCTGATTTGCTACAAACACAGTGCTTAACCAAAGCAAAGCTGTGTGGATGCAAGAGCATCCTGTGATGGCACAAAAGCACAGTTGCTGTTATTAACTGGGAATATGAACTCCTGAGGAAACCACAAAGCATGAAAGGGGTGGGAGTTCATCAAGCAATTGCCTGGACTGTGTCCAGGGCTGTAAATGAGTCCACAGTTCATGGTTCCCCAAAATAAGATGGATGCAAAGATGTTGTGGGAGTACAAAAATGGCTTCTCCAGCAGAGCAGCCATTCTGGACAGAAGACTGTGAGACCTTCAGGAAAGGAGACTCTGGTAAAAGGAGAAGCAACTCCCAGAGGAGGTCCCTTCATTTCCAAGTCCAACAAAAAACTTTGGCAGGCAGGGATAGAAGGGCAAGCAGATAGATGCCTGGATGTTGCAGAAAGGGAGGAAAGTCAGTAAAGCAGTGTCAGCCTATGGAAATAGGAAGATACATTTAGGACATGCCTTTATATAACACATAAACCATTTCAAGATGTTGCGGAAACCCTGAAGACCTTCAGGGCCTTCTGGTGGAGCGAGCATGGTAAGCATTCACTGCAAGGCTTCATCTTCAGGTGTAGCAAATGAACTAACATCTTGGTACGCTCCCAATAGCAATGGACATATTTCAGCTGCAGCTCCTGGTCCATTTCGCTGTGGTGGTTTGACCTTGGCTGGATGCCAGGTGCCCACCAAGCTGTTCTATCACTCCCCCTACTCGGCTGGCCAAGGGAGTGAAAAATACAACAAAAATTTCATGGGTCGAGACAAGGACAGAGAGAGATCACTCACCAATTACATCACGAGCAAAACAGACTTGACTTCGGGAAAATAATTTAATTTATTTGCAGTCAAATCAGAGTAGGGTAATGGGAAATAAAACCAAATCTTAAAACACCTTCCCCCCCCCACCCCTCCCTTCTTCCTGGGCTCAACTTCACACTCGAATTCTCTACCTCCTCCCCCCAAGCAGTGCAGGGGGACAGGTAATAGGGGTTGCAGTCAGTTCATCACATGTTATTTCTGCCTCTCCTTCCTCCTCAGGGGGAGAACTCCTCACAGTCTTCCCCTGCTCCAGCATGGGGTCCCTCCCATGGACTGCAGTTCTCCAAGAACTCAAGACCCTCAAGCCAGTGCAAAGCGAATGGAGAAAACTTTGTGATTTGTGTGAAGTCTTTATTGCCCTGAGACACCCACAGAAGACCAGAGTTTAAGGCCTAACCTCAGACAATATGACTTGAATGTGGACAAAGCATGGCTAAAAGCACTTTGAGCTCATGAGATGTGTAAGACATCACACAGAAGTAGCTTTAAGTATAATGTTCTGAGTAGTGAGGCTGTTCTCCTCCAGACCCCTGTGGAAATTGGGCCATTGACCATAGACATTCAGCCGTCTTGTGAAATTTAAATTTTATAGAATATGCTTTCAAGACAATAAGAAGGATGTCACAGAGCAAACAAGGCCAAACTTGGGCACTCCCTAGTTTACCTCGAGCTCAATGCTTGGTCTGGGACATCTTAGTGCTGTGCTTATCCAGTTTTCAGTCATGAATAGCACACAGCCAGGGAAGCCTTTTTTTCAATGTTTTTTTCTTTTAGGAAAGGGGTCTCAACAGTTAAATGTTCTGTTTATGAATCCTGACAAGATTTTGCAATGTTTCAAATGTATGGGGGTATTTTTAGGCAGAATTCTAAAATTAACTGTTCGGCCTTCCTAAAAATACGCTGCCACACTTCAATAGTTCCCATTGATGAGACATGAATACAAAATACATTTTAATTTCCTACCACTAACAGATGAAAAGGAAAATATTTCTCCCTTTAAACAGAGGGAGAGGAGTATTTTCTTGAAGTGGCAAGTCTCACATCTCAACCTACCATCTCTAAAAGACCCTGCTTGGTGAATCATCAAGTTTACGGAGGAAGGAGAAATAACCCTAAAGACCTCTGTGCTTGAGATTTCAGGTGAAAAGCACATCTTTTTTGATTAAAACAATGCCTCAAAATCAGACATAAAAAGGTATATATATCGTTGGTTTCTTAAAGTGTTTGCTACAGCTTTTCATTATAAAATCATGCTTTTTGCCTAGCAAAAGGTAAAATTCTGTCTCCATGGAAGTCAGAATTTCTGAATTTCATCCATCATCTTGTACTTTCTGTTTCTGCTCCAATCTTTAAATAAAGGATGCTGTATGATAATAAACAAACCTCTCAGATCCCTCAAAAAACAGGCACCGATAACAAGAGCTTTTTTCAGATGCTCACCTGGGTTAAATCCATGTAATTCCTTCGATACTGGTAAAGCTATGATTATCCTTGACTTGATTGAGGCTTACAGCCTTCCTCTGATGTCATCAGATGTTGGTACTGATTGCAAACATAGTCCAAGCTCAGGCAGTACGACTACCACAGTTGACACTTGGGGCTGAAAAAGATGCATGAGCTTGGGAAGACAGTTCAAATATGTCCAATTATCAAGCACTTTCCCCACTCCAGATCACACTGCACATCGCCACAACTGTTTTGGGAAACAGTTTTGCAGGACACTGAGACTACCCTTAGCCATTTCTATCAAACACCTAAACTCCTTGTGTTGATTTCAAAATCCCATATCTTTTCCTGTGTGAAATCAATTATAAAACTCTTATATGTTCCTTGGAGACACTATTTCAGCTGATTTTTGGAAACTTAAATGATTTCACTGGTAAGTTGTCATCTTGCTGAACAGAATAATAATCACAGTCGATTTTATTCACATCCATTCCCATAACCAAGATTCCAGAATAATTCGAAAGCAGGCTTCATTTTTCTTGATGGAAAATTTCATCTTGAATACCCAGAATCAGCTTGTCCCCCACGCTAACCACTTTCTGATCTCCTACAGTGTTATTTCAATCAGGGATATGTAGACTGACTGTTTGCTCTTTTTAAAAGTAACTATCATTTCAACGGCCAAATGGAGCTGTGTTTACTGTGTTGGGGGATCAACCCCACATCTCCTAATTGCTTTATAGGTTCAAAGCAATCTTGTTATCAGGATAAAAACTTTTAGGTGATGTTCGTTAGCCCACTTGGATTTCTGAAGCGTTCCAGCAAGACCAGGTATAGAACTCTTTTTACAATCTGGTTGAGAATACTTTAAATGGAAATAAACTGACTTTTAAATCTCCATCTCAGGGATGTCTTCTGGGACTATCACTTGTTTGTGCATGCACGATCCTACGCACTGGCTGATGAGTGAGTCATCCTGCCTGCCACCTTATCTGCACAATACCATGCAATTTGGAGAGTGTGGTCACATCAGAAAGTGATTTTACTACTCCTCGCTGCCTAGCCTAAAAGCTGAAGCAGAAAAATGAGACTTTTTACTTTTTGTGTGTTATGAAAGTCCAATACACTTTTCTTAATTGCTGATTTTGATTTGCAGTTAAAAACTACCAGGAAATAAACCTCCCTTTTCTCTGTGGCTCTTTTGCTCTTTCTTGTCGTAGAACAGCATCTCTAATTTATTCTGGTAATCAGTGTTTCCTCCCTCCAAAAGTAAAAGCTGTCTTTACATATTTGAAAGGCAGTGCAAAGTTGGTTTCATATTCTTATCTATGCAAGCAAAATCAAGGGCATGTCCCACATGTGCTCAAGGTTAGGCCAAAGTGAGCAAAGCACTCCTAACAGTAGACAAGACCCATGCTAACATCTTTGCTACTTCGCACATGATGACTCCTGGAGTACTTAGTGCAATTTCTGACTTATGCAATCCCCTCTGTTTTAAAAACCTGTGTCTTTATCCAGGCCAACACTAGCTGACCCATACCAGATAACGTAGGCAGGTAACAAAATGCCTACAGTTTCCCTTTGAGTGAATGCGTACCTTTTAGAAAAAAACTTTCCCTTATGATTTAAAGAAAGCAGCTGATGAGGAATCATGAAGTCTAGGGAAGTTGTTCCAGTGATTAATTTCTCTCACTATTAGAACATTTATTCTTTTTTTCTAGTCTGAATTTCTCCAGCAGTTCACTCTAGCTTGACCACCGCCTACCACAGTGTCCTTTTCTCCCAGGTTAAAGAAAGAGCTGTATTCTCTCAGGAAGGGTATCTCTGCAGAGAAGCTTGCAGAAATGAGACCAAGTCAACTCTTAACTCTTGTACTGAAGCTGAAGAGAGAAAGCTTTTAAATCTCGATTAAAATTGTAATTTGATAACCACTTGTTACTGCTTTTTTAAAAAACCCTTAAATTTTTTTCAGTATTCTCATTGAAGTATAAATATTGGGCTTGAGTAAATACATCTGTAATTGTCCATTTAAGGCTGCATTCAAGATAATACAATCTATCTGGTAATCCTCTACTAGTATGTCAAAGCATGGCATTGGCCATATATGCAACAGTTTCATGCTACTCAACTCTTTCTCCACCGTGACCTTGCTGTAACCCTCAGTAGATGTTATTGATCCCTTCAGTGCTGCATTTTTAAGTCCCCAGAGGGAAATGGTTAATACAACCAGACAGATGCCGGAAAATATTGATGTTTGTGCCCCTTGTTGATCAGAAAATACTGTTTCCTACAGGGGTGGAATAAAGTCACAAACGCGGAAAGTATAAGTTCTCCTTGGGAATGAGTGGAAGATAAATTGGAAGAAGATGGAAGCTTGATCCTACTGCCTCTGAACTCTTGTTGTATTTAAGGGTTCAATGACACCAAGTTTGTTAATGATGTTACTGTTCTTGTCTTTCCTTGTTTAGTTATGGGAAAGTGTCTGCCCTGAAGCTGCCTCAAAAGGTGATCTGGCCTGCCCAAACAAAATCTACCGATATGGGAATACCACATCCATCAGCTTGTTGATAATTCACCTCTCACTTCAGCTGCCTAAAATCTGAAATGCTTTAATTTAAAAAAGCAGAGACGTTGCAGTGTTGTTTCTTCATTGTGCTGTTGGTGACATGGTACTACACTGTGACGATGCCTGACAAGGGAATTTGGGCACAGAAGCAGTCACCCAGCAGGCTGTTTCCCTTTACCTTTGCTACTGCACTAGTTTTGTGGGCTCCCCTTTATTTTGGGTCTAATCCTCTGGTCTGTTTTAATTCAAGGAACAGAAACCTAACAGATGAATGCATAGTGAACCATTTCCACTTTCCCTTTTTGATAGCCTAGTTCAATTTGGAAATGCCTCTGGATCAGTATATTAAATTCAGGAGCCTGGTACAGTTAAAACCTTTTATCTCACTTCTCTATTACATTGTCTGTCTAGACAGGATCTATTTATACTTGGCTGTAGCACCTGATTTAGACAAATAAATTCATTTTGGTGGAAGTCAAGTCATAAATGGCACAGATGTTGCTTTCTCTGATCTTTAAACCTCAGCCATCTTACTATCAAGGCTGCTGCGAATGAGGAATTTCCAAGCAAAGACAGATGGTATACTAATAGGAGGGGATTTAAAGTCACACAGCACCTTCCCTGCATGCAAGATCACAAAGAAAATCTGTTCCCAGTGTAATTAATCCGTGGAGGCTCTCAGAAATCCCCCTGTTTTCTCCTCTCCAGACTCCTACCACTGTTATTAGGCTTCATTCTCTGCTCAGTGCTATCTGCTTCAAAGGAACATAAAAACCTATAATGAGTCACACCTACTTGTAATGTCCTGTATCATAGGATGAATTTATTTTCACACCCGTGTGATGGATTAGCAAAAGCCTGGGTTGCATATGTCTTAGTAAACTGCTAATATTCTTTGTCCTGATAAAAGACCAATGCTTTCTTAGGGGGCAGCTGCTAAAGCTATTTTCTTTTCTAATATCTTGCAATAGCAACACCTCTAATCCCTTTGTGCCAACCCCTCCAAAATGCTGATCAGCCCTAAAGAATCTGGGAAGAGCAAATGTTCAACTATTGCACTGTGACATAGCATGCTTTTGGTAAATTTTATGATGTATCTGTGAAGAGAAATTAGGGAAGGGGGTGTGCCAGGACACATCACTAGTCTAAGATGGGCTTGCTGGTAGTATTCACCTTGCACTGCTGAGTTGGATCAGTCCACTTGGGCCAGAAGCTATCCATTTGTTTGCACAGAAAATGTTTGCACAGGGTCCCTTCCCACCCCAGGCATTCTGTGATGCAGACATAATCCGGAGGGGGCTGCAAAATGCCTGTTCTCCATATTGCTATAAATCTCTTTCCAGTATATTTGGGTATGTAGAGGAGGCTTGCTAGTTAAAACTGTGCTGGGCCATGGGAGAAAGCTACTGAAAGCAAGGTTGATAACTCATAGGTAGGAACAGACTGAAAGGAACTCCTCAGCATTCTCTGTTCATAAATCCTGGGTATATTAACAAAGTGTTTCCTTGTGGTTTTCTTTTATTTTTCCTCTCCTGGCTGTTTTTCTCCTGAAGTGTCCCCATACCTCCATCCCCATCAGAACTAGCTGTTGAGCAGGGCCTGTGACAACGTGCTATTGTCAATGAAGTAATGGAAATATATTCAGTTTTTATTGCTAGCTCTGTGAAAGGTTCTCAGGGCTCACTACAGTGTGCTGGTAAGCCAGGAAGAGGTCTTGTTCCTGCAGCATCTCTTTCTCTCCTCTTCAGTCTCTCATGGCTGGTGGCCCACTCTAATGGACAGAAAGGATCACAACTACGTTCCAGTCTATTGCTGTCCAGTGTCCTGGACACTGTTTTTGAAGATAGAGATTAAAAGTTTAAGGTTAAGGAGGACATTCCCAGACAAAGGAGAGCTCCAACACCCAAACCACTGCTTACAAAAAGGGGACCAGTGCCTTTGCTCTTGGATATGGCTTGAAGGAGAGCGATTGTGGCTGCTGCTCTTTGCTCCACTCAGTGCTGACAGTCTGTAAGTGTGGTATGATCACACCCATGGAGCAGTCTGGGCAGAAAGATCTGCTCTGCAAATCCCGGGAGTATTTAGGCTTGATAGAGTTTTGTGGAGTTCCTCAATCACATCTCCTGCTAGGCTGAGAAGCAGAATTTAAATTGCTGAAGGCATTCCAAGAAAAACAAATAAAGCCCCCTATGATCTCTTAATTGCCTAAAAACCCAAAGGCAAAATTTAGTCATGTACCTTTGGGAGCCAGGGGCTTTGTCCTTTCTTTCTATAGTACTCAGTGATATCTCTGCTGCCATTCTTGCTCTGTTCTACCATACAGGAATGTTGCAAGGATATATTATGTTTGAGTGCTGGTCATGCCCATCATTAAGAGTCAGTACCAAGGATGAATGAGTGGCATTTGAAGCAAGCCCTGGGGACAAGAAAGAACACCTTGCACAGAGCATGTCTTCTGTTAAGTTTCTGTTTTGACAAAGTCCCCATTTAGGGAAGGCCTAAGGACACCAATTGTATTTTTTGTTTTAAGAAAAACCATTGAAATTATTCAACTTGAGGCATTTAAGCAACTGCACTGAAAGGTTCAACTCCAGCTAGTTTCAGTCCCCAAAGACAATCTTTCTCACTTAACCGGAAAAAAAGTGGCAGACAATATACCAAGCCCTAAGCCTTTGTTTGCAATACATAATGAAAAGCCCTGAAGCTGGAGAGAAAGTGAAAAAAAGGCAGACAGAACTCCTGTCCCATCACACTCTTGTTTGCCTGCTTTTGCCTCACTTGCTGTAAAAGTCATTCCACAAAAATGGGCATTTCCCCGTCTTCAGGTGAAAGTTTCATGATGGGACAGGGCCAGGAAGACCCACTAACCTGAAAGGAGGTTGTAGTGAGATGGGCGCTGGTCTCTTCTCCCAAGTAACTAGCAATAGGACAAGAGGAAACGGGTTCAAGTCGTGCCAGGGGAGGTTTAGGCTGGACATTACGAAAAAATTTTTCACTGAAAGAGTTATCAACCATTGGAACAGGCTACCC
The DNA here is from genome assembly GCA_013397275.1 of Burhinus bistriatus. NCBI lineage: Eukaryota > Metazoa > Chordata > Aves > Charadriiformes > Burhinidae > Burhinus > Burhinus bistriatus. Next base: position 201,400 of record VYXH01011068.1, on the reverse strand, counting down.
AGGGAGGCGGTTGAGTCACCATCCCCAGATGTGTTTAAAAGTCGTGTAGATGTGGTGCTTGGAGACATGGTTTAGTGGCAGACCTGATAGAGTAGGGTCAATGATTGGACTGGATGATCTTAAAGGTCTTTTCCAACCTAAATGATTCTATGATTCTAAATGAGCAGAGATTGTCAGGAGCTGATTTTGTGAGTAGTGTGTGTGTGCTGGGGAGGTACTTCACCGGATGACCAGCAGTCAAACCTCATCCAGACTAAAGGTCATTATAAGCCTATTGCAACTGAAAAGATATTTTTGCTTGAGATTAGTATGAGATCTTTTGTGTTTTTTCTTGCCTTATGACTGTCTTGTGGGCTTTCAAAAATTGTATAGAAATCCTTATTCTGGAGTTGAATGAAACAGCTGATTTTATCACTTCCCACAAATAGCAGAGGAGAATATGAGAATAATGAGCTTGCAAAAGCACAAAACTTGCTATGTGCAGAGGTTCTACATTTTTGAGTATCATTTGCTAATAACCCTTTCTCTACAGCCTCTAATCATTACCCATACTGCAACTGCTTAGAGCAAGGGACCTTCTAGCTAGATTTGAGGGAGTGAGAGTAACTCTGCCCATGTGCTAAGGAGTTTGGGGATGAGGTTATAACCAGTCACCAGCAAGGAAAGCTGCATAGCATGCAAAGAGGGTGTCATAAGATATTTTCTAAAGAGGTTTTCAGTTGCCGGACAGAACAGTTACTACAGCAAGGCAATTGCTCTCACCTTTAAAACACTTTTGTTCTTTTCCATCTTTTTTGTCTTCCTAAATATTTCACCTAGTTCCTACATGCAACTTGTTCTTGTTAGCTGAAAAACATCACCTCCCAGAGGCATTCAGTAATCCCACCCTGCAAACCTGGATAATGCTGGCAGGTTCCGAAGGCTGCATCTGCAGGGCATGCTTTGAGTACCTGGAAAAAGCTCTCCAAACCTCAGTAGACCTCTTTAACCTGCTCTTCTGGGGTTGTGACTTGATCTGTTTGTGGCTTGATCTGTTTGGGACGATGTCCTAGGGGAAGTACATTCACAAGTCTGGCAAAACATGAGCGAAGGAGGGTTGTATTGCTGCAAGGCCCCTTTCTGTCCACCCTTGCTATGGCTCTTTTCTACACTGAGTGATGGTTTGGTTTGTTTAGTGCCAACACAGCAAACTTGAGTGGTAATATCGTTATCCGAAGCGTGTTCTCGTGCAGCTTGTGCAGCCCCATGCAATAGTTTGGAGACCCTCCAAGAGGACTTCCTCTGGGAGCCAGCTCTGCAGCCAAATAGCTTTCACTGCTATAAAACATTTCCTGATACACTGCGTGTTTGTCCCTGGGGATACACCCTCAACATTTCCTTTCCCACTGGCATCTGCCCCCCTCTCATGCTTTGGATGGATCCTTTGGCATCTTCAGGCCTGGCCATTCGGTGACATGCTTATGCCATTCACAGTTTTGGAAAGACAGGTCCCAAGTTCATATTTATGTTATTAAACAAACAACCTTTCGCTTAGTGCGGGTGCTGTGATGAAGGTTCCTGCTGACGGATGCAATCATGCCCTACCACCAAATACTGCATTTCTGAGCTCTGTTTTTGCTTCCTCACAGAAATATGAGTCCCGTTGCTGCATTTTTCCTTCTGATGAAACAGAATCAGAGGCAGAGAAGGGAGCTAGAGTGAGCCTATAAGTTATCAAAAGACATTAGGGGTCATGAAATAAAGTTCCCATACGTGCCCTGCAACCCCTTGCAATCTGCACTGTTTCTGAAGAGCAGGGTTTGTTTTTAATAACAACTAGAGGATGAAGGGTGAAAGCATGGTATCACAGAATATTATTTAAGGAGAATGCTTGGCATGGTCAGAACATGATAAACCAGAGCAGTGATGTACCTGCCCTGACCGAGGGGCTGACATCCAGAATCCTGGTGGTAACAGGGCATTTCTCTGCCTTCCATCAGTGGCAGACAAGGGATAGCACAAGTCCCAGTCCATAGCACAGCACACTATATTGCCTCTGCACACAGAGTTCAGTGAGCTCTTCCCCTCAGTGCACTAAGATTAGCAGGTTTTGGGTTTGGGTTTGGGTTTTTTGCTAGGTTGGGTTTGTTTTTTTTTTTGTCTTTTTACATATCTTGTCTTTTATTTTACTGTCAAATAAAACCAGAAAAACACTGGAAAATGATGAGAGAATGTGATATCATTTAGGCTAAGAAATTTTCACTAATTAGTTTAATTCCTTTGAAAGGATGGAGGAGAGGATAAGCATCCCTGAGACAATGCTAGTTCCTGAAGAAGAATGAGATATTTCAAGAAATAATCAAAACAAAACCGAAAGTGTGAAAGACCTGTTGCCATGGTAACAATGCATATCAAACTGATGTCAAACGTTGTATGAAATAATCTCACCAAATTGTAAGATGTGATGATGAATCAGGCTACAAAAGGAGTCTGTCAGTGCTTTATTTATACTATTTTTTATATAGCTATTTGCCCTTGTGGTATGCATATATCACACCCACACTACCACCTACAGCACACAGTTGTCCCTCTGAACTATCTTAGCTCTACTCCAGAAATTCAGGGGATGATGAGGGAGGAAGGACAAGGAGAAGAAAAGAAAGGAAAATAGCATTCAGATATAGAAAGAAAAAAATAACACTGCGTCTTTTTAGCACCATGTGGACATTAGTCGAATGGTCAAGATTCGGTTCTCACCTTGGTTGTTTGCTGTACAGGCTTCAGTGGTACAATTCCAGATTTGTGCCAGTGGATCTGAGATCAGAATAAGACTAATATTTTCTGTGTTAATATTTTATTATTTCGTTTGTGTGCTCTGCAAGTGTGAATGTATGGACATCAATGGGTCTCAAGAAACAGGGTTGGGGATGTTGTGTGCAACTAAGTCATGGAATCATGGAGTGGTTGAGGCTGGAAGAAACCTCTGGACGTTATCTGGTCCAAACCCCCTGTTCAAGCAGGGACACCCAGACCTGGTTGCCCAGGACCATGTCCATATGACCTTTGACAATCTCCAAGGAGGGAGACTCCAAAACAACTCCGAGCAACCCATGCCAGTGCTCAGTTACCTTCACTGTAAAAAAGTGTTTCCTGGTGTTCAGAGGAACCATCCTATGTTTCAGTTTGTGACCATTGCCCTTTGTCCTGTCACTGGGCACCACTGGAAACAGCCTGGCTCCATCCTGTTTGCACCCTCCCTTCAGGTATTTATGTACATTGATGAGACCCCCCCCAAGCCTTCTCTTCTCCAGGATGAGCAGTCCCAGCTCTCTCAAGCCTTCCCTCATAGGAAAGAAGTTCAAGTCTCTTCACCAACTTTGTGGCCCTTCACTGGACTTTATTCAGTATGCCCATGTCTTTCTTGTACTGGGGATCCCAGAACAGGACACAGTAATCCAGGAAGAATCACCTCCCTTGATCTGCTGGTGATATTTTGTTTAATGCAGCCCAGGACACAATTAACCTTCTTTGCCACAAGGGTACATTGCTGGATCATGGTCAATTTGGTGTCACCAGGACCCCCAGGTCCTTTTCTGCTAATTTGCTTTCTAGCTGGATGGCCCCCAGCATGTACTAATGCCTAGGGGCATGAGGTTGATCCTCGCCAGGTGGAGGAGTCTTCAGTTAGGTGACTGAACAACTGACTTGTCTTCATCCCTCATGTTGCAAAAGGAAAACCAGAAGCTGCTGATGTACTTTTGTGCTTGTGGAAACAAAGGGCCAGGTGAACTGCTCAGAGGACAAAGCCGAGACTTGTAATTACTAGCATTAGCATTTCTGCAGGCACCAGGAGAAGCATCTGGGCCTCCTGATGTGATTTGGGAAATCAAGAGGAGATACCATGATTTGCAGCAAAGCAAGCAGAAGAGAGAGAGACATCATCCCTGAAGGCTGGAGTGGATTTGGAAGCAGACAGCAGCTTTAGCAACCAGCAATTATTTTTCTGAACAAAATAAGAATATTTTTTTTCCCATTTGGCCCACAATGACCTCTATGTATCTTGCTCTTTTTGACCTTCTGTTCCTGCCCTAACCAGGTATAGAGATGCAAGCACAAATATCCATCTCCACACAGTCTTTCTAAATGCCTCTGCTATTCCCTTTCCATTTTTGTGAGAGCACTTCTTGGGTTCATTAATGCAAACCCTCAGCTCAATGAGCACTGGTCTCACTATCACGAGTGTTATCCTAACTCTGCCATACCCTCTTGACTCACCTTTGCTGTGCTCCCAGACATGTTCCTCCTTGCTCATAAATTCCTTCTGCTGCCTTGTTCCCTTACCATCAGATCTTATTCCATGGAGCCTGGTACACCTAACCAACTTCCTCAAGCTTCTTATCGTCCTTCTTGTCCTACCCATGTCCTTGCACGGACCATTCCTCTTCCACAGCCTACGCCAACCTTCATCCCACAAACTACTCCCTGGCTGCCAGGTAATACCCCAGTTCACCTCAAAACAGAACCTACTAAGCAGCCTCTGCAAAGGTCAGACACCCAAATTACGCCACAAAGCCATGTAAGAAAAACATAGATGGATGGTGTTGTAAATCCATAAAGATAAGGACAAAAAATTACAGCTGCTGTAAATCTGAGTAGCCTCCTTATTCCAGGTGACACTCTGGTTCATTACAAATCCACAGGGAAAGCACTATGCTCCTTCACAGTATATGACACCTCCGTGATGACCTCAACTAACTACCAATTTTAGGGGCATAAAAGCTGAACTAAAACATTCCACAAAATTATTCAGATTGGTCATTTGTTGCTGAAGCAGGATTTTTTTCCACACAAAACCAAGTGCCTTTTTTTTTTTGATCCTTTATTCCGTGTTTCAGTTGATCAAACTTTGCCAAAGACAACAATCCCACTGGATAAAAGTAAGGCTATTTTGGATTTCTTTTCAGGACTACACCAATTTTGTGCAATCAAAACTGTTTACAGGAAGCTCCTGATTTCAGTGAATTGCCTGGTTTTTGAACAGAAAATTTGTGAGAAAACAGGAGGAAAACTGTGATATTACACATTCCATCTTTGACACTTCCACAAAAAAACCTGATGTTTTCTCATATGGAACAAACTTGCATGATAAAACAGCTGCTGCTTCATACAAGTACCTACTTTTAAAGGTTGAAACTAGGATAAACACAGCCACCTTTCTTCATCTTTTGCAGCTGGCCTGAGATTTGCAAAGTCAATTTATGCCTTTGAACTATATGCAGAGAGTTGCACCAGTAAACCTCTAGCAGACCCATTCAGCACCCACCTTTGCTGGCAACCTTAATCTGAAATGAAAACAAAACTCAGTGTACTATGTGATATTTTGTTCTTCTATTGTAGATTTTAGGATTTACCTAGATTGGTTTTTTGTGATTTTCTTCTCGGGTGTTCCTAGCCCTGGGACAGCTGTATTTCTGCACTGTTTATAGCTTGCAAAATAATTCAGGGTCCTTCAGGGTGAAAAGCATGATGTCCACCTCCTTAGTCCTTCCTGCCTGCCCTGTCTCTCAAGGCCCTTCATGCCATGCTCACCAGTGCAGCATAAGATGTTGTTCATGAAAAGGCAATGTTAATCCAGTGGTAAAGCTGCAGAGTTAAGCAGGCAAGGCTCAGGAAGCACAGAGGTACGTTCTCTTAACCTTGCAATGGGGCCATCTAACGCTCTGTCACTGAACCATGGTCCTGTCACCGAACCATGGTCCTGTCACCCTGGTAGCTGAACTCCCTGGTATGTGGTGGGTTCGGGTGGCAGGCCTGTATAAGCATCTGATCCCAGCTGATGGTCTTGAGCTCTGCGAGAGTCAGGGAGATGAGGAGCTCAGGGGAGTTTTAACCTTCTGATGAGGTGCTCCAATAAGCAGAAGGGCAAGAGGTTTCATTCTCTTCCAGACATCTTCTAGGAGATACCAGTTTTATGAGCTGAAAAAGCTGGGCTTTATGCTGTTTTTTTGTTATCCACCTACCGAGCTTCACATTTGGCAAAAAGAAGAGAGGGGCCCATTACACCTTCAGGATAAATTTACTGGAAAACATGGAAGAGCAAAGAGTATCAGTATCCCCTCTGTATGTATCTGCTGTGTTCTAATGTCCGCTAGAAAGTCTGGAGAAGAAGCCAGCCCTGAATATTTCAATGCCTGGAATTACAGAGAGGATGGGTGGAGCTTTCTTGTTTTGTTTATTTTTGCTTTTTTTTCTTTGGAAACAAGCTGAAGTGATGAGCTGGCCCTTTGTCAGGCTGTGATTTCAGAACTCCAAACAGCCTGGAGGTTAAGCTCAGGAGAGGGTAAATCTTATGATTACACTCAAACAAATGAACACTGGTGGTGTTGCTTGGCTTTCTGGCTTCCTTAGGGAAAAAAAAAAAAAAAAAAGAGGGGGAGCAATTTAGTCTGGGTTACTCCACGATTGCAGTGGAGTCAGCAAGATCATGTTTAAGTGAAAGCTTTCACTCCCTTCCCTGCCACAGTTCGTATGCCACTGCTTCAGAAGCAGCACAATCTCAAGGAATGAGATGGGTCTTCATGATTTAGAGCTTTAAAAATCATTTTTCAAGTTATTCCAAAAGGAAAAAAGAGGACTTTTAGAACTCAGTGTCATGGGCTATTTGGGGATGTTAAAACCCCAGGTCAGTTTGGTGAAAAGCCTATGAATGGCAGTGAGATGGTCTAGGTGGAATTTAAGCCCTTTGAACATAGCTCTCTTGTTTATCCAGTGTCCCTCTCCAAGCTCGAACCTGGCAACAGCAGTGGTAATAACATATGGGCAACTCTACTGCCTAACAGGGGTGTTTCTTGCCCTGTATTCTGAGGTTTGACAAAGTCAGGCCACAGGAGAAACTCCCTCTGTGTCTGATATGTAGCACTTGCCACATCTGATCCTGTGAATTTGCAAGTAGGTACACCTTAAATTAATTGTGTAGATGTGGAAGCACTAATCTGGGACAGGGGGTGTTACAAGCTCCACCTCAGACATCACCTGTGGCTGTGATCACATCACACATTGCCCTTCATCTCTTTATAGACATTTAGGTGTAGATTAACTGCAGAAGATTAAGCATGTTTTAGCCCACTGGCCAGCTGCTTTTTCTGATGTTCCTTCAGACATTCCTGCTCTGTTCCTGTGCATCCCCCCTGCTTCAGATCCAGGCAGATACTCTTTCTCCCTCTTGGTTAATAGGACTCTGAGATTTGAGGAGCACCATGAAATATTACCACCTCTGCATCCTGCAGATCTTCACTTCAGCAAACTGAGAGCAGCCTGGGGAATAGACAAAGAGGATCTGGGATTGAAAAACAGTCTGGAAAGCACCAAGTGACATAATAAGCACCTGTTGCATCATAAATGCATCTTGAAAGAACAGGATTTTTTGTTATGCAGATATTGTAGCCCCTCTCTACTTCTCCTGCATGTTTCCCTGGTGATCACGGATGGGAAGAGCTGTAGTGATCACAGATGGGAAGAGCTTTGGTTCCAGAAGTGAAAGAGGGATGTGATGATTTTTTGTTAATTATTGAACTCTGATCATGAAATAAGATGATAAAACCATGCCTGGATTCCCAAAGTGACATGTAAAACTGGCATTGCAAGAAGGTGACATGTTAGATGGAGTAATACCTACAAAAATTTCCTTGGGGTCTTCACTTTGACAAAAGTATTTAGTTAAACATTCTGGATACACAGAAAGATCATTAACCGGACTAAAAATACTCTGTGAACAAAGAGCCATAAAAAATAATTGGGTTTGGTGTCTCCCTTTGTTTACTCCGGGTAAAATTGGAAGTCTTCCATTTGTTTGGATTAATATTAGTGTCAGTGGAAGTAGAGAACCACTAGTCTTGATTCATCAGTGGTTTCCAGCTGCAGTTCACGGACGTCTCCAATGGGTGTGGGAAAGATCCTTACCTATTGTCAGTCAGCTGAAATTCGTAAAACAGATGCTTCTAACTCCACTAATGTGGTTTTACAGCTGCGCAAGCTGGAGAAGAGTAAAAATCACAAGGTCCAGATGCTCAGCTGGTGCACGCTGATACTACTCCATTTCGACGTCAGCAGGCTTGGCTGTATCAGGAAAGATCTCATCATTTGTCTTTGTGTAGTTCTTTGTATTCACGGCTATTCAACACAACATGTTTAATCAAGAAGCTACATCTACCAGGCAGACAAGACTCTGCCTCAGAGCCACAGTGCATCTAGGACCAACGTTACCCAAGCAACGGTCAATAAATCAGGTGATCAAGTTGGCAGGCCTGATTCTTACAGTACCAGTGAAGTCCATAGCTTTGTCTACATTTCAGTGTTCATACATCCAAAGAATACAAAAAGTGTGGCACAAAGCCAAATGGTCTGTGGTTTTTTTGGACAAATTGTGTGAGTGAGAGAGGGAAGCTGGAGGGTGTTTGAGGATTTCTCCCTTAGGCTACCCCGAAGCACAGACTGAACAAATGAACAACCTTGTTCTGAATCAACCAGACTACAGTGCCTCTGACACACTGCATCATTGTTTCCACCACAAGGGCTTTTATAATGGAACAATGTATTTTAGTGAATTAAATTTTTGGGTAGAACTTCATTTTTCCATGGAAAATTTCTTTCTGGTGAAGAAACCCCCTTCTTGAGCATATCCTACAGAGCCTGCTGTAGGCAGTTAATGAATGCAGACAGTGGGTTACATGTTGTTTGTGGGAGAAAATTGTTCCTCAAAATGGGGAATTTCAGAGGATCATAGTTTGATTCATCGGCCCTGAATCACCAGCTGCAGCTCTTTAACCCCCCTCCACTGGCCAAAGGAAGTTAGTCTCTTAATTATGACCCTAGCATGAAGTGGCCCACAGGTATCAGGGTGGCACAAAGCAAAAGATGATCTCCAGCTCTGTGTGCAGCTGGCCTCATCCTCTAAAATACAAAGCAATACAAAAGAGAAATGATCAAAGCACAAATTGCTGAGGAGACACAAGGTTGCATCCCAAGCAGGGTGTAAATTGGCTGAGCAATGTTTACCTTACTCCCCCTACACTGGGTGAGGCCAATAGCTGGTGGATCAGTTCCTGCACCATCTACCTTAATTCAGGATGCATCATCCCAGTACCAACTGACATCTAAATCCCCTTTCTCACATCCTTTGGGGTTTGTAGGCACGGCCACATACCTCCAAAAAGGCCTGCTTACACTGCAAACAGCACTGCAGTCTTCTTGGGCAAAAACCTTGCTAGAAGATTTGCTGCACAGAAAGCTCAGGGGCAGTCATCCTTGGAGGAAATGGCTTGTGAAGAGTACGATAGCAAATCAGGCAGCACATTATTATCTTTGGAGAGGAGATTGTGAGTACACCCCAGTCGTCCAACCTGATGCACTGGGCAACCAAACTGGCTACTGCCCCCAAATAAGATGTAGAAACGCTGTAGGAGGGCTGGAGCTTTGAGATCTAATTAAACTGAAAGGGTTATCAAGCATTGTAACAGGCTGCCCAGGGAAGTGGTTGAGCCACAGTCCCTGGAGTTATTTACAAGATGTGTAGATGTGGCACTTAAGGACATGGTTTAGTGGTGGACTTGGTGGTGTTAGGTTAGTGGTTGGACTTGATGATCTTAAGGGTCTTTTCCAACCTAAATCATTATATGTTTCTGTGATTCTATGATTCTGTGATTCTATGATTCTATGAAAAGTGCCGTGAAGGCTGCCCCTCTCAGAAACCTCTCCTTCTCAGCAACTCAGGGTTGTCCCACAATAGAGATGGGGCCCAGGAACCAAAGACTCCAGCCCACCTCACAGTCAGCTGTCAGCAGACGAGCTGGAGCCCAGCTTTTAGAGCAACTTCTCACCTTACTGTTTGTCTGTCAATGGGAAATGCTCTTTGGTGAGGATGGTGCCTCTGGCCCATCTTTGAATTTCTGCATTACCTGTAGGTGAAGGTGTTGCTCTTTTCTCATAGATCAATTAAGCAGCTTATCGGTATCAGCACACCATTCATTTGTATGTCAGAGAAAGCAACCACACCATAAAAACTGGACCTGAGCCAGCATTTAGTGCTGGTTCTTCTGAAAGGAGACTGTCATATTTGTATCTAGACAGAGCAGAAAATATCATGCTGTCAAAAAAACAGCTCCAGATGGCAATTCCTTTTACATACACAGCTTTGGTGCACACTAAACAAAAGCTACAATTTGTGGGTGGGTAAAGTTGGTTAAAGCTGATTCTGATTTGATTTTGGCTTAAAAAAGAACATAAAGCAGCACAGAACCAAAAGAGCCAGTAGTAAAGAAAGGCACAGTAAGCATCCCTTCTCAAGGAAGGGAAGGGGCTACTGAAAGCTCTTCATGGGAGCAGGAAAAGGAAAGTTCTGTGTCTCCCCCTCTCTGCCACAAAAACCCTGAGTCACCCAACACAGAACCATCACTATGAGGAGTTTTGCTGTGCTTTAAGGGGAAACTAGGAGAAAATGACATAAAGTTGGGAGTGGGCAAATTTCTCATCTAGTCCCAGCCCCTCCTTCTTCCAGCTCTGAGAAGGTCCTCACTGTCACACACTCAGCCTCCAGCTTCTTATAGTGCTTTGGTTCTTTCCTGAAGCCATACTAATGGCACAACACTTACCAGAAAACAACCAAAACTGTATCAAGATCTCATCCCACAGGCCCCTAGAAAAATTTGGCAGGAAGGATTGTGCTCTAAAGACCTTGCAGTCTACTTGGACAGAAGAGAGCAGGGAAGCCTGGGCATACAGCAAGTCAGCAGAACCAGCATAAAGATTTCTTCCCTGACTGATGCACCATGTCCTAGGGAGCTCAATTTATAAAGCTGAGCTTCTTTTGTCAGGGTGGGACAACTCGTCCCTAGCTAGTGGGAACAGTTGCACCAACCAGTTACAACAGGAATAGTCTCAGTCTTTGATTTTCGTTCCAAGCTGGTGCCATCATATTAACATTGAAATCTTCCCTCAGCTTTAAATATTGTTAATCAAGTTAGAGTCTATGCACTAACTATAAGGCTGCCTTGCCAGATCCTTATGGAAGAGCAGGGTTTGCATGCCATAGTGTAGGCCAGATGTTTTCTGCAGTGCATAAAAGAAAAAAATAATGAAATACTTCTCCATATACTGAAAGTACGTTTTGCCCACATCTGTTGAAAAGATTAATGATCCCTCTTGAACTTGGTTTACTGCAACTCAGATTTGTAAATTACAAACATTCCTTTTTTCCCAAATATGTAGCAAATTAAAAAAAAAAAACCCAACAAAAACCTGTTGATTTTTTAGAAGTAGTAAAACTAACCAGTTTAAAAGAGGAAACCTGTCTGAAAGTGAAATTTAACCTCAAAAGGGAACTTCATAACAATCAAAGGTTTTATTCCAAGACTGTCCAGGTTAATCTGTATTTTGAATGTTTTCAGCATTGTCATTTGAAAAATGCAAAAGTAGGGCAAGCCTATGAAACACTTCTCTAGCTGGGAAGACAGTGGGAAAACTTGCAGATCAGTTTGCTTTTCCAGGCACATTACTCAAGCACTCAGCCGGGGTGTCCATCACCCATGCTTGGATTTCAGCACTTTTTTCACTTCAACTCTTTGTCACTGAACCCTTCCCAGCAAATAAAAATGCTGGGCTTGCTGATGTCCCAGACCCGACCCAACCTTTAGGGGCATTGCCTTGTGCTTTTAAATTGTCCTCAAGTTCCTCTTTGCAGTGACTCCCAGTAGACTTCATGTAGATGAAGATGGAGCAGATGTTAGTTATTTAAATTTTCACATGACTTGTCATCTTTGGATCATGAAACTATTGCCCATTTAGCTGTGTGGTCTCTGTGTCTTCATTCACTCTGTCTACTCTCTTGAGCTGTTCTAACCGGAAGGAAGGTTCAAGGTGCCCATATCAAGGATTAAATTGTCTTTTTGTTTTCAAATGATCCAGGGCTAAAAGCCAAGGCAGGGAGCAAGCAGGCACAGCAGCACAGATATCTCCCATCCCTGTATATGGAGACAAAGGGAGGCAAAGACTTCATGGAGTGTAGAGTCAAGTCCAGGCTAGTGGAAGAGAAGGATGTGTTGAGAATCAATAGTAACTTCAGGCAGACAGACAAGAAGTTGTAGGCAAGTTGTAAATGGTGAGGCTATTTAGGAACTGGCTGTAATTTTATGACCAAATAAGACAGAATCTGTCTTTGCTTTCACTACATCTGTCTGGCTGGGTCTTTTTCAGGGTTTATTTCATGCTCTTGTAGGAAGGTACCCCTGAGGTCACAGGGGTGATGTAGTCATCCAGGGGATCCTGGCACAGGTACAACTATGCCTTGTACTGGGTGGGAGGAGGAAGAGTTTCCGTGTCTGCATCCGTCACACCAACACATCCCACCAAGCAGAAGACAGAAAAAATAAAAAGGGAAGCATGTTCCCTGCTTCTCCTTCCACAATGAGTAAATCCATGCTCCCCTGCAGTGAGCCAAGTGAGTATTTTGTCAAAGCTAACGTCTCCTAGGTTTTGATTTAACATGAGAGGCTCTGTCAAATCTCAAAGTAAAGCAAAATAACCCCAATATAGCACCAGTAATCAGCACTAAAGCAGAGTGTTGCACTGACAGAGAGCATAACTGCTCAGCCGTGTAATAGTAGGTGCTTTCTGTTGAAATAGGCTCTGTTTGTTGCAGTTTAACATAACTCTTGAGACCACACAAATCCTTATTTTCCATATTTCCAGTATTGTATTCCGTTTAGTTTCTATTAACAAGATAAAAGACAGCCATTGACTCAAGTCAGCTGGGAGTAGAGCCTAAATGTCTGTTTCAAATCCTCAGCCGTGCTGCTGAGTGCTGAGATGAAGTTGAGTAGTCTTGGAAAATAAGGATGAAGATTTGGGGTCTCTTAGGTCTGTTCCAGACTCAGCAGGTGAGAATCATCAGTTTGCATGGTGCAAGTCAGTCACCCTCAGATTGCTTTAGCATCTATAAAAAGCTACATAGACATAGTAAAGGGTGATGCATCTCCTCCTAAACTGGATTATCGTCAGTCTGTCAGATGAATTTTCTCCTGAAGGCACCAGTTTCTTCTTTTTCAGTCTAATGGAAGGTCACAGCCACTGGCTTAGAGCAAGACATCTCATTTTAGATTTCTAAGAGTTAAGGGAGATGAATACCCCTATGTAAATTTTCCTTAGTGCCATATCAGTAAAATGAGAATAATGATTCTGTGCAACTCAGGGAAGCTTCAGCAGTGAATGGTTGAAGAAAGCCTCATGGAAGAATGTGAAAATCTTGATAATGATGTTTGTCACCCCAACTCTAATAAAGCCAGATAAATCTTTGCTCATGAGATTCGATCTCCTCAGTAGATTTGCAAAGCAAGATACACATGACTGCAGTGAGCAGGAGTGCTTGGCCAGGAGAGCAGGACAGTGCTGTAGTGCATTATTAAGAGCCAGCGTGGAGGGACAGAAACTTATAGTCAGATGAATGGTGGGAGGTGGCAGGGAACTTGCAGAGCAGCTCTTCTCCAGCCAGTGCCTACCTCTGCTGCCACTGCTCCCTGGAGCCTGTCTTAAGGAGAGTCTTCAAGTCCTCCTTTAATTATGATCTTGATTTAGGAGATCACTTAGCACTCAGTTTACCCTTGTTGGGACATCAGCCCTCCAACCTTGAACTGGTGGAGGACAACCACAGCAGTCTGTCTGCCCTTTCACCAGTCTGCTCACCCATTCCCGTTGGTGCCAGGGTTTTCTGCCCCTCAGCTAGACAGCAGTGCATTTTGTGTATTTGGTGCATTTTGTCTGGGAATTGGAGCAGAGAGTGCAGCTGGCAGGACCTGCTGAAGGTGAGTCATATTGTAGCGGGACAAGCAGGCAGCCCTGATCTTGACCAAACATGCCCCACTTCTGCTGCCTTCTACCCACAACAACCTGCAGGGTGACTTCACTAACATGTTCCCTTGGAGGATCCAGCTGCAAGTTTTCTGACTTTAGAGCCGTTCTTGTTTATGCTGTTGTCAATGAAGGGAGGCAGGGATGGCGCAGATGAAGCCCAAGGGAAACCTTCTGCTCATATCCTACCCTGAAATGACGGGAAGGTCAGAGTTGGTTTCCCTGCATCTGCCAGAGTCATCCCCTTTTCCCATCCCTCCCCTTGCTCTGGGGACAGACAATCCACCCATGCCAGAGTCCCAGGATTGATCAAAATGTTTCTGAAGAACAAATTTTTTGTTACAAGAAGCCAGATTGCACAAACAGGCAGATGTTTGCAAGCAAATGTCCCAAGGAAAATTAAAATCCCAAGACACATTTTTTTCGTAGCTCACATCTCAAATGCTCTCTGGATGCTCTGGTTGCTCACTGGAGACAAAATATATAGAAATGACCAGCGGAGACAGTAAGAGGTGGAAATTCCCAAATTATACTTTCCTTCATGATGACACGAGATTTGTTTATAAGGAACAACAAAGGAATGATCCTCGTTCATCAGAAGTGCAGCAGTGTTATGAAAGTCCACCAGAGACTGGGGTCTTGATATCTGCAGAAGCAATGGAAGTCTGTTCCTAATCTGAGAAGAGGTAGATAAAATATTGTCATCCAGAAGAGAAAAGGACCCTGCTGCACTCCTGCATCTGATTTGTGTCAGACAGTGGGAACAACCCACCTCTGCCATCAAAGATGGCTACAACCAGTTGTGTCCCTTTTTAACAACCCTCTTTTACTTTTGTCATGCATCCTTGTTCAAGATAACACCTCAGTTTTTCTCTGCTCAAAGGGATTTCTAGGATACATTTCAAAGCATTTATACTGCACCATCTTTTCCTTGTAACCTCCAACCCAAAAAATTATCTGTCGATAAATCTCTGTGACCCACCAGGCTGAAATATGGTTTATCTCCAGATTGGCCTTTGCAGCATGTCCTGACATCCGGGAAACCCAGGCTGGAATAAGTGGCTAAGGGTTTCTCTTAAAGACCTGTGAGATCGTTGTAAAGGATCCTTGCAAAGTCATAGCTCTCCTCTCACACCATCCACAAAAGTGGGATAACATACAAACCCTACAGACAGATCAACAGGTAGGCGGATACAGATTTACCAGGATGCTATGTTCATCCCTTCCCTTCCCCTGCAAAATCGTTCAGGTTTGTGTGTACAACTAATATACAATCATCCTCACATCCTAACACATACCAGCATTTTTGTTATTTGCACATATACGTTTGCAGTGCAGTTATATCACTTCTCCCAGTTCCTTAGTCCTGTGAGCCAAATAGATTTGATTTTCCCATCAACTGCATGGGCTCTCTGTGCAAGAGAAGCGCAGCAGTGTCGTATAGATGTAGACTGATGTCCCTTTGATAACAGAAGATGTTCTTTTCCAACACGAGCACAAAAATACAACTACAGAGTCCCCTTTTGGCCCTGCTTTTCCTCAAGTGCATTTGGGATATGGGCCCTTTTCTGGGGGTTGGTTTCGAGTTTTGGAGCTCCCTGGCTTTAAGTAGCTCCCCCTTAGCTAGCAGCTGTCATGCTGATGGATGTGAGTATTGAGAACTCCTGAACTTGGCACAGTTGCTTTTGATTCTTCTGTTCTGTGACAATCTCAATCTATCCCCACAGAAAGGGGTTAGAAGTGTTAAAGCTAAAAACAATCCTCTCCATATTTACACACACTACAAATCTTTCTTCTGCTGAAGTTCTCCACTTCTGTCCTTTCCACAGGTTTTGGAGTTCTTCAACTTCTGCGCATTTCTTTTTTGCACCTGATGATTCCATCCTTCCAGAACTGCAAAACTTTCTCATGGTTTCAGGCGAAGAAATTGCAAAAATATTTTATTCAACCTCTGAGACGACTGGCAAAAATTGTATCCAACAAAGATGGCTTCATAAACAGGGTCAGAGAACAGTTGTACCCGATAAGCTGGCCTTGACATAACTATTTATTTCAGCACATATGAGCCTGCCATTCTAGTTATGCAGTCATTACGCAAAGGACTGCATGAGACCTTGATGACTCACACTCAGTACTTTCAATCACCCCATGAGCTAATCTCTTGATACCATTGCCTAAACAAAACTAGTTTTCATTTCACTGCATATAATGCGATTCATTAATGTCACTAGACCACACATTGTCTGAGGAAACAGCTCCCTTGGATTTTTGGAAGGGACCCTGGACTTCCATCCTCAGCCTGTCTGTCTACCTGTTGTCATTCCAAACAAGCCTGGGATAGACAACCCAGCCAAATAATCAAGTGCCCAGTTACTGGGGAGAGACTGCCTGGAGCCTTACATGAAATATGTTTGGGAGGAGTCCGAAGCTCAAAGCCAAGGCTGGTTAGGGAAAAAAAAGGTCCTATTTTGGGTGCTCTTGCTGAACATTCCACTTAAAGGAATTTCCTCCTTGTAAGAAGGAACGTGAAATGGTCAGACACCATTAAACTGACAATTTTATATTTTGATTTTGTGTGTGGTCTGTTTATAACCATAAATCTGCATGACAGGTCAGGTGGTGAGGAATGTCCTAAGGACAACTCTTAACCATATCATCCTTGTGCATTTTCTTGCTTAAGAAAACAAGGTCTTACAACGTGGATAGGCAGGGATGGAGCTTTAGGATCTTATTTTCTGTAAATATAAGACCTTCCTTAGAGGTTTTCAAATATAATCTCTAACATGGAAAGAAGGAAAGAAAACAAGGAAAAAGAGAAAAAATATTTCCAAGCCTCCAGGAGAATAGCAGCTCCTACTGCTGCAGGTCATTATCCTCCTGGGATCATCAGTCTTCTCTGAAATGCAAAACTGTGTGTAGCTTAGATTTCACGCAGCAGCTTTCAGCACCATCACACCAGAGCAGCTAAGTAACCCCACGGCCTTTGCAAAGCCCTTGCTATTTCACCTTTTATAATAAAGGCAAGACTAGTCTGAGAACCTACTGCCCCAAAACAGGTCAGATTTATACTTTTCCCAGTATTATATGGAAGACTCTTAGTTGGCATAGGCTGAAGTTGTGTGAGGAAACATATTAAAAATTAGACAGTTTGGTCAATCACAGGCTGTGTCCTGGCTCTGTTTATTTTATTAGTGGAGATGCAGCAATAAGATGATGTGAGAGTTTCTGATTTTCTCTGTACACACTAAAAAAACCAGCTCTTTGTGTCAAGCTGACTTGTGCAGGGCAGTTTCAGTTACAAACTCAGCCACCGACTGAGCATGGATAATTTTCTTAATCCTTTGCCTTCACAGACCACACCAACAAAGCGAAGGCAATGGTATTAATTTTCTTTCCTTTGCTTCTGGATTTTTCAGGCTTTTAACACGTCAAAGCAGTGCACATCATGTGAGGGCATCTCTCAGAGCATGGGATAATTCTCTCTGCTAATATTGGTCTTATCTTCATTTCTTTCTTGTGCCTTTTTTTGGTTATCTGGCTCCAGAGGGGTGAGGAGTGCTAATGTTCCCCATGTCTGTGCTGTACTAATGACAGGTGTCCCGGTCTGACCGTGCATTACTGGAACATCATTAACAACAGCATTCTAGTGGCAGATGCTGGGGTATGACATTCAAAAGGGTTGTCTGCTGCACTGCGAGAAGAGGTCTGGAAATATCGCAGAGCACGGCAGGGCAATACAAGCAGCACCACAGTCAGAAGTACCATGTCCTGCCAAATCTCCCCTACGCTACAGAAGTCAGGTTTGGGTTTATGGTACCTTTTCATTTCCAGTTCCCTGTGGGAGTCCTTCCACATCTCTGGGATGGATATATTGACTTTTCTTCCTTGGTGATCAGTAAAACCTCTGAACTTTGCCTCTTTTTGCATTTTCTCATTCCCTTTCCTTCCACCAGCCTTTTTCCTCCTTGTGTTGGTATTGACCTTTTCTGAAACTTTTAGCCATATCTTTCAACAAGTGTTGTCAGCCTTTGTGAAATCACTTTTTTTTCCTCTCTTTCTTGGCTGCCCACCTGCTCCATGTCCTCACGCCTTTTCTTTTCACATTCAGAGGCAAAGAAGCCCTTGCTCCTTGCTCCTTGCTCCTCATCCTCTGCAGAGTCTGATTGCCCTGACACTTGGTGCTGCTCAGCCTGGGATCTTATGTCATTGGCTGGACCTCCAGGTTTCTACTGAAAAGGCTCAGAAAACCACCAGACCTGGCCTTGCGTGTCCATGATGTACAAGCAAACTAAGTGTTAACCATTTACTGCTCCATGAGGCTGTGAAGAGCTAGACTTCCCCACTTAGGCAGGGAGAACTTTTCCATATTTTTTTATAGCTACCTACTCTGCAATTCAGCGTCACTGCTTAATGTGTTCAAAATTGCACCTTTTTTCCCTTATAGAAGAAAATTCCAAATGGTCAGATTCCGTTCTGTTCCCCACTTTGAATAGGAAATTTCTCCCTTAAGCAGCCTCCTCCAAGCTGTGAGGGCTGAAAATAAGAGGCACAGTCACTTAGGTTCTATCCCATGTGGAGAAATGAAACTCCACACAGGAATACCTGGCCTGTCTCACCAGTATTCAGGCAAGAGGTTGATCTCTGTCTGGCAGCAGCACAAGGTTACCAACTGGTTGCAAGAAGCAGAGAAGTGGCAATACAGCTCCAGAGGCTGTTTTGCTCTGGGAATCCAGTGCTAATAACTCCCTGACAAAGTCAGATGGATTGGTGATTACCCAAGTAACTCACATCCACTATCCTGTGCTGTGTGCAGATATCCAAGGTTTTGGCCTTGTTTCCCATGGATGTTACGCAGACCTCCTCTAAACTGCTTGGGATCCTGATGAACAAGGATACATACTCTGTAAATATTCTTATGGCAGTCCGTATCTGCATGCCCAAGGGTGAAGTTTCTCCATAAACATGGATGTCCTTAACGCTGGTTTGAGGATAGAGGCCATCACTTTCTCAGACTTGTTTCAGGGATGTTCTGTGGTCCAACAAGTCCTTTTTGTTGCAGCAGAACTGCTCTTATTACACCTGAAATGCACCTGTTCATGTTCAAACAGTGGCATTCCAATCCACAGCCCGGTCCAAGGCTGGGCACAGAACCAGCAATCCTCTCTCCGGGATCTTGGGTACTTCCTAGCTGAGGACACCCCAAACAAGAGGTTTGCAGCACTGCCTTTCCATGATTTTTATTTTCCTCTGAAGATCAAGCACTGTGAAATTGACTGATGACATGAAAACAAAATAAGTAGCAAAACATCAATAAAATAATCTGTAAAATGACCAAGAGAATGCAATACAGAGAAGATTCAGCACGGGTAAAACAGAGGAACAGGAAACTAACACAGA
The DNA here is from genome assembly GCA_013397275.1 of Burhinus bistriatus. NCBI lineage: Eukaryota > Metazoa > Chordata > Aves > Charadriiformes > Burhinidae > Burhinus > Burhinus bistriatus. Next base: position 182,128 of record VYXH01011068.1, on the reverse strand, counting down.
CAAGATCTGTCTGGTTTCCCGATAACTAATGGCTTGCATAGATTTGAAAATTAGCACAAAGTGAAGTACTGGGTGATTAACAGTGATTCCTGAATACCTCCACGTGTATACATTTTTATTCTCAAGTGACAACACCCCATATCTAACACACAGCTTTTGCAGACCGGTACCTATGCAGTCAAACATGCAATGCATCGGGCATTCCTCCATAGGCAGTAGGTTTGTAACTGCTGTCATCAGAAATTGCAGTACCTTAATCATCCACTGAAACATCTGAGAAATTATCCCATTCTTTCCTATGTGAACTAGCATTTATGAATGCTTTCACACTGTTATAACTTCTTTAGCACCATGCTGCACTCTCATTTGCTCAACCTACAGCTTCTGAAAAACTTAGCTTACAAAAAAACCAACAACTGAAAACAAACTAGTGGTAACTCAGTGCATGGGATGTGAGACTGACAACAGGGTGATGCTCTTTGCAATTTCGTTGACTTTGTTGGTTATATTTATTCAAATTCATAAACCAAGACAGAAAATCCTGCTTTAGTGGAGGGGGTTTGCAGTTATTTGCGTCAGAAGGAAACTATGTTATGGATAGTTGGTACAGACAAGCAGAGGGAAATTTCTTCATGCAAGTTTCTCATCGGTCACAGGGTGTGCGCTGCTGTTGGGCACAGATGGACTGTGGCAGCTCATATTCTCACCCACCCCTGTGTCTCATACAGTTTGACCATAGGAGATACAGGATATTCAGGCACCAGCATGCCTTCAACAAAATTCACATTGCCTTGCAGCATCGTTGTAAATCCCCACACTCTGGAGATCTCCAGGAAAGTACCATCTGTGGTGGAGACACCACCCTGTACACACTCAGCTCCTCTGTCTTTGTCAGGCATGCAATAATCCCCATTTCTCTCTCTGGAACCACCATAAAAGCAAAACCACATTGCCAGCCAACTCTTACAGCATAGATTAAAACTTCACGTCATCCCTTCAGTCTTACGCTCTCTCTCTAGCAATCAGCAATGCACCTTCAGCATTGATTCACGGGGCTTTGGACCCATTCCTCCCACTTGCTTGTTGAGTACCAGTCTGTCTGTGTAGCCTGACCATCCTGTTCAGAGGAGCATCACTGCTACCTGGCTCGTGCCCGCATGCTCCAGTTTTTGGCCGGATCGTAGCTCGCCGGAGCTGTACGTGCCTGGGCCAGGTTGGAGAGTGAGTATTGCTGGGCAGAGGACTGGCTTTGTGGGAGGCTATTCTTTGCGTCCTCTCTCCTTTTCAATATCCATGTAATTTAGGCTGAGGAGTTTTCTGTCTGGCTTCGGAAGGGTGGAGGGGAAATCAGAGCTATTCCTTACCCCCATGGGACAGCCGCTGCAGGTATTAAGGTTCGTTTGGCCTTTGCTTTTAAATCCAGATGGATTTAGGATTTAATTAGCAAGTTGTTTGTTTGTGGGTTTTGGAACTTTTTCCTCCATCTGAAAACCAAATCTGCACCAACAATACAAGGTATGCATAAAACATATGATTTGCACATTTGTGGGATAAAATCAGCAGCACAAATGGAAGTGGTAACCAGGAAAACACTTCAAATGAAAACCAAAGCAAGTGGTGACAAAGCTTTCTTTGCACAAAGAATGACAGCTGACATTATCAGGATTACGCTCAGATGAGCAGGGTTCATTGTAGCCCCTGTTTTAGGAAAGGATTGCAACAGGAACCCCTCTGGCTCAGGGAAAAGGAAGCAGCAGATGAAAAATGTCTTTCAACAGACAGAAGTGACATGTTCTGGTGATTAGATGCACTGTTAGGGAAATGCCAGGTTGTATACAAGCTTGATTTCGTCTCTAGGTTGAACCAACTCTTAATGATCACACAAAGGATATCCCGTGTAGAAAAATCTGACAAGTCTTAGTAGAAAATTACTTTTTATTTTATTTCAAACTGCTTGGCAAATGCACCCGAGACTTGAATTTGAACATCTCACGTATATTATTCTCTATAGGCAAGGACCCGTGGTGTCTCTTTACTTTCCAAAATATCTCTCTGTTTCTTTGGCTCCCTGTACCAAATGTGAAGGCTTTCTGCCCTCGAGGCTGTAGGACATTATGGGATATGCAGTCTGATTGTGAGGGCCAGAAAACATCAAGAAATTGCAACAAGAAGTACCTGAAAAAAAGCTCTTAGGAGGAACCGGAACAGTTTGAGTGAACACAGAAGAGTGCAGAAGCTACCAAAACAAAATTATTCACTATGATATAAACCAAACTGTTTTGATTCAGAATTGCTCAAAGACGGTATTATCCTAGAAACAAGCAACCTCCTGATGATACTCTGCACCTCATTTCTATTTTGCATAAGCAGAGAACACACAGCGATAGGAGAACAACAAAACAGCAAGGAAAATGGCAACAATTTCAGTCCATACACAAGCACAAGCACTTTCCTTTGAAAAATAAAAGCTGCCTTGAAGTTTAATGCTCAGAGTTCAAAGGATCCAGGCCAAATTCAGATCACCAAAGATGATTAAGGATTTATTTGGAAATTGGAAACACCAGGCTGTTGACATTCTTGCAATGATTTCCCTCTGCACTGTGTTTTCAAGAAGAGCAGATGCAAGGTCGGGGGGAGAGTTACTGCTGGTGATATTTTTTCCCAGGTACAACAGAAAAATGACCCCAGAAAACATAACCCTGTCCTTGTCCTGGGAATTGCTACATGTTTCTTGAAAAATGTACAAGAAACTGTGTATTTCCCCCTCAGTCTGGGGGAGACTCGGTGAATGGACAAAGCAGTTTTGAAGCTGGTTTCACTATGTCTGCCTTTTGCAGTAGGGTTTTGAGGGTGGTGGATTTCGGGTTTTTTTACTGTTGATTGTGCTATTGTGTGTTTTGGGACCTATTAACTACAAACAGATGTAGGCTTATCAATGCTTCAGCAATGCTTTCTATTGTTTCAACTCCCCTGAAAATCAAGGACTTGTGCTCCGGCTTCATGGGTAGTAGACTGGTTTTCTTTTTGAGTTGGAAATCTTTAAAGTAGAAATTTATTCTGAGGTGACAGAGGAAGATTTTGGGTCATCGACAGAGTCCTCAGGACTCCTACACTATTGGGAAACCTGAGATTTGCTTGTCCTGAACAAAACCCACCTCTCCCCACAGCTATCACCCCAAACATGGATGGAAGTGGTAACTATTGGAGGAAAACAAAGAAGGGTGCTGAAACACTGCCTCTCCAGCTGCTGGGAAGTGCTGAGACGTCTCATTGAAAATCTATCCCTGCACATTTTCTGTTATACGCCCAAAAGTTTGCCTACCTTGGCTTCCAGGAGACTCTTCAAATAGTCTTGCCTCCCATTCAGCACTAATGCCGTTTTTCAAAGCGGTTGGCTTAGAAGTCGGGAGGCATAGAGGAGTTTTTCTGGAAATTTGTTTCAGTCTAAATGGCAGATGAACTTTTCTGAAAATCTTGCTTTGATGGTAGGTGACGAGCAGGTGAGCATTTGTCTAAGAGCTTTAGAAAAATCAAGCCTGTGATGCTGAAAAATAGAATATTTAGACGGGAAAGAGCTGATCTCTTACTGATATTCCCTCCAGCACTATAAAATTGCTCTCAGCAACACATTTTCCAGAATGCATTTCCATGTTAGAAAAAGTCTCATACTTTAAATCTGTGCAGTGAGAGAAAGACGAGAGAAGAAACAGCATCCTGCTTCATGGGCACGAGGCATTTTAATGAGCACAGTCTGAAATTATACAAGGACAGGCAGTTGTTTTCCTTCTCGCACTCGCTTGCAAAGTCCAAGCTGTGAGATTCATATTGCTAGGTACTTCTTGGTGGTCCACCATAGGATGGTGGCAGTGATATATTTGGCAAAGTGATGGTAGAAGTGCAGGCAATGGCCACAGGGCATAGAAGAGGCAAGGTTTGTAATTGTTGGTAATGTTTTTTATTAGGCTAGTGCAGCTGAAAAAGAAACTAAAAAACCCACCCATGTTTGTGGCCGATAGTCTGTTTTCCAGGTCCTGAAAACTTCCTTCTCGTTAAACTCTCCAGTAATAGCTGAGGCTGGGGAAAGATACTATCTCTTACATGAGCCACAGCCTAAGGAAATAAGATTCTTTGTTTAGGACTTGATAATCTGACCTCTTTTCAACTGCAGTCCCCTGGTACCCTTCATTTATTAAATTCTGTTACGAAGCTTAATTCGGGCAGAAATCCCCAAGTATATATTGTTTTGCAGTTACTGAGATTGGCTGAAGATCTTCCCAATAGAGGCATCGATCACTGAAATTCTAAGAGACAGACTCACCACTCTTGTTTTCTTAAGATATCTCCTCTTCTGTAGTTGCTTATGCTTGTGCCAGAAAAGCAGGGAATGCTGCTACCTCTCAAGGCCTTTGCTGGACCACCTTCTGCTCACAACCTCTTTGGTAAAAGGGAAAAGTAATGTCAGCCCCACAAATGCGGCTGTTCTGCAGTGGTGTAAAGGAGACTGGGAGTTGTTCCAGGTGCAAAGCACTGGAGAATCGGACCCAGAGAGCAGAGCCAGGGACATCCATACCCTCCCTTCCTCATGCATGCTGCGTGCTACTTTGACCCACTGAGGTCGGTGCTGATTTATGCCATAAGGCACAAAAAGAAAAGTGGAGGAGAAAAAGCAAGCATCAGGTGCCCCTGAGAGAACAGAGCTCCTTTGCGATAGTGCAAATTATTCACTTCATTGGAGGGTCTGAGTAATTCACCCCCTGGATCTGAAAGTACTTCTTAGTCTAAATGACAAGCAAAATGAGAATGTTCGATGTGTTCCCACACATCTCTTAGTAGAGAGGACACTGACCCTATCCTTTAACTCTCTGAAGATGCATAATTAGGTTCTGGAGTTAAAACAAGAGATTTTGAATGAGAACTAAGGTTTAGTTTCTTTTTTATAATAGCAGGAGTTAAAGACAAGTTTTGAAGGGCTATGGCAAATAGCCTCTTCATTCCTGAAGTCTCACTATCGTGCCTGAATGACGTGGCTGGAAGTACTTGCTTAAGAAAACAAGTTACTGGACTCAGTTCAAAAGTCAACAGAGGAAGTCCTTTCTCTGCTGTTAGCTAGAGGTTAAGCTAGACACGATGCTGGCTCTTGTGATTAAATACTGCAAAACTGGCTGTACGTTCGGCCTAAACAGTCACATGTTTGATCTGCCACTAGTCCAGGCTGATGAGGCATGAGTTGTTTACCTTCCCAAATCTGTTCAGCCATACTAGCATGAAACATCGTGCTGCAATGCCCCATCCTCCACTGAGACATACGAACAGTGTCAGAGTCCCACTAGTTCTATCCAAAAGCAGATGATGGGGGGGGCAATTTCCTCCCACTAAGCACATCTGTGGTACCATTAGGCTATTAATAGGGACTCCAGGGCTTCAAAGTAACAGCAGATACTTTAATAAACTTATCAGTTGCCTTCAGGCTGTTGCCTACAAAACCCAGGGGGAAACGTGGTCTCTGGACTGCCTCTGAGCCCATGAAAAGCAATTAAGAAATCAAAGCTATTGTCTGCAAGCTTAAGTTTGCTATTCAGTGATCCACCACTCAGCAGAAAACACCAAGATACCTGCAAAACAGAAAAATGTTGAGAATTTTTGCACTAGAGAAAGTGCAGAAATTACAAAAATCAGCGTTGCCCGCTGTTGAACTGTTAATTCTAATACCTTCACTTAGCCAGAATATTGCAGGGGATGGTGCATTTCTTCCTCCGAGAGCACCACAACCCTGCAGGATAGCTGCACTCCTGCAGCTCTTGCAATCAGTGGACAAGCTCTGGCTTTCACCTGCTGTGACATTCTGTGAAAAACACCAAGCGCTTTTTTTCCTTGGTGGTATGAAAACTTCCCAGCAGAAATGATAGATCTGGGATTTGGATGTCTATTGCTGTTAAGTGTTTTTCAACGTCATTTACAGTCTGTGCTGATTTCCATGGGCTACCTGCTATTAGGTGTGTGTTTGCTTCTTGCTCTCCCTACTACTGTTTCGTCTTTACCTTGTCACTGAAATGTCATGCCCTTTCATGCAGAAGTGGTTTTCCTGCTCCCTTGTGCATCAGCCCTTTTGCCGCTGGAACAGTGAATTTTCCCCAGCTGCCACCTCCCATAAGTTGCTTTCACTCATGTAGACTTGGGATGTCTGTAAGATACTAAAAAAATCCCCATTCATAAGAGGCAGATAGAAACCATTTTCGTTCGAGCTGCAGAGGAGAGACCACTACCCAGCACAGTCAGGGTGTAAGACTGTACGGGACAGTCCCTCAACAAGGGGACTATCTCTGATGTACCGTTAAATCTACCTCTAAAACACAGATTCACAAATTCTTGATCGGTTGAGGAAAGGGCCTGACTGAGAATGGGTCAAGCTTATAAGGGTAAACCTTCCTCAAACAGGACTGCTGTCATACATTGTTAACCCTAGATGGATGTCTCTTCAATGATTTTTTTCTTCCATAATTTTGTCTACTTGCTTTCTGAAGCCATGTAAATGTTGGGCATCCGCAGCATCTTGCAGAGAGGGGTGCTGCAGGTGACAGGATGACTTGTGAAAAGGTTTCTCTTTTTGTTTGTCTCTTTTTAATTGCTTTTCATACTATTGCCAGAAGAAATGCTAATAATCCCTTCTTGGAATTTTAAAAAATTTTTTGTGTTAGATATGAGAAGAAATTAATTCTCTGTGCTTAGACATGGATGAAATTTTACCTGCAATCCCACATCCAGTCTAGGGGACTTTAAGAAAGTTAGAAATGAATTGGAGGAAGTCCAGGGTTCAGAAAAGGGGCAGATGTGTTAAAAAGTGATCTGAATGAGTCACTGAAAGAAATGAGATTTTTAGTCTCAAAATAAGAAGACTGAAGGGAGGATATAATGTTCTGCCCATCTGAAAAAATACTGCATATAAAAAGACGGATCATTGTTCTTTGTGTCTGGGAAGTACTTTTTGGGGCAGGACACAAAGTAATTAGTTTCCTTTGCAGGAAAGGAGATTTTGAGATGAAGGCAATTTTTTAGAGATGAAGAAGGCAATCTTCCGAACTATAAATCTTTCAGCAAATGGGCTGGGAAGGGTGGGAATCCCCAAGTCCTGGTGAGTTGCAGGAGTGGGGCAGGTACCCCAGGCAGACAGATTTTCTGTCTGCTCCCATCTCACAGCCTACCTGGTCCTCACCATTCCTGTGACTCCAGTTGCATTCAGAGGATGATCAGTTTTTGATAATGTCACCTTAGGTCTCCTGTCAGTCTTTCCCACAATGGCTTGGGAAGAACATTCCCCTTTTCCTCTCAAATATGCTGGGCAGCCCAAAGCACATCTTCTATCTCTGTGAGTTTTCCCCACTGTAACTGACATGGTGATCAAACCTCCATGGGTCACACTTGCTTCATTTGGTGATCAAACCTCCACAGGTCACACTTGCTTCATTTGGTGATCAAACCTCCACAGGTCACACTTGCTTCATTTGGTGATATGATGCAGCTTTTCCCAAGTGGGCTGTGCTTACCCAGTGTGCATAAGCTAGTTGTCTTCAGACACCAACAGTTGCAGGTGGGTTGATTCACTTACCCGGTAAGTGGGGGATCACGGGGTGAGACAATAAATATAGTCAGAATCCACATTTTCTTCCAAAGCTAAATTTTCTTTTTCTATATCACACATTTCCCATGCAAATCATGAGGTTCCTCTAGCATGTGGCTCTTCATATATTTGGCAGCCCTGGTATGATAAGTTTTATCAACATTGCTAAATAAATTCTGCCAGGCAGTGGACTTGAGGCCTGTTCCCCAGCTTCCCACAGTGCAAAACCATTAGTTTTGATCCTTGGCTGTGTTTTGGATCACTCTAGCTCTATGCAAGGCAAAGCCTGGCTTGGTGAGCAGTTCACTGCAAGGACCTCTCCCAGCAAGCAACATGAGTGAGACTAGATTTGAGGTTCATCTTCCTCCCTCAGTACAGTTTTCCAACACTACTAGCTGGCTTTGCATCCTTAAATGTCCCTGTGGACACTCTTATAGCAATAACGCAAGATATGAAATGCATAACCTCCACTGGGCATCGATAAAAATCATCCCAAGAGGTTTGTACTGTGGACACGGTCTGTTCAACATGGGGCTAACATGAAGAACTGCAGACATGAGGCATGGTGCATTACTCGGTCTCAAAGTTTGGGATTGCTCCTTGATCCTCTTTTATTTACCAGCAAGGACACACCCTTTGAGCTCCCGCTTTCTCCAGATGAATGTTAGTGAGAAGATAATCAGATCACTATATTTGCATTCTGAACATGTCTTTTTGATCAAGTGGACTTGTTTGTTTTCTCAGAACAAGAATGGGGGATAAAAAGAGAGAAAATAGCCCAGATTTCTTTTTTTAGTCTTTTTTGCTCAGTGGTTTCAATAGAGAATGCTTAAGTATGTGTCATTTTCACTTACATTGTGAATCCTCCTTTTTTTTTATAAGGAGAAAAAAGGGTTCATTGTCTTTTTTAAGGAAGAGTATAGAGTCAGAACATTTTCCACCACATCAGAAGGAAAAGAGAACTTTGGGAAAAGTTGGGTTTTTCCCCCACTTAATTTGTTTGGGGAAGAAGATCAAGGTGCAGTGTCAGGGGTTTATTGTGTTGAATACCAGACTTTCACCAGCACAGGTTTAAAAATCCTGCAGCCTTGGTTGCCAGCTGATGCTGCATCTGTGCTGGGCACGCTGGTCTCCAGGCTCTGTTCCCCTTGCAGCCATGGTTCTCCAAAACCAACACAACCCATCCCTGCCCAAGTGCTTCTCTGAAGACATCTTGCCTCCTCTCCTCTAGTGCCCCATCAACCATCTCTTTGATCCATTCATCTCTTCAAAAGCACATGTTTTTCTCATTTCCTTGATGCATCTTCTCAGGACAGAATTAGAGGACAAACTATTGCTTGGATCTGTGGTCCTTTCCCCAACATAAGAAAGGACTCAAAACTACTCTAAACCAGTCTGGCATGGACTGGCATGGCAGACTAAACCAGTCTGGCATCCCTGTTGACTGAGAGTAGGTGTACACCAACAGCTGCAGAGTGCCAGTATCTAAAGCAACCTCTATCCCACTATTGCATGACCACCGACTTCACTCACATTGACGTGCAATGACAGGGGCTACATTGGACCACTTCTAAGAGGGTACCTGTCATCCCTGCCTCCTTTGGGCTGGGATGAGGTTAGCCCTCTCCTGCTTTTCTTCGTTTTCCTTGGATGAATTAGCCAGACAGGACAGCTAGAGCCCTCAGTCATGCAGAAGGGAGCCAGCCGGCCTTGTGAGTAGCATTCATCATCCATTGTTTGAGCAGATTTTCCCTGTCTGCAGGTGAGCGTCCTCCCAGGGGCTGAGTTCGGTGCCTTCCCTACAGCTGGATCACCAGTGTAAAACACCATTTCCCTGTTCTAAAGACCAGATTTTTCCCTCTCTCCACCCCTGCTTTCTGGTCCATCACCCAGCCCTGAATATGATGGAGGATCTGTCTCTGCACCGAAGTCAAAAAGAGTTTTAGCAGCACAAAGGCAATTTGCTCTTCTAAGTGTTGTATTTTCTAGGCTAACTCTATTATAACCTCCTGAAGGGCTGTTATTTGCCCTTGTATGGGTTTCTGGTTTTGGAAACCTCTTTGAGGGTGTGAGTAGCTTCAAAAACATGCTCGGTGCATGCTGATAGCACCAATGCAGCCATGAGGTCGTTAGCATCAGACTGTATCTGTTTCACACCATTTACAGAGCACCATAAATTGTCTAGATAGTGATTAATTGTTCATATTTGGAGGGAATTGAAGCTTCCCACATGACTTTACAGCATGCAAGGGGTAAGAGACTTTCTGTAGAGGAAAGGGAAAGAAAGACACAAGCAAATTACAGCTACTGAGAAAACTGAGCTCATCAGACCAGCTATCCATCCACTTGCTATGATGACTCCAGAAATGGTAAGGACCAGAACCTTAAACGAAATGCTGATAAACAATGATGAAGGTTAAAGGAATAGGATACTTGAAGTGATTTCTTGGAGCCTCAGACATTGTGACAAAACTTTTGCAGGTCTCTGGGAAGTCCCCAGACCTGTGGAAGGCCAGATGTTCAGTAATTATGATAATGTCTCACAGGCATATGAATAAGAATAGCTTCAGTGAGGGTATCACTCATTTGCCGAAGGAACAAATAAAATTAAGTCCATTTTAGTGGTATTGATTTGCAGTGGGCAGGGAGTTTCTGTTCACTTCTTTAGAAAGGAAGAGAAATCTTATGGCATCCCTGTAGAGTAGGGAAACCAAGGAATAAAGTACTGTGAGCCAGATCTCTTGCTTTTTAGCCTACTTTTCTAGGGAAATAAAGCTGCACAGTCACACTGTGTATGTTAGCTGTCTTCCTGTGTCAGCCCTAAAAAAAATTTAGCCCTTTTTACAGTATTAACCATATTTGACAAGCAGGGTAAAGTCTGAAAGATATTATGTCATACTGAAGATAAAATTTTCATAAAAATAGTAAGTGGGAATGATCCCCAGTGTCTCTGTGGTACGACTAAGTCTGTAGCTTGTTTCATATCAGATATTATCCACTCAGAGGAGTTGGACAATATTTGGGCTCCTTCTTTGTATCTCTCCCATCTGAGCAAGATGGTCTCTAACCACATGACCAGGATTTCTATCTAAGGAAAAAGAGCTTTTATTTTCTGCTGATCCTTTCTAGCCCAGAATGGCAAAATGTTACAGACACTACAATGTGAGCTAAAGGCTAAGAAAAATTAAAGCATAAGCAGGAGGAGAGTGTGGCTTTTATCTTTGCCTTGTTATTCATGCCACTGTCTTTCTCAGCACTTCTCTCCCACTTGTCTGGCAAATTAAAAACATAAGGAGATAAAATAAAAGGTTTCATTTCCAAAAGTTCCCTTTTTATTCTAAATGGTTTTCGAGTCCTTTCTGTTCTGCTGTGGATGGGACTCCTATAGTCATGCTTTCTTCCAAGCATGAAAGGACTTCAAACGTTCAAGAGCTGCGCTAAACATTTCCCACATGATGCGGGAAATCAATAACACCATTTTGGAGAATCCCCAAAGTAGAACAATCCTGCTAATGGCCAGCTCAGCATGCACAGTCCTCGCACCCTGGGATTGTCTCAGTTTTGCTTCTGGGTAAACTGAGGTGCAGAAGCAGTCTGCGAATTTATTGCAGAATAAGCCAATACTCTTAAAATAGTAAGTGTAGCTATAACTGTCCTAAAGGATGACCTACCCTTTTTCAGAGCTGAGCCACAGGGCTTCCTTCCTTTGTTATGCTCTGTCCTGCACACCTCTGCTTGGAGATGCCATGGGGCTGAACTGGGAGGCATCTGCAAATGAGCCATGCAGTCAAATAAACTCCCAGCCCAAAGGTGACCAGCCAGTGCTGAGCACCCTGTTGCCCACAGGTGCCAATTGCTGCATTAGTAGTAAAGAAGGAACAAACACAAATTTCATAAATTATTTCTATATTTTCAACAGGTACAGTGGGGAGTACAAGGAGGCAATGCTTGTTTTCTGGCTGCGAGGCACGCATTGTGTTCACACTTTTTTCTCCCCAAACAGGATTATCTTGACTGTCCTGCCTTTTGGGAATGGTCCTTGGCAGATGGCATCCCCTGAAATTGCGCTGGCTCAGAAAGTACCAGCACAGGCTAAAAGCTCACCAAGGTGTACAGGATGGTGAGTCAGGGCTGGAGTCTGTGCCCTGGGACTGTTTAGGGACTCAGATGCATGTAATCCACTGGTGCATGATAGCACTCCTAAACCAGCTCTTTGCACGATGCAGGGATGCATGGACATGAATGAGCCGTGTCCTGGGGGCTGGAACAAAGTCCTGGCTGTCTGTCACGATGCACGGCAGTCTTCGTCCTGTGGTGGTGATGGACTTTTCAATGAGGAGCTTTCATTAACTCCAGCTTTGGCCCGGAGATCTCTGCCATAAAAAGGTGGCCTGCCCAAAATCACAAAGGCAGGATTTGTCATTTAGGACTAACGATATGCCGGCAGAGAGCAGAACTTGCCCTGGGAATTTTATACATCTCATTTCTACCTCTAGAGATTACTGAAATAAGGCACAAAAAAGCAAATCAAAACCACATATTTTCTTTATTTTCTCGTCATGTACAAGAGAGGGGGAATAACGTAAATCACCAGTAAACACAACGTCTCTTCTGGGAGAAAATTCTATTGCGTTTGTAAGAGGCTGTTGACAGATAACTGGAAGCATTGAAAGCATTGTTTTGTTTGAGCTGCCCCTCTCTATTTATAACCATTGACAACACTGGGGAGTTGGAGGCAGATTAAATGAGAGGCACAGAAGTGACAACCAGAGTTTTAAGGCAAACAAAAGTGTATTTAAGATGGGGACGTGGTTTTCCCCATGCTCTGCTTTAACTGCCCCTGAATGCTTCTCCGAAGTAAAGCAAAGTGACCTCATGTGCCGAATTTCAGTTCAATTTTCCTGTGTCCTCCACAGCCAGCTAAGTTCAGCAACCGTTGCCACAGCATGAAATAAGCAGAAAAGCCCCCCCTCAGATATCTGTCAGCAGTATTTATTTTATTCAAAATAAAATAAAGTAGGCAACTGTACCATACAGCCAAAAAGTAGTTAGCATCAGAATGCCAAGATTATCCTTTGCCCTGTGTTGCAAAGGAACCCATGGGAAAAACGTGCAATGACCCCTCACAATCGTTACGGTCCATGAAACATTTGTTACTTTGGGTGAGCAGTCATCTCCCCCAGGGTCTGTGCATATGTGCAAAAGCAAGCTAATTTTCAAGATACCTTGCTCAAATTCTGCTCCCATTTCCAGGGCTGCAGTTCCCTGTGATGAGTCCCCACTCACACGCAGAACCTGGCAGGACACAGAGATCAATGCACCATGGGTCACTGATGACAAAAAGGGGTTTTTTGGATGTGACTAGGGCACTGCTAATCACCAGGTGCCAGAAGGGCCCTTCCAGCATGGCAAATGACCATTTTTATGCTAATGTGTTATGGAGCATTTATATATAAAGTATTCTGGGGGATTAAAGAACATTTTTTGCTTTCTCAGACAGCGGAGCAGAGTGGGCAGTGCATTACACAAGAGATTCAGTTCTATTTCCAGCTCTGAGAATGACATAAAATACATGACTGGGGGTAATTCACTTCACCTACTGTTAAATGAGGTAAGGAACATTGCTTTACCTACTTAAAAAAAAGTTTTGACATCCATTGATTAAAAAAAAATTAGATCAACATCAAAAAACCAGTATTACTAAGGCAAGTTGCTTTAAAGCATTCTGCAGGTGAACGTTCCTCAGAGGCAGCAAAAAAGAGCAACAGAGGCAGTGACAGCTTTAAACAACACATAAATGCCACCTGTAGCTTTTCCCCTGTGTTACTTACTCCGACCATCCCTAAATTTCCGCTTTTCCCGCTGAAAACTCCCAAGGTATGACTTTGCCCAGAAGCAGGCATATTTATTTGAAACTAGGGGCAAGAATTATTCTGACTGTTGAAAAAGAAAACACAAGACTTTTGGGGAGGATCAAACAAAAAATATGTGAAGAGCAATCTCTCTCCACTTTTCTACTGAACAAGAGACATGCTGGAGGCAGAAGATGAAGCACAGCCTAGGAAGAGCCTTGGTGGGACCCATTGCTGCATGTTCAGGTGACAGTAGACTCAGGCTGGGCTGAATTTTGGACAATTCTGCCTGCATAGACTATGACGGAGGGGGAAGGGGATGGTGGAGAAGAGGGAGAGGAAAGTCAGGATGTTCTCATAGGAACTCTGGGCAGGAAGGGACCTCTGGGATCATGGAGTCTTGCCTGGGGTCTCACATTCTACCACATCCTGTAGACCCCATAGTCAACCCAGCAAGCTCCACGTCATGCTCAGCTGCCTTAGCCTAGGGGGATATTACAATGCAGACATCAGAAGTAATGTGCTGCGAAGCTGTGATACAGCTACTTTCCTGCAAAACAGTAGATATGTAACAGCTGAGGCACTTAAGTTCCTTGACTTGTTTTGGGTTTTTTTCTCCTTTTTTTTCTCCTTTAGAAATCCACCCAGAAGGCTGTGCATTAATCAACTGCAGTAAGGAAGCTCTCACTTGCCAGGAAATGCTGAAGTTGAACTTGCATGCGAATGCTGAAACCTGAAATTTTAGATCCCATCATGTGTACACATCCCAGCATGGACTCACATGAGCTCACTACCTGCTCTCTCTGGAGTGATACAGAGCAGCTTTCAAATCGGTTTCCTGCAGGTTTTGCCCCCCCCTTTTTTTTTTTTGTCATTTCAGAGTACTACCCAAATGGATAATAAAAGACTGTTCTGACTGTGCTTAAATAAAATCTAATTTAACAACTTTCTGAGCCTGCGCTTCGTTCAGGTACCATTTTGGGGGTATTTTTGTTGCCTGACCATTTCCCTGTTTTGTTGTGAAAGGATAAGCTGCCAAAGGGACAGTCATGATTCCTAGGTTGGGTGGCTGATGGAAGGGACAAAGAACTTTAGATACATGTCCAAGCTTTTGGAGGACTGGCTGATCAAAACTATTTCAGGGGTAATCATTATCAACATATCTGAATAATTAGTCTCATTTTCCAGCAGATAACAGCTACTAACTACAGCTTGGTGCTTTGTAGCACATAGCCATTTTTCTAGCTGTTTAATGTAACCAGACGTTGACCCTTCAGGGGTCTGCTCAGAGCTGTTCTGCAGCCTAGGCAATTGGATCAAATCTCACAGCTCTGGACTCCTCTGGAAGTGCTACATGGGTGAACCTCTCCAAAACAGACTCCAGTGTGAATACCATGTCCTGGTTCTCAGCTGCTCCATGATGTTGAATGTGTAAAGAGTTTAAAATAGCAGTGAGTACTGTGTGCTGTGCTGTCTTTTAAAGTGTACTTTTGCTAGGACAAAAGCATTTTCGTTAACAAGGCTGGAGTAGGAGATATTTCATGCAGCCTTCAAATGTGTAGAGCACAAAGGGGTTGCTCTCTCATGCAGTGCGTGAACTGCAAGACTTGACCTAATTCATCCATAAGTCAGCCTCATGGACTCAGACACCTCAAGGAGGTAGTTGGTCCACGTCCCAGGGAACCAAAGTCTCTTTACATCGTTGAGAGTCTGGCAGTGTGTCTCTGCCTCTGCCAGATCAAGTTGAGTTTTACCGATGTGCCTGAAGTGCCAAGGACTTGTAAAGCACCTGTGAAGTCTCAGGGCCTTTCCAGGTTCCACATTGCTCCCAGAAACACTCAGATCATCTGCAGTCAGGTAATTAGGCAACTGAGACTCTTAAGATGCAGGTTTGGTCACCATCATTTATGTTTTTATTGCCCTATGTCCAGTGCTGAAACACAGGCTTTGAAGGGTAAAAAATGTCATGCTCAGAAAGATGTGAAAATCTGTAAATTAAATTGGATTTGTGAACTGATCTTTTCACCAATACATTCATCCATCTATCCAAGAAATTGCCTTCTTGTCCAAAGTCAGGAGGCTGCAATATTGGCTCTTGAGTTCCTCAGAGACCAGGAACTGATTTACTCAAAGCTCATCTTCACGATTCAATTAGCATTAAAATGGTTGCTAGGATTATTAGCAACAAGAAGACAACTTGTGAACAGAAGAAAGCAAGCTTTAGTCGTGGTACTCTCTTCCAGGGGTTCCGCTGTACGGAGAGTATGAGACTTCTGCGTATCTTCCTAGCTGGAAGCCCAGCAAGAGCCCTGCCTCTCCCGGTGCACTCTGAAATGATTTAAGAGGACTCTTATTTTCCAATTAGCTTTCTCTTCACTGTTAGAACTCGTGAGAGATACTGCAGCTCCTACCTGTGTTTTAGCCACATGCATGTAGACAAGATTTCTCCAAACATGTTGCTACACCTTCCACCGAACTCCTTCAGTTGTGCGCCCTTTGAAGGGCTGCTTGAAGAATTGGCTGAGACAGGTGGAGTTACAAGTCAACAACCCATCTCCTAGGCCTGTGGGTTTTGCCACAAGCCCTTTAGGTCTTTTTAAACCTCATAGTCTTTTGAAGTCTTGGAAAGTCTTGGAGCAAAAGCCCTATTATAATGCTATTACTATTATGCTGCCTGGCAGCTTGTTGCGGCTCTGCATTGCTCATGGGCCCTTTTTCTTACAGTTTTTCTATCTCAATCTGATTAATAGATGATGCTTTTTCAAAAGCATCTCAGTCTTGATACTGGGCCCTCTAAGTGGTGTGTGACCTAACACCTTTTGGAACTATCTTCAGCTTCACCTTCTATGCGCCAAGACTTTCTTTATGATATACAAGGTGGAGATTTTCTGCAAATTGCTCCCACATTTTTGGCTGTACACTGAAATGCTCTTGTAAGTCCTCTATTGTTCTCTGCTGGACTGTGACACTCTGCTGTCCAACTTATCAGCCACTGTGAAATGGCACTATTTCATATTATGTTAATAGCCATAAATGCATGGTTCAATATTAATGGCACTCCAAATTTCAGAGCTGGGCTCAGTCTATTAGATTATTAGCAAAAGGCACAGACAGTTTTGCAATGGATTAGAGACAGCACTCTCCTTGGAGAGCAGTCACATGGGTTATCTCAAATCTGCTCATGAAAGGATGCTCAAAAAAACCCCCGTGGTTATCCCTTTGGACTAATCTAAGCATGCTACCACAAGATTCCTAAAATACTTCAGATTATACCCTTATCTTATTTGTCTTTGGGGGAAATATACATATCTCAAAGTCAGCAAATATATAGTTTACTTAGATTAATTACTCACTAACATAACAAACCTGTTTTCAGTACTAGTAGAGTCATATACTTGATGTCACACTGAAGTCTGAGAAATGCTGCAATTTTAGACAAGTTTAACATAATTGAAAAACATTGGATGGCTGCAGTCCATAGTCACTTGCTTAGCTTAAGTACACTCTGCTAAGTAGACATTAGTTATCATTTCTTCCCCTTCCAACCCTGTAACCTCAGTTACTTTATCACCTTGACATATTTGCTAAATGCATATAAATGACAAATGCTAACAAATTCCTGTGCCATTCACACAGGTCAAGAAAACAAGCAAATATAAGATTAATGTAAGTTAATTGGATACTGTTCACAGAATAATTAAAATCTTGAAACACAACCTCTCTCTGTTTTTAATAATGAATATTTGTAAACCACTGTTGCCACATGAGATCATTCAGCATCTTTTCTGCTTTATAAGTTTCAGCCTAATTTTATTAATGAGTGCCTTTTCAGTCTGACAATGTTCTTTAGATTTAAAGTTAGCAGAGTAATATGCACATAAAAAATAAGTACATCACCTCTAATATCTCCCTAGTGGCCAGGTTTTACTTTGCATGACTGACTCATTACGGATAATTAATATTGGCATGATTACAGTTTGGCAAATTAAACTATGTGCCCATGGAGTAAAAACAGAACCACAGGAGAACTTCTTTGCAAGCAAGACAGCCATATAAAATCTCAGGGACTTGCTTCTACCTGCTACAGCCTGTCTGCTCTGGAAGGCTGTTCTCCCTGCAGCTCATATAATTCTGGTGAGGTTTAACAGATAAGTGATGTTCACATCCCTCATGTTGAGCTGTGCCAAAGCCACGACATCGGCACAGGAAATAATCCCTCTCTGGCAAGCAGCAGGCTGCCAGCAGCACTTTCGGGGTGCCAGACGCTGGGTAAAACCTCACCACCTCTGGTAGATCCAGATGTCCTCTTCAGTGCTATTCTTCTAAAAAAAACCCAAGCTAAATAAATTTAGCATTTAATTATCTATTAATAATAAGTCTAGTCGAGCCTAGTCTAGTCTATTCTGTTCTATCCTGTTCTGTTCTGTTCTAGTTGTCAAGGGCCGTGGCAACAATGTTTAGTGGTCATATAAGACATAAACAGATTTGATTCTGCGCAAAAGTCTTTGCAGCAACCTGTACCTCAGTTTACTTTATGATGTTACTGACCTTAATTTATGAAGTTCAAGAAGGACAGGGAACTGCTGGAGAGGGTACAGCAGAGGGCTACAAAGATGATTAGGGCACTGGAACATCTTTCTTATGAGGAAAGGCTGAGGGACTTGGGTCTTTTTAGTCTGGAGAAGAGAAGACTCAGAGGGGATCTCATCAATGCTTACAAATACTTAAAGGGAGGGTGCCGGGAGGATGGCACCAGTCTTTTTGCAGTGGTGCCCAGTGACAGGACAAGAGGAAATGGGCACAAACTTGAATGTAGGAAGTTCCATCTAAACATGAGGAGGAACTTCTTTACTTTGAGGGTGGCAAAGCACTGGAACAGGCTGCCCAGAGAGGTGGTGAAGTGTCCGACTCTGGAGACATTCAAAACCTGCCTGGATGCCATCCTTTGCAACCTGTTCTAGGTGAACCTGCTCTGGCAGGGGGGTTGGAGTAGATGATCTCCAGAGGTCCCTTCCAACCCCTGTGATTCTGCAAACTGAAAGAAATTTGTGAACATAATCTAGCATGTTCATAGAAGCTTCTGCTATGTACAGTCTTGTAGTTTCTTGTGGTCACATTCACAAACCACAGCTCTGGTGCTCCAGACCATCTGCATCCTGACCATCGCAGGTCCCATTCCTGCAGCCATAAGGTATGATTCAAATGATCTGTCTTCCTTACCATCTCTCTTGATTTTCAGTTACACATGATGTCTATAAAGATGATAGTTTTACTTATAACTTGTAAGGGATCCACCAATGTAAGGCAGATAACACTAAAGGAAGAAGCTTGTTCTCACTTTTTATTCTCCATCCTTTTCTTTGGTGCAGGATCAAACATGGTTTTGCAGCTCTTTTGAATTTGCCAGACTGTTAACTGTCCACAATTGTATTTGCTGAGTATGTCTTGTACCTTCTTTGTAAAAAACTCTACTATAACTCCTGTTACACGTCCAACGATATTTTTTTTTTCACACAGAAAACATCCTAATTTGTGCAAAAATAGGAGGCCAGGTATAAGAGAGAAAGTCTGTGACTGCCCTTACCTTTTTCTTCATCAGCAAAGCAAGAAGTCAGTCTCATCTGCTCCCTCCACACATCTCTTTAGGTATACAAGTGCAACCATAGAATTAAGTTCTCCTGTGTTTCATACCCTCTGCCTTTCCTTGACAATCTTTATCCAAACTGTAAGCTAATCGGACTAAGATTTCTTGATGCTTTCAGAGTGCTTTTTTTCTAACTCCTCATGTTCTTAAAAGCCTCATCGCTAGTATAGAAATCTAAACTGTCGCCTTTTATTTTTTTCGTTGGCTTCACCTTCTACACCACCACCCCACTTCCTGTTTTCAGGAGAAACAAAGATGGTATCTTCTGTGACCAGCACTAAAAGCGCCCCCATGGCCAGCTATGAGGTAAAGCATAAAACCCTGAAGGGAAGCTGTGCTTCACTTTCCTGTTCGCTGTTTGCTGTAAAGCGTTTCAGCATGACCCATGTCTGGAAGGCATTTTACCGAACAGAAGTGTTTTGCTGCAGTAACTCAATCAGCTGGTTATCCCTGGTGCTATTGCAAGCTCTATCAATGTCAGCCCAGTGTGGCTTGCATTGGGTGATTATGCAAATATAAACCATAATTACCAAATTGTAATCACAGTGCAAACACCATTAGCACCTGATTCATTGATCACTACCTAATTAACCACTCTGATTAGTATGAGCTGTGAGAAAACCCTCTGGGTACCAATGCATTGGTCTACATCTAAATATAGTCATAATTTTGGCAGTCCAATATTGAAAACACCCAGTTCAGACAGTTACTTCGTAAGTAAAAGAAAAAGGCAACAAGTCATCTCCAGCAGCATTAGCCAGATTAGAGCTATATCACAAAACAAATGGTCTAAGATACCTGTTTTTATCACTGCCATTGTTTGGAAGGAAGCTGTCCTTTACTATTAGATATAGCTGCTGTAACTGTAAGCTGGGTGACATGTCCCAGAAACGAGTTGCTTTTTCTATTGGGAATATTTAGCGTTTCCAAAACGCGATGTCGATGTCATAGTTCTTGATCTCCATGTATTCCAGTTGCTCTTCTGCCTTTTTTCCCCAGTTTCACAAAAAA
Organism: Burhinus bistriatus; assembly: GCA_013397275.1. Lineage (NCBI taxonomy): Eukaryota > Metazoa > Chordata > Aves > Charadriiformes > Burhinidae > Burhinus > Burhinus bistriatus. The sequence continues at coordinate 162,006 of VYXH01011068.1, read as the reverse complement.
TAAAATAAAATAAAATAAAATTTTGCTTGATGCAATCTATTGTAAATCAATCCAAAGCAAAAATGTGGGTTTTTTTAAATGCATGCATACATAAACATATATATGTATGTACATAAATCCTCTTTATATGCTTTGCTGGGATTTTCAACATGGTGGTGAAGAGCAGGCATGGTTCTTACTGAATTCAGGTTCTGCCAAGTTATTGTGATATTTTCTGTGTTTCTGGATGAGAATTCGATATATGTATGCTGCTCTTGACAAACTCTGTCTGAGTAGATCTCACATATTCCAGACACAAAGTTTTTGATAACCATCTAAAAACATGTATAAAAGCAAGAAAAAATTGCATTTCAAACATTTTTAAATTGTTTGCGGATTGACAAAGATTTCAGGGGACTCAGCTTACTTCCTCTCTTTAAAAATCCAGAGAGTTTTTATTCATTTACACATAGCATTCTTTTTTTCCTGCTAGACAGCTGATGTATATGATTTGTGTATTTGGGGTAAGTTGGTTTATCTGAGAATTTTAGAGGGAATCAAAGGGCAAAATGTGTTCTGACGCTTAATTTTACAAGTACGTTTGTTCTGCCAAATAATTAATTCTTTGAATTCTTTCAAATGGGAAATCATGCTTTCTGGCCCATAAGAAGACTTGTTATTCCTAACCATAGAGTATGAAAAATAACAGCCTTTTTTGCAGATATCAGTCCACACGGCACCTATAATTTACAGCATTTGTAAATACAAATGGAATTAATGCCAGGTAAGGTTTCCAAAGGGCCTGGGAATCGGATATGCTTTCAAAAGAGTGTTGACCAAGGATCACAATCTAATCTGCTTAAGGGACATGCCTGGCACACTGTCCTGAAAAATTTCTTCACCAAAGTAGCAGTGTTGAACTCAGCAGTTTAACATGTCTGGGTAAGCACTGGCAGGATTCAACCCTCCTTAAATTTCTACATTTTTACAGAGCTGTCTGGACATGTAGGAACAAGCTCTAACTATAGCTGACTTATTTACATTTTTCATGCCAACCCAAATATTAAAGAACTTGGGACATTAGCACCCCGTTATCTCTTTGTCTGTACATATTGCAATCCATAAAAAAGAAGAATTAACTCTTACCTCCCATCCTTTTTCTTTATTTGCTTAAATTGTTTTACACTTGCAATTTATTCTTTTCAGCGTCTTCAGCTTGTACCATTTGGATTTTGGCTTTCAGGATTATCATAGGATTGATAGGATTTTCACCCCTTTAGTCCCTCTAAGAATCACTGAAAAAACAGAGGTGAGGTGATAAAAAGCAATACCCTGTCCTTGGAGGTGTTCCAGAGTCAACAGGGCATGGCCCTGAGCAACCTGGTCTAGTGAAACCTGTTTTGAGCAGAGTGTTGGACTAGATGACCTCTGGAGGCACCTTCCAACCTAAAATTTGGTGCTAAGATTCTACGAAATTCCAGCTGAACTAATTTTCCCATGATGGCCAATATCAATATACTGGCTGGCATCTTCATTCCCAGTAGAGTGACTGGGACCTGAGGAATGTAATCATATCTGTGGCACGTTACCTAACTTTTAAGTCCTTGTTGACCTTGAGATGTTTGTGGCCCCCTTCATAGCAGTGTGGCACTATCCAGAATTTGGGAGACCAGTTGACCAGCCAACTTTATTGAGCTAAATATAGACCTTGTGTTACCCATTACCATCAACAGTCCTATGCCATCTCCTTTCTGAATTAATAGTAGAGCTCATCACAAGCCACAAACTTCTTGTACACCAAAGTTACCAGGATTTCTGTGTCAAATTAGTCTTAGCCATAACCATATCTTTAGACGACCTTCCTATTGTCTCTCTCTGGTTCCTTTTTTACTTAGTAGCCAAATTAGAAGTGTGATAAGGTAATAAGAGTATCCCAAATCCTGAAAAATCTTAGAAAGGAAAAAATTATATTAATTTCCAATGCATTTAGAGCAATATGATTCCATGTATTTTAAGAGCATTATGTCATATTAGTATGGTTTAAGTAAGAAAAAGAATGAATTTGATCGATTTTTACTTACTTACAACCTGGTGCATTCCCATCTCTACACTCATCCACTCTCCTGTATCACACAGCTGTTTATTCCTCCTAAGGGCTAGAATTTTACATTTGGGTTTATTGAATTGGACTTTATTTTTTCCAGACAATTTTTCTGATCTGTCAAGACAATTTTGGATTTCAGTCTTGTCCTCCTACTTGTTCACATGGATTGCAAATGCCATCGGTCTGTAGAATCTCAAAGTCATTAATAAAAAATGTTGACTTGTACCTGTCCTACAGCAGACATATGCTTTTGTTTCTTAATACATCTTTCTGGTCTGATACTTCTCATAGAATAGTTATTAATGCTTTGCTATTTTCCAGTGAAAGGCCAGTGCTATAAATAGTAACATTATCTCATCCTTGTTACCCAAAATTGCTTAGGAGACTATCTAGTGAAATAATGTCCACACCTTAACTCACAATATTTGACATCTATGGTTTCTTTGCTATCTTTCAGGATTATTGCTTTGTAAAAAAAAAAAATAAATAAATTAATAAAAAATCTTCAACTCAGGTTATTCTTTAAAAAAAATTATTTTGTCTGTTATTCATCCCTTCATGCTTACAGACTGACTTTTTATTTCAACATTATTCTGAAAACTGAAATGATGTTAACTCACTGTATCACACCATCCTTCTTCCCAAAGATTGGCACTGTGTTAGTCTTTTCCCACCTCAAGCCCCACCCCATCTTCTCAAAGGTCATTAACATATCTCTGTGGTTTTTTCCAGGTATCTCCTAGAATACACATCGGTGAATGTTGTCAAGTCTAGATCTTTGAATCACCTGTCTGCTATATCTTTTTTCTCCTGTTATAGCCTGACTTCTCATTTCTTTTCAGTAATGTTAATTGTGCCAAACACCTAGTCACTTTTGAGATAGTGCTATTTTTTTTATGTCTTTGGCTGACATCTTTCTCTCCCTTGAGAGAGACGACCATGTCATGGACATTCATCTCATTCTTCACATACTTATCAGCTGGTTTTCATTATTCTTTTGTCTGATTTTTGGTCCTGTACATTTGTGCTTGTCTAATAAACTTGTCCACAGTGCTTTGATAAAGTTCCTGGATCCTGTATGTTTTCTACCTGTCTCTGAGATCCCTAGAGGTCTATTTGGCCAAGTAAGTTTCTTTCAACTTTCTTAAGTCATTTTTCATGTTGGGATAGTCTGTCTGTCTTCCTTTAACAGAAATTTCTTAAGGCATTGACAATTCTCCACAATTTTTCCCCTTAAAATAGTTCCCTCCTGGGTCTTAACTGCTTCCATTTGAGGAAATGCATTTTTCTGAAGACCGTTATCAATATCTTGTCTTCTTTTCATAAGACCGATCCATACCATTTCAGTCTCATCCAAGTTGCCCTCTACCTTCATGTTCTCAGTCTGTTCCTACCTATTCTATTAAAAGTCATAACACCTCCTTTTCTCTTTGTTTGGGGTTTTTTTTTAAGTTGCTCATCAAAAATTTGTGCTTATTAACATTTAGAGTTTTCTGAGTTTTTTATGTACCCTGCTGTACTCTTCTCTCCAGACACATCTGCATCAAGGAATTCCTTTCTCATATCTCCCATTTGCTACCAATAGGTATCACTGTGACTAATTCTCTTAATTTTCCAGAAATTGATTCAAAGTTGTGAAGTTAATCTTTTACACCAAGAGCTGAAAGATAGTTGTGGCACATGACCAAGATACAATCAGTGTTTAGCAAGGGAGCGAATTGTTGCTACACAAGAGACCTTTCTACAAGCATATCAGTTCTGGCATTTCTCATTAACACTAAAACCAAATCAAACATCAAACAAAGCCAACTGGTGCACGCAGCAGGCAAGGCTGCTTTCCACAGGACTGGGACATTGCTGGAGCGGTGGGGTCATTCTTGTCCCAGCTTAATAGGAAACCCAAAGACTGTTCCAACTGCAGGCATGAACTCTGATTGCAGTTCTTGGATACACAGTTTTACACAGACCATAACCAAGCTCCATAGAGAAGAGTTTATTGGCTGGATTGTTTATATTCCTTGCGGTTTATTTGTCTGCTTAATTAGTGCTTGAATCTCTTTGCATTGTATTTCCTCTAGAAGCTGATTCTAGGGTATTTTAATATCCTCTAGGAAATTTCTTGTAATGCTTCAATTAGAAACTTTCTCACACCTCGCTTATTTTAATTTAGGGCTCTGTGTTCAATTGACAGAGGAACAATAAAAGGAAAATTGGTTGGATCCTGCTATTTTGATAGGTCTAAAAGGTGAACATTACTGATTGCATGGGTTACCTCTTTGGTTTCTTCTTCTATTCTGTATGCTCGTCTATATCATTCACATTGCCTTTGTGGCTGAGTGCTTCTTGGTAATACGTTGTTATGTGACTTACACACATAATTTACATTGTTCTCGTCTTTCCCCTTCCACTGTGTGCATGGAGTCTTTTCCTGGTTTTTTTGATGTATTTACTAAATACACCATTTGTATTAGACATATTGCTATGCACTGATGTTTAAAAAGTGAGGATTAAGGGAAAGAAATACAGTGGTCCTTAGCTCAAGAGCCTCACTGACAGCTTTTTTGCTATGAACAAGAGGAACTTTATCCAGTTCAAGGGAAGTTCTTTGCATCAGAAGAGTGAAAACATTAGCCAGAATTTTCATTTTATGGATATTGTTGATCTTCTACATACTTCAGCCCAAACCCTTCTTCATCTCAGAATCCAATCACTAATTACCCTTTTGTATGATATAATTAATCATAAATGTAAACCTCCTTTTGAAGCTTCCAGTTTACTTTCTTTTTAGCAAAGTGTTGCTGCCCATGAATTTTGTTAAAATCTTGCAGCTTTATGAGTTTGTTAGGTGAGCCATGCTTGTCTCTTCTCCTTGACTTGAACGCATCTAGCTGAAAAAACTGGTTTGAGCAGAATGTCTATGATGATTTGTGGTTGTGATTGCCAAAAGTTAGAGGCAAGCATCCAATGCAAATGTACAAAATAAATCAGCAAGCGTTGGGCTGGTCAGTTTGTTCATCATTTGGATGAATGTCCCAGAAACCTGAATATGTATCACACCCTGCACAGGCCTTGCATGGCATGCCCTGCTTTGGCTACATATCTCAATTAAATGACCATCACTGTGATTTGCTACTGTGGTGCCGACCTACTTTCTGGAGAGAAGCTCCAATTAAGCAAATATCTCATCTGTGTAGTTTTTCTTAATAGGAACATGTTGCTTCGAGTACATTGTTTTGAAGGATATAACATTGCTTTGGGAAAGTCAGCACTCAAGCTGTCCAGCAGGTACTTAGGAATTAAGTATATCATATGAGAAGGAAACAACACATTTTCTAGTCTTTGCCAACCACATGGAGATTCCTCTCTCTTATGTTTCATGTCCTGAGATGATGACCACAATAAGAATTGACTTAAATCCCACAGACCTTGTTTTTGCTTGCAAATTGTTTTAAGCTCATCTCCTAATCAGGTAGTTGAACCATTTATGTTTCTTGGCTGAATTGCCGTTCAGGTTCTTATGAAATAGTTCCAGTTCATTAACCAGTCTGGTGATCCTGAACCAGTCATTATGGGAAAATACACTTACAGCTAGAAAAGGGGAGACGACCAAGGCAGATTTCAGATAAGAGCTTTAGACCCTTTGTCTTAGTCTTGTCACAGATCTTGAAGGCCGCTTCCCAGCAGAGTGTCCCAGATCCTCCCAACCTCCTTCAGCTTGGCCTATAGAGCTGAGCACCCACTGAGCCTGTCATGGGGTCATGAGATGTACTGGTATGATGGCAGGTCCACCTCCCTTCCTGCCGGTGCTGGCACCCACAGCCTCAGAGCACTGAGCCCATCACTCTTGCCCTAGACTATTCTTTGGGGTAGATCAGGGGACGGATGGGGCAGCACAGGTTAGTGAGGCACATCAGCTCTAACAGGGCACTGCTGAAGATAACAACACGGTTCTCCAATGTGACAGAGAGGCATCAAAGGTGCCCTTTTGGCTGGGAAGGACTGTCTGTCAGTGATGCTCCTGGAACTGGCTTTAAAACTGCCAAAGTAGCCCACATTGCTCTGTCAGCCTTGTACAGAGTAAGGGGGCAGTCAGAATACGGCATGAAAATGTGACGCTTCCCTTGCACATTCCCCCATCTACTATGACATCCAGCTCAGAATATTTCCTGAATCTGATGCAATTTTCTCATTTTGTAATCTATTTCTTCAAATACTAGTGCAAACTCTCCCAGGAACCATATAAACTTCCTATAATACAACTTCCTCTGGCAAGGAAGTCTGTTGCATAGATAGCCACCTTCTCTTGTCTTTTTTTAATCTGACATGTACCATTTTCATACAATGGCCCCTAGTTCTTACTCTGGGAGAGACCAGGAATAGTTGGTTCTTCTCTACCACCTCAGCTCCCCTGGATTTTTGAACCTCACCTTTGAGCATCTCTTTCCCAGATTGAGAAGTCCTAACCTACTTAATCAGACTTCACAGAAAAACTGTTGTTAACAAACAGCTGCGGGGATTTGTTGCCCTCCTCTGTAGTTCTCCTGGATCTCCTTTGAGATAAGGGTGTCAAACTTACATATAGTATTCGAGATATGGGAAAATCCAAATATTAAGGATTTATGCAGTGTCACAATGTTCTGTGTTTTCCACTGCTAAATTTTGTGGTGTTTTTTGTTTTACTTTATTGAGTTTTGGGCTGTTTTATAGAAATCCTAGGTATTTATGGAAGTATCTACCATAATTCCGAGAGCTCACTGCATTTTTAGCTATCTAGTGTGAAAGGAAATAATTTCTGCAGTCCTCGTAGCTGACACTTGAAGGCACTGCTTCAGCTGAATGTCTCACACTATTCTCACCACATTCAGCTTCAGTTCTTCCAGCATGCTGTAAAAACCACCAAAATTAGTTTTGGCTCCATGAAGCCAAGAAGGTTTTCTTAATCTGAATCCAGCTACTTACTTCTAAAGACTTAGACAATGCCCATGAACATATTCAAAAAACAATTACATGGACTATGAACACAAAGGGGTTTTTTTACACTGAATCATGTCATCAGCCCCCTTCTTTAACAGTTTCATATGTTTTAAGTTTCACTGCATCAATACAATAAAAAGACGATGAAGTCTGTTGGCAACTCAGGACACTAGAAGTCTGTTCTTAGTGTTACCATAGTTCTGCTGCCTGGCTTGTGGCATGTTGTTGTATTTCTGGTTTCTCTCCAGCTATTTTTTGATTCTGTTTTCACGGGAAATCCTTGGCAAAGAGGTTAGCGTATCTTCTCATGCAGTGGCCTCACTCCTTCTCCTTCCCCAGTACGAACATGAAGAATGGCCTTGCTGGGACAAGAAAAATGTGTAGAGTCTTTTCTCTGACAGTAGCAAGCAGCCTAGGAAAGAGCGTGACAGCAGAGCAGGTAGGTAGTAATACACCTATATACTGTCTAGGCTATATAGGTGTATTACTCCTCCTCCAACCACACACAGAGGTGATATCTCTGTGTTTGACATCCTTAACAGCCCCTTTTCCCTCCTTTAGTTAATTTCTTGTCAATTTTGGCTGCATTTTACTTTAACAGCTAATCTGCAGCCAAGAGGATATCCATCCTCAGACTCATAATCTGGTACTTTTGCCACAGGCATCACTGTCAAGGTGTAGCCATTGTGCAGGAAAATCCAGAATTTCTCACTAGTACAGTACTGCACACAGCTATTTCATAAATTAAGAAGTGATCAGATGTAGCTCACTGTTATACAAAGGGATTTTCATACACGGTCATCCTGAAAATACAGAATGGGTGCTAAGAACTTTCCTAGAAAAATTATTTTCCTAACATTCAACAAACTATTAGCATTCATGCTAATTTTGCTCATGTTCACCCTCTCTCCTGAAGCCTCACTGCTGTGCTAAGGTACTTGCATTACATGGAATTATTTGGATTTAGGAGGCACCCCTGGATGGTGAGGGCCTGAGTTCTGGTCTTTGTTGACTCTAGCAACTGGCTGTTATATTCTTCATAAACAAATACAACCTAAGGCAGACATTTGCTCCTCAAGCTTTCTCCAGCAAATATGGGGGAAAAAACAAACTCTAAGACCGCCTCTCAGCTTTCGATAACTTCTGCATTCATTTTTTGTGTTTTATTTTTCCTCACCCTGGAAGGAAAGCAGAGCAGTAGAAAGCACTAATCTCTAACCACAGTAATTTCCTGAATCCTAGAGAACTGCTGTCAAAACCAAGGATTCACTCACTGCTGAAACATCTGTATTAGATTACTGCACTTTCCTTTTTCCTCCTGAATCGTGGCCTGCAATCAGCCACTGCTCCAAACCAGAAGCTGGAAGCAGCTGCAGACTTCAAAACTGTTCCAGGCTTCCCCTATCGAACAGTGCTGCTATGTCACTTTTACAACACAGACATGGTTTTGGATTTTATGAATGTTTCTTTATCCAAACACTGCACAGCAAACAGTAAATCCTGTTTCCTTCCTGGAACATAGCTGGAAAAAATCTGCATTGGGTTCCTATCGTTTTTAATGTGGCCTTACTAATTTCTCTCTGCCTCACTTTCCAGATTGCTGCCTCTAATCTGCGCCATTTTCTCCCGCTGGCTGTCAAGCTGCTCAAAACACACACTTTTCTGGAAGTGTATTTTTCTTCTTTTCCTCTCTGTATATTTATATTCTACTCCCTACTAAAAATAATGATGATAGTTTAAATAATGACTGATCTTCCTTGACCCGATTTAGCTCTTTAGCTGGCTGACGCAAGAAGATTATTCATTGTCTTCTCCAAAGTAATTTCTATGAGTCTCTGGGAGTCATGTCTTCTGTCTGATTGACTCATTAGATTTCAAGATCCCTAATAGCCAAGATCAGAAAGATTGATTTGGATCGTTCCTTCTGGAATTTTGTTCCTGACTTGCATGTCAGACCTGGATTTCTCTTGAGAGGTAGTAACTCATACAGACCCCGTGGTTTTACCACCAGAAGAAAGCATGAGCTTACCAAATTCCCTGAGATACGTATTCTGACACCCAGCATGTTGCTGGCATGTTGTGTGACACACACCCTCTGCCAGTGTCTCCACAACAATGACTCTCCGACTTCCAAGGAAATGTTCAAAAATGAAAAAGGGGGGAGGTACATGGGATAGCCCCAAGGAAACACAGTCTCTGTAAAATGGTGGCTGTTTGCACACTGAACATTGCCAAGATATCCTCAGACTGAAGTTCAACTCTGCCCGGCTTTGCAACCCGCAGACTTGTGAGGCAACTGAGCCCGCCTCACCAGGGACCATGGTGATCCAGGAAATCTAAGAGTGGAGACAGAAAATTTGGCTCCTTTCCCTGAAGGATATTGGTTAATACCTTTGTTTCTTTGTCTTTAACTGGGAGATAATATGTAAAATATTTTTGAAATTTATCTTTAACCTCTTCCTTCCAATTTGGATGTGTAATTTGAAAGACACACTCAGTAAAAGAGGCTAGCCCTTCACCAGTGGGAACAGAGATCTCATCCCACATTGGAGTGTGGATCTGCCACCCTCCTCCCTGGAAGATTAGGAAATAGGGTATATGTTACAGTTACCAGGTGGTTTCTTGGAAAGCTTCAGCTTCAGAAATACCCTGGTAAAAAAGTTCACCTGACAGTGTTGTCTAAAGCACCTTGGAGCAGCACAGAAGAGGAGATAAGATGACGACCTCCCCTTCTCTACAGCAGCCAGGTCTCACAGCCACCAGTAAGGCTGCTGAACTTCCATGGGGTTTGGGAACCACATGGAAGATTTCCAAACCCTATGGAAGGTCATTCGCAGAAACAGGGGGACTGGAGCTCCATACCATTTCCCATCTGAAGAGACATCCTTACAGTGGACAACAGGGAAGCCTGATCCAAGGCATTTCATTTAAGCCTTGCAAGGGCATCATATGTGTTACATCCTTGGATAGCATTCACCTGGTAAATACATCTGCATATCCTCCCAAAGAAGTTGCTATTTCAAGCTCTGGAGTGACAGACATACTTTTATCTATCCCTGCCCACTCTCCAACCTGGCTCTGCTTGCTAACAGAAAGCCCTGCCCTGGAAGGCCAAGTTCGCTGACTGCAATGACAAAGCACTACAGAATCACTTGGGAACAACTAATAAGAAACTGATGCAGCCATCCAAATAGTCTAGCCGCTGCAGTAAGGTCATTCCTTTGGCAAAACTGGCCTTAATGGGGCTACTCTGACCTAGCTCACCTCCGAAGTACAGAACTATCAGCAATGTTTTCTCGCTTTTACAAGGCAAGAGAAAGCTGATGTTCCCTTCTGGCCTCTAAACCAGAATGCAGTCATGCAGTCGCTTTAGAGCCAGGGGGAAGAGAACAAGCCTGTCTTAGATGTGTCATGCTAAAAGCAAACATCTGGCTAATGCTTTTAGATGCCCATTTCTACACCTGTTGCTAAATCCTTTAGCACTTTAAACTCTGCAGGTTGCATCGGGTTGCAACACTTGGACCAGCAGCTAGCGGTATTATTCTCCTCTTCTTTTAATAACTTTGGATGCTTGTACATGTGTGGAAATTTTTGTTGGAAATAACATTCCCAGACTAGGAAACTGTTGGGTTAGCATCACTCTTGGGGACACTCTTTGTTGGTTTAACAGGGGGATTAGTGGGAGCCGAGCTGAACCACATGAGTCTTCAAGCAAAAAGACCCAGAGATGCATTTCTGACCTTTCGTGGGGAGGTCAGGGAAGGCTGAGCTGATCAACAAGGTGTTGAAACAGGATAAGGAGATGTCCTCCTCCTGCTCTCTGTGCTGCCATAGGCTTCCATTTTGCAGTGGATTGCATTTTAACAGAAAGAAAAAGTGAGGCATACAGAAGAGATGTAACCCTCTTAGACACTAATTACCCGTGCTATAGACCAAAAAAGGTCTTTAAGAGTTTGAAGCAGAGAGGTGGCTGAGCAGTCCAGCCGTTGCACACTCCCAGGTAGCACACAAGTTCCTGAAACAGGAACATTTGGAGCACGAGCACTGGGTAAGCAAGCACAGCCCAGGCTGGCTGGTGTTGCGTGTCACCAGCACTGGCAAAACAAACCTCTGTCAGGAGGGATTTTTTTAAGCTGGATGAAGAAGAAAGCCAGCTGGACAGCATTGTGGTCTGTTGGGCCAAATTTCTCAGAAGACGTAAACCAGGATGGTGCCATTCTTTCTGTAGGGAAAAAGGGTGTCAGTATTTGTTCCCAGAGGGCTGGAAAATGCCCTTATTTGTACTGATAGAGACTACAGGAACAAGCCTCCATTAGACATTGCCACTCGCTGTTGGCATTAAAAGCAAAAAAAAGAATGAGGCGTTGGGTTTTTTTCCCCCACATCCCCTTTGCTTTGCAAACATTTCATGGAGACAAGACATTCGTGTGCTTTTACCGAAGTACAAGCTCAACTTCCACTGTCTGAAATGTGGTCTCTGTAACATGCACGGCATTAAACTGAAAAGGAAATAGAAAAAACACCACCAGCAAACAGGAGACAAACAAACCTGGTGGCTGAAGATACTAACGCAGAGATATTTTCTTCCAGGTGAAGTTTTCACAGTGAGCCACCCTCAGGTCACGGCTGTACCTACGCCATGTGTCCTTGCCCACAGGCAGCTGGCTTCAAGCACACATTTTTTTGACTCCTACCTCGAGGTGGACATGAGGTGAGGAAGCCAGGCAGGGGGTGAACTTGCTTAATGACACAGAAATAAATTATTTCAACAGTTACTCCTCATCCTCTAATATTTTAGGTGGTTTATAAAAAAAAAAAAAAAAACCTTACACACATTGAACCCAGATCTTTTTAATCTGTCATGAGGTAGCTGCTAAAGTAACTCTGGTTATTTCTAACTGAAGGCAAAGTTGAGGAACAGCACCTAGTTTACAGAGTTTAATTTTCATGGAAGCCTATGCCACTCATTCTCATGCCATGTATTTATATCTGTTCGCATTTACTTGTGCTAAATTAGAGGGTGGAAGCCCGGGAGGTCCCTGTGTTCACTTAAGAAAGCAAACAAGATACTGGGAGAAATTACAATGTAACTTGAATTTATAGAAATAATATATATTTATTTATATTTATACTTATGCATCACGTAAACTGATTTACCAAAAGGTTTTAGGCTGTTGGGTTTTATTGGAATCAAGATCATTACCTTGCTTCTAAAGCACGCTCCTGACCTGGACTAACACACATAGGTCAACTCACCCTTTTGTCCCACCTCTGCCAACAGATCAACCCCATCACTACCCAGTGCCACTCTTTGCCCTGTGTGCTTCTCTCCTTGTGGCCACACCACTTTCTCCCTTGTCCTTTGCCCCCATCCCCTTTGCCAACATCCTGTTGTGCCCTCGTTTCCAGGATGACACATGGACAGGTCTATAGCAGGACCAAGCTTGGAGGTACCTTCACATGCATGCACCATGCCAGGCACCATGTGGTCTCCAAGGCCAAAGACCCTGATGTCCTGCAAGTGTCCCCTGCTCCTGATTGCCAAAGGGAAGTCCTCAAGTCAAATACCCAGGATCCTCTTTGCTGACCTTCACCCCCTCCTAGTCCTGCTGACAACTCCATTTTTCTATCCAACTCCAATATCCTCTGTTTATTTAAACAGCAGCTGTTGGGACAATGACTTTCTCAAGTTTTATGGTTATCTTATGGTTGCTGGGATGGAACGACATCATGACAACTTCTCTTTGTGGGCCAAGTCCTAGTTTGGTATCCGTTTCCAAAAGTTGCTTCTCAGGACTTTTATTTACGAACAAAAGAGTCAACCACGAGAAGCAGACTTTCACAGATCAGAGGGGTTTTGGTTCAGGGGTCTAACCATACCTTCCATTTGAGGCTGCTGCTGGTCCGAATTTCTAACTGGTAGGAAAAAATACAGTAATGGCAAATAAATGCTGACATTTGGGGGAAGTGAAATTTCTCAAAGAAGCAAAACTGCCAACAAAAATATTTTTCTGTGATAATGGAGAAACCTTTTGTTGCAATTTTGACCCTTTGTAACGTTTTTATTTAAATATTTAGTTATGCAGTGATTTATCTTTTATGCTATTATTTATTTTATTCTACACATCAGTAACTGCTCTTTTTACATCATCATTAGCAGTTGTTCTGCTAATTACTAATTCTGTTAGTAATTTCTGAAGTAATTTGCCTTATGCTTTGCTCATTCCCCCCTGAAAAAAAGTGTTTTGAAATGCTGTTCTAAAATGTTCTGTTTGGTATTATATAGCTCTTAACAGAGCAAAAGACAAAAAAAGAACATCCCTGAGGAATGCTTCATTTTGAACACATCAACATTCCCACTGAAATAACAAACATGTGCACCAGCCCTATAAACCACACTTATCTGCTTGTTCTATCTACCCATCCCACCTGCCTTGGCTGCTCAGATATCAGCATGGCACTCAGAGCTGTTCTCCTTGCACACAAAGTATCTGGCCTCTTTCCTTGGCGCCTGTCCGGTGTATGAGGCTGTATCTGAGATTTGGGGTGGAGGTTTGCTCCTCCTGAAATGCCTGTAGTCCATACATGTTGATAGGCACTGATTGCCGATGGCCTGAAAGATGCTTTGCCACCTTGTTTTATGCCACCTCTCGTTTTGAGTTCAGAGCGGCTCATGTTAGCTTCAGCCTCGTTGCCCAACTTACTGTGTCAGCTCTTACACCCAGGAAGTCAAAATAATTTCTGTTTCTGAGAGTCTTCACTGTTAATTACAGCCAGGCTCTGCAAAAGCACCTTCATTGCACTAAGCGAGTGGTCAGAAATAAGGAGTTAATGTGCCTGGTAAGCCTTTTCCTTTCCTTCCGTTTTTATTTATTTATTTATTTATTTTTCCCTTTGTATTACCTTTTTCTATTCAGTTGCCCCAAAATTAAATCAAAACCCATAAGAGGAAGGTAATAAATTACTCTCCTCGCCAGCTGGCAACAAGCTATGAAATAATAGCAAAGAAAGTTTTGGCTAGACCAGGGGAGACTTTCTAACCAAGAGGATAGGGACGCATTGCAGTCCACTGCAGGAGAAGAAAACCACCATGAAGGGTGGGTTTGGAAGAGCCAACTCCAGGGGCTTGGGCCAGATCACCACTGTCCCTCCAATGTGTTGCCTGGGGACCACTGATGGCCGCTAGAATTGAGGTAGGGTAGCAAACAGTTAAAAACCAAACCAAACCCAAAGCAGACACATTCACACACAAAGAAGACAACTGGCAAACATAGTAAATGCTATAACGGTGTTGATGCGATAGTGGCTGGGATGGTTTGGGGAACCGGGAAGGCAAGGGGTAAAGGGAAGGTATAACACATGTCTGGGCAATTTTAGGTAGGTGTCACAAGAGGATTATGTGATTTTCTTTTCCCCCACCTTCATCAGTCAGCTAATATAAGCTATTTCCTCTCTTTATCCTTCTCGCCTCATTAATTAAGACATAAACATTCAAATTGTAGCCTGATTTTTCATAGACTTCAAATAAAATTGCAACAATACCACACGATCATTAAAACATACATTCATCATGCCATCTTCACAAACTTCACATACATTCATGAAAAAAGAATTTCCCACATCAAAGTCAAAATAACATCATCATAACACTGACAAAGGTGGACAATTTATGCACGCTCCACCCTTAACCATAGTTAAAAGAAAATTTCTCACTGGTGATGTCCAATCCATGTTTTTCCCATTACCTCTCCCAATTACTGTCCTTATCTGGAATTTCTCAAGAGCTCCATGTCGGGCGCTGCAAAGGGCAGGTTCGAATCACCTCTTGTAATCACTTCTAGCCCATTTTTGATATGCTTGAAGACCAAGGGTCAGCTGGACAAGGGAGCCAGCAGAGCTGACTAACCTCCAGATGCATACAGCCTCAGAGGGACATGCAGCAAAGACTGATCCCATCTTCCCAGAGGACTGTTGAATCACCTGTCCACGGCAAGGCAAGCTCATCTTTACAATCACTTAAATATTATCATTTCAGCACTATTCTGCATTGAATGTGAGCAAGATCCATCTCTCCCAGCTCTGGACCTGGGAGATGCTGCAGGCAGCCGCACCACAGCTTTGCAGAGCAAGAGTGCACCCAGGGCATGACTCTTCTTGGTGTGCCTTGTATAAACCTGGAGTACTTGGAAACGTTGATCAAAACCCTTTAATCTGTGTGGTTTTGCACTGAAAAATTGCTTTTCCTTTTCAAGACTCAGGTGTAACATAATTACAGTGTCACAAACACTCTTCATCAGGTGTACGTGGCTTTCCTTTTATTTAAACAACAGCCACGTTCACACTGCTATATGCCACTACCCAAGTCCTAGGATAAACTCTGCCCCAAAAGGGTAAATAAGGTTAAAAAAAGAGGGAGGAAAGAGATGTAACACATCAAGAGAGGAAGGAGCTGTACCTCCTTCCAGCTAAAGCCCAACAGATTGGCAATGTCCCAGGCACTTGCAGATCTCCATGTGTGTTTACTTCAAGGCCTTCAGTTCTTCCATACAGACCTACCCAAACACTTTTATTTGGGTTTAAGTGCGTTAGTATAAATCTGTTCCTCATTAGTTTAAATTAACCGTGATAGCCCTGGTTTAGACTGAAACAAGGAGACAGATGGAAAGCAATGAGGTAACTGGGTCTTAATAAGTTGATGTTTGCTTGCTGAGCTGCAGTGATGGCACGGGACGTACTCTTTCCCTGCCCAGGTCAGGAGGCGAAAGGCATCAGTGCAACCCCAAAGGTTTTATGCATGGTTGGGGCAGGTCCATCAGTCCTGAGCAGCACATGAGGTAGTAGTCCCAGCCTTAACCCCACCAAAAGGCGCACCTTCAGCTCAGTTATCCCACCTCTGCATCCCATTCGAACCCTGTTGTCCATGCCACCTCCAGCCTCTCAGCAACGTGGGCAAGTTGTGCTTGGCTTCCTGAGAGTGGAGAGATCAAGAGAGGAGGAGAGTTTACCCTAGGAGGGCAAGAAGCAGCGTAGATGCAATCTTCACCTTAACAGCATTTGCTATCATGTCATTTGGGAGAAACCTCTTTTTTCCGAACAAAAAGGTGGTTAAAATCCCACTGCACATGAGAAGCTGAGTCCAGTCTTAACTTTGGATAAAGGCACATGTTTTCTTTATCTCTGTATGTCACTGGATAGATTAGATGAGATATATTTATCTAGACAGCAATCTGTGTAGCTGCAAAGATACAGCTACAAAATTCCATGGGTTGAGATCATCCCATGCTGAGTTTAGCATCCCAGCACTTCATTTTGGCGGTTGACATGTTTTCATCAAAACATAAGGAAAATGAGTAATTTGACCTCAAGTGTTGGGTGTTCAGGCTTTTTTTTTTTTTTTTAATCCACAGTAAAAAAAATTAAAGGGTTTGTTGGGTGGGTTTTTAAGCAAAATCATCCTTTTAAACATTTTTCTTGTACAGTATTTGTTTCTGTCTGCTTGTGTTTTCCAGTTTCTCTACTTTGCTTGTTCCCAGCAGGGTCAAAAACCTTAGGAAAGAGGGTGAAATCTTAAGGAAGAGAAAACTGCATGAAAGAAATAAGCAAGATCAAAAATGTGCCATTTCCTGCAATGATTGTCAAGGAAAATAAGGGAATAAATGTACTGTTGTATTTTTTTGTCCACTGTCAGATCCAATGAATCAACAGATCTCATGTGCTCTGACAGAGCAGCAGTTAAATCACCTCACTGTCCACTTGGACCGCCCTTTAAAGTAATTTTTTTCAGAAAGAAAAGTTGAAAAATCATGGATAAACACACTCCAAGGAAATATTTCCTGTGTACAGCAGAAAGGAGCTGAGGGAGAGCCCCTATTCAACACTGAGGTCAGTCCCCATCACAATGTATGGAGGCAGGAGAGTAGGGTCACTGGGAGGAAACCAGTGTAAACAGGATCTGCTTTTATCAGTGGGAAAAAAAAAAACCCAACCCTGCTTAAATTAGCCAGAAACATGTGCCTATACATTTCAATCACAAGCTGCCGTTTCCAAATATTGTGGCAGGGTTAAGTCACAGACGCAGAGGTGCCGATCACACGCTGTCCCTGGATGCAAGCCGCCGCTTGTCCCTTCTGCTTTTGCGAGGAGCTAGTGAGGGGCAGCCCATGCTTGCAGCCCTGGCAGGACGCCGGGGCTGGAAAGGCAGGACGGGAGGACCAGGGTTGGCTTGGGAAGGATGCTTGTTGGAAGCCCTGGATGCGGGGCAAGAAAGGAGACTCGCCAGCCTTGCAGAGCATCCCTCCTGGTGGGATGCTGGGGCTGGAGGGGACCCGCCAGCCTTGCAGAGCATCCCTCCTGGTGGGATGCTGGGGCTGGAGGGGACCCGCCAGCCTTGCCGAGGTGCGGTGCGGGGGCCGGTGGTCTCCAGTGAGGAGGTGCAGCCCCCCAGCAGCGCCGCGCCAGTTCCCTCGGAGGGGGGGAGCGAGGGACCCAGCGGGCCGCCCGCGCCGGCGGGCAAACCCTGCGCGCTGCTGCTGCCCCCTGGCGGCGGCGGGCGGCGCGGCGGCGGGACGGCTGCACTCCCGGGGTACCTGCCCCCCGCCTCCGGGGGCGCCTGCACCCCACCTCTGAGTGCCCTCCCCACTAGTGGGTGCCTGCCCGTCCCCCAGGGTGCCATCTCCCGTGGAGTTGGTACCTACCCCCCAAGTGCGTGCCTGTCCCCTCCGTCAGTTCCTGGGCCCCCCAGTGGTGCCTGCTCCCCCTCCGAGTGGGTCTCTGCCCCCCCAAGTGCGTGCCTGGCGCCCCATGGTCTCGCCTGCCCCCGCNCCTCGCTCCTCCCGGAGCTCTCCCGTGCGAGCGGGAAGGCGAGCGGAGCCGCCGAGCGCTGCCGGCGCCGCTGCCCAGCGCAGCCCCCCGGAGCATGCGAGGGCAGCGGGGGGGCACCGACCTCGCTGCCCCCCCGGGGGCGCCGGCGGCGGGGCCGAGCGGCGGCCAGAGCCGGTCGCGGGGAGGAGGGCAGCGCAGCCGGCCGGCGTGAAGCGGGCTGGGGGTGGGGGTGGCGAGGAGCAGCGCATCCTGCTTGCCCTCCACCCCTCCATCCCGCCTGGGGGGGACCGAGCCTCGCCCCAGGGGGGAGAGCGAGGTGCTGAGCGCGTCTTGGAGGGAACCGCGGGGATCATGCCGGGGGGGCTGCGCCTCGGCATCGCTTTCTCCTCGCCCTCCATGGAGCCCGGACCTTTTCTACAATGACTTTCCCTGAGCTGAGCAATGGCAGCTTGAGTGGGAACCAGACGGGACAGGGCAGCCAGAGCGGTGCCAACCGGTCCTGGGGGCTGCAAGGCGAGGAGACCCTCGAGGGCAACGGCACCACGCTGACTTTCGCCTTGGATGTGCAGGCGGTGGGCGTCGGGGTCTTCCTGGCTGTCTTCATCCTCTCGGCCATCGTGGGGAACATCCTCGTCATCCTCTCGGTGGCTTGCAACCGACACCTGCAGACAGTCACCAACTACTTCATCGTCAACCTGGCCATCGCCGACCTGCTGCTTAGCACCACCGTGCTGCCCTTCTCGGCCACCTTGGAAGTGCTGGGCTTCTGGGTGTTTGGGCGCATCTTCTGCAACATCTGGGCAGCAGTGGACGTGTTGTGCTGCTCCGCCTCCATAATGAGCCTGTGCATCATCTCCGTGGACAGGTACATCGGTGTCAAATACTCCCTCAAGTACCCCACAATCATGACAGAAAGGAAAGCCGGGGTCATCCTTGTGGTGGTCTGGCTCTCCTCCATGGTAATCTCCATTGGGCCACTACTGGGATGGAAGGAGCCACCACCGCCAGATGAGAGCATCTGTAGCATCACGGAGGAGCCGGGCTATGCCCTGTTCTCCTCCCTCTTCTCCTTCTACCTGCCCCTCATGGTCATCCTGGTGATGTACTTCAGGATCTACGTGGTGGCCAGACGGACAACCCGGAGCTTGGAGGCAGGGGTCAAAAAGGAGAGGAATAAATCCATGGAGGTGGTACTGCGCATCCACTGCCGCAGCGTGCTGGAGGAGCCTCTCTCCAGCACCCGGAGCAAGGGGCACAACCTCAGGAGCTCCCTCTCCGTGCGGCTCCTCAAGTTCTCCCGTGAGAAAAAAGCAGCTAAGACTCTCGCCATTGTTGTGGGTGTTTTCATCCTCTGCTGGTTCCCGTTCTTCTTTGTCCTGCCTTTTGGTAAGTGACCCCATCCTCTATCCCAGGCACGCTGCCCGTGGCTGAGACCCCGGGGACCTGCTCCTTGGGACAAACTTTCAGGACACAACTCATGCATGGAGGTGAGGGATAGGTAACTGACAAGCAAATAAACCAGCAACGAATTAATACAGTTAATTAACACTTATATTTATTAATCGGCGTCATATAATCAATCAAAGTAAATAGCAAATGAATAAAATAGCAGCATAGTAATTGGTTTAATTAATTCATTCTGCATTCAGCAGTTTAATTAATGAACTTCAGGCTAAGGAGGAAGCAGCTGTGTTTCAAACAGGCTGTGATCATGGCACAGTGGTCTCCAAACAGCTTTGCCATCCCTGCTCCCAGCCTCCCTTCCTCCCAATTTGAGGAAGGGCACATGGATCTGTGTCTGTGGACCCAGGGCTCCCACCTCTGTTGTGAACTGGCGAAGGTGTTGGAGATGAGTGAGGTTTGATCGCCCCAAGGAGCATGTGAGTCTGAAGCATAAGTGTTGCTGAATGACAGGATGACAATGTTGTGCCGGGACCCGGAGTGGGACCAGATCTTACCTACAAGGGTGATGGTCCTAGGTGATTTCCCAGTTCTGATCCACCTCCTGCAGGAGTTGTGCCCACAGCTCCTTGCCCTGCCATGGTGCCTGTGTCACTGGGTGCTTATTTGGGGTTGTCTGACAAGTTGTGCTCTAAAGTTTTGGCAAACTGTTTGCCCAGCTCAAAAGGATGTAGCCCTCTGCGTGCAGAGGAGGCTGAGCAGGCACAGAGCCCGCCAGAAAAGTGTGATGTCCAAAGCAATGTCCCCTTCCAGCACCCATGCTACCTGCAGCCCGTAAAGCGCAGGGAAAGCCGGTGCTCTTCATCACCACCTCATCTAACAACGGGCACCCAGTTCAGGGGATTGGATTAACCCTCCGGAGCGGTGTAGCTAAACGTGTGTGTGTGGGGGGAAGATATTTAAATAACTTATTAATATAAAGGATGGCCTTTGCACAGAGCTCAGCAAAGCAGAGAGGTCTGTCACTCCACCTTCCCAGTGGGACCTGCATGTCCCACAGCCCACCGGGCACTTCTGTCAAAGTAACCCTGCAGCCAGGGAAACATATAGCTAGTTCTGCACTTTTTCTCAAGATTTTTCAAATTCTCTTGCTCAAGGCTGCCTCTCATGTCAATGGAAACAGCATCGTGACCACAGGACTAATTTTGACCTACTGAGGTTTTATTCTCCCTTCAGCATTGTGGCTGTCCCCCTGGGGACAGCTGGAGCCCAAGGCAATTAGACACCTAATTGAGGCCACTCAATCCCCATCAGCCTTCCAGTGGGATAATTCACCAGGATCAATGGTGCCTTGGGAACTGAGGTGTCCCTAGGGTGATGGATCAAGGGTGTGGGTGTCTGGCTTCACCATGCTGCTGTTTTGTACTTCTCTGCTTCAGCTTCTCTCTCTGGGTGAGGGTGGTATTTGGTGAGTTTATCTCAGCTCTCTGTCAGGGTGAAATTACTGCTGCAAAGAGTTTTCACCCTACGTGAGCACGGGGGTTCATGGTATAACTTAGGCAGGGAGCAGTAAGGCTGCTGTGAACTTCTCTTACTGCAGGAACCAAGATGAATTATCCCATCTCACTGTGCCTCAGTTTCCATTTCATTGATCAGGTGCATTGGGGGATTTTTGTAGCCTGCAAATAAATAGTTTGGGAATTGTGGGGCTCAGGGAGATGCCAGTACCCGAAGGCTGAGATCTCTGGGCAGCCCTGGTCTGACACTCACCTCCTTGGCCGATCAGAAGGGCAGGAACCAACTCCAAACCTCATTCACACCTTTACACCTTACAGCTGATGAAGCTGGGAATCAGGATCCTGTTCCTCTGAGTTATTCCCAGTACTTGAAAATAGAGAACAAATATCAGGCAAATCATTTTCAGCAGAAAAAAATATTTTTTTTTGTTTTACTGTATCTGTCCTCCCTTGAAACTCTTGAACCGAATTCTCACTGATGTAAATGATTACTGTTGCGCTGAAGTCAAAGGAGACGCTGATTTACACCAGCTAAAAATCCAAACTTCATTCTTCAAGTACCTCCCGTGAACCCATTTGCTCCCTCCAAGCACACAACTTGCCAAGTTCTTTATAAACATAGCTTTGATCTTTACTTCCTGCTATATTATACATATAATATAAACACAGCAAAAGTTCATTTATTTTATGACTACAAAATATGCTGCCTTTGATTTCACTCCCCTTTTATTAATTGCAATTTCCTATTCAAATCTGAGAATCATTCAATGCTACCTAGAAGGAGAACAGAAATTTCTGCAAGGAATAATCTCTGATTTTACAGCTCAGGCGACACGTCTAAAACTCAGAGAGATCAGCAAAGTTCACTGTAAATCCACAAACTGAAACATGCTGGAGCCAATTCTTCTTGAAAAGAAGATTGTAAATGGTTAAGTAGAATGGCTTTTTTATTTGCTTGTTAGACAAACTTACATGAAATAATTTGGGGCCAACTGGAAATGACATTGATACACATTTTAAACAAAAATGAAACACTGGTGAGAAACAAAAATCACTTTCAGTGGAAGTGAAACATATTGTTTCAATTTAAGAAAAGGCTGAATGGAAGTTTATTAAAAAATGAGTACTCAGATACATTTCATAATGAACTGTCACTTTAAAATGAAATGAATAAGTGATCTATTATTTTCTGAAAATATCGAAATGTTTTGACTTTTTTTTCCTATTTGACATGAATTTGCAAGAAGTTGCCATTGAGTGACTTACACTGTTGGCTGACTGTTGTCTGATTATACTTTTAAGTAAATTTGTCAACTGAAAAAAGACTCCCAGCTCTACTTAGCATGGACTTAGTAATCAGAAACTTCTGTATCAGCCCTGCCATTGGTGTCTGCGTGAGTCTGCATGCATCTTTGCATTTTTCTGCTGAATAGTTTCCATCTTAGTTAAAAAGGAGTAATATTTATCCCATCAGCGTTGAGAAGCTGAAATAACCAATAATGTTAAATAGCAGAACCTATGTATGTGCTGAATGTGGTCAGCCATTTCTCCGTACTTGAGTAATCTACAAATATTCTTCTTTAAATCAGCTCAAACTCCTCAATACCTCCACAGTCTGTTTATCAGCTGAGTAATTTAGCTCGCTTGGGTTTGTGATACATGTCCTCAAGCACAAGATGCCATCACCAGGAGTTTTAACACAATTAACAGTCTGCATGGCTAATGAGACTCTTTAAGGAGCTGGTTGTTCAAGAAGAGATGAAATCCTCATTACCCGCACAACTCTTGTGTTGTGTCTTTTGCCAGGTGTTCAGTAGAGCTCTACTGAGCTGGTTTGTCTGGGGATCCTGGGTGGTGGTTGTGTGGTTTGTGCCAGGGTGCCTCTTCCCTTAGCAAAGACCTGTCAAGAGAACATAACTGGAGGCTTTCAGAGATGTGGGCCAGGAGTTTAAGGGTGTTTTGTAGGACAGGATTCGTCTCCCTTTGGTTGTCTCAGACATCTCTGCCTTCATCTCAGCTAATCAAAGCATCATGGAGATGCTAATTGGAAGGGACCGGGACCACTGAAGGTCCAGCTCCCTCTCTGACCAACATTTACATCAATACCAGACCAATCAGTCACATTCACCCAAAGCTCTCTATCTTTCCCAGGTGAATGCCTGAACGTGTGACTCACCTGGCCTATTTTAGACATCCTCCTTAGGATGAGAAAAATTGTGGTGTCAATCTGCCTCTTCCTCTCCCTTGACTACAAAAGCAGCCAGGGGCAACTAACCAGCTGATGATGTCTGCACTGCAGGTATTAACAGATTAACAGAGAGGTGGAATATATCCTAATCTGGATGTTTTTAACTCTAATGGAAGCAACATGAGGTGAGGGAAAGCTCAATCCTGTGTAGGTACAAGCCTTTATTAGACACAGGAGAATCAACACAGAAATTCTGTCTTAAGACACACAACCACAGGGGCTTCACTGGCTCTTCTGCTAATGGAAAACCCTGCTAAAAGTTAGCTACTGGATTTGTCCTTGCATTGAGACATCTATGCAATGGGTCAAGGAACCAGAACTCTCTATAAAACACCTATAGATAGTTACCTGCTTTCTCAACCCTGATCCAGTAGGAAGTAAGTAAGAATAGGAAGAAGGATGCAGCCCTGCTCCCCATCCACTCTTCCATGGCTGGGAAGCATGTAAAGACAGTGTGGGACCCCAAATGGGAACATCTCAGGAGCAGAGGCAAAGACCTTCTCCATCACCACCCCAGAAGTATCCAAGAGGAAACAACCATCACTTGGGATCAAGTATGCACTACCCAGTACCCAAGATGGCAATTTACACTCCTCAATGGCCCTTGTTTTTTTAAGAAGCATAGTCTAGTCTGAGTGGTGGCCTCCCATGTTTTTTATTCTTTGAATTTGGTTAGAAATCAAGGCTGGTGTGAGAAAGGCACAACAGCACCCATAGCTAGTACCACACAAGTGTGAAGGCCACAACCTAAGGCTCCCTTCACCCTGTCCGTCCTTGAGAAGCAGGTTACCCAGACAAGGAATGATTTGAGAGATCCCTCAGCACAAGCAAAACCCTCCATATTCATGGTCTTGTGTTTGCCTTGGAGTGGGGACTTGCCTGTCTTTGCAGTGGAAGTTGGCACTCGTTTCCAGGTATGATTCAAGAAAATAGCGCACTGGCTTTTTTACCTGCATCCTGAAGGAAAGGCAGCTGCTACACAAACCACGCTCAGAAAGGTCTCCTTTGAGCCAAAATAAAAATATTTTTGAAGGTGCTGTTTTTCACAGGTCAGAAGTCCTTTCACAAATCATTTTGCAGAAGATGGGCTCACAGAGGCATAGCAGCGCTCAGGCTTCCATAACTGTCACTTGTAAAATAAATGATGGGGAAGACAATGTGGGTAGAAGCACATTTCAGATGAGGCAAAGCCTTTTTTTTGTAGAACAGGAGAATCTAATTCCATTCTGGCAGAAGAGCATTTAACATGGTTTCCTAAGAAAAAAAAAGGGCTTATGTCATCACTCTGACTGTGTGCCTTTCCCCACCACCTGTTGAACTGTTTCATCAGTCTCAACCACATTTGAGAAAGTGCTAAAAGTCCTCAATATATCAAGTTCCTATAAAAATGGGCAGATGGGTAAAGGAGTGGGAACTCTCCCCCACAGAAGGAAGGTTGCAGAGTGAGCTCAGCCCCTGGTTAGACATCACAAAACACTCACTAAAAATCCACCACAAGATGCGATTCCACAGAAAACCAAACTTCTTTAGTTTTGTTGTGCACAGGAGAACCTGGTCAAAAGTATGATTTAAAAGGAGGAGGATGAAAGATAGACTATTTAATTACTTTGATTGTCAGGGAAGTCTCTTGTATCTCCTGATATTTTCTAAGTCATGGTGGAAGTGGCACAACTGGCATGGAAAAAGGAACGGGCAACTGCTTTGGAATAATTATCTATGGCCCAGAACATCAAATTAGACTGGAACAAGAGCAATTGCAATGAACTATTCCATCTGTCACACGTCATCCATTGATCCTGGTACACAGGAACCATACATTCATTAAAAATGCCAGCAAAGACACAGACCCAGAGTCTCAAAAGGTGCTAGATATCAGTCTCCGGTTTGATTTATTGGACATCACCCAGGCAAGAGGCAAGATTCTTCTCGTCTGCTTTGCACCACAGGATGTTTCCATCAAATGGGCTCATGCCATATTAGCATAAATTCATTAAATCACAGGGGATGGATGGGTCTTCCAGCCCATCTCCCTTTCTCAGGGAAAGATCTCTTGGCCCCAAACCATTCTTGACCTGTTTTTCAAGACAAAACAGAAAACATTGAAATGTGGCCAAATCCATTGCTTTCCCATGCAATATACACTGTGGCTTAAGTAGCCCTCTAATGTGACTTCTGCTTCTTTTTTTTAAAAATTTTCCAGTTCAGAGTGTCTGAAATTACATTAGGGCTGTGTTGCAACCTACCAGAATGTGATTTCTAGGGCATGATCAAGAGGGTGTACGTGGGGGTATACAGCCCACTGAGATAGCGCTGGGCGAATGGTCCAGGCACAGAGGACCTGGCTGGGAGTCATCTGCATTGATTATGTCTGCCTAGAGATAATACAGGGGAAAAGCAGCCTGTGAGCTGGGTTCCTCTCCAGCAGGAACATGTTGACATCCTGCAGACAGGCACAGGAGAGAATTACAGGTAGTCACGGGAATAACGTGCCTGTGAGTAAATTATGTAGCTAAAGCATTTGGCAGTGTTGATTTACTCCCTATACCCTAGTGCAGAAGCCACCAGAGTGCGGAACAACAGGGAAACAGTCTATATGTGTTTGGAAACAGTCAGCAAACAATTATTATGTGGACCCCAAATGAGCGTGTGTTCCCTTCCTCCCCTTTACCCTGTGTAGAAGGCCAGAGACAGATGGAGCGTTTTAGTACAGTTTTTGCTGTTACAAGAGATGCAGTGTTCTAGACCTCAAATAATGATTTGTGCACCCAAGTTTGAACAAATGCTTTGCCTCTGCCTGGCCAAAGTAATACAGTGATTCAGTGAAGTGACTGGAAATAGGACCCAGATCTCCCATGACCTATGTATGGGATTACTCTGCTTCCAGTCCACCCACCACACCACCAAATAAATCTATTTAGAGCCAAATGTCTGTTTTTATATTGCAGTGGCTTGACGCATCTGGAGGCAGTTGCTATAATGGATGTACCACAAACAGGAAAAAAATAGATACTGAAAAATTTAAAACTACTGTGATTCAGTGGGCAAAATGTTATAAAATATCTCAACGGGAGTTTTGGAACCAATACCAAAATAAAGCATATAACATTAAACACCCTGGATATTCTGGGAAGGAGCTTTTAATTGGCCTGATCTATCTTCATTAATTCATATGTGGATAAATATTTGCTCATTAATTCTGATAATCTGGTTAATGAGATGTAACAAAGACTTAGCGGAAGGGTGGGGATGATCTTTGGTATGAACATGCAAAATGGTTGTTTAATCTCTTGCTACCAGCTTGTTTTTAATTGGTTTTGCCAGAACAAACAGCATTAACTAGGTACTAGCAACTGTGTCATGTAGCAACTAACAGTGTAAAAGCTTCATGTTACCTGTAGCGTTTTAATAGAAGTGTGCTCACTTTAGTTAGTACATGCAGCACTTTTGCTCAAGGCTCTTCAGAAAATAAGTATATTTACTTGGGAAAGCAACCTGAATTATCTTCCGATCGATCAATCAGGACTTCTAGTTGATATGATTACTGTGCTGTATTCTAGGTAGGGCTGATAGTACCTGTTAACATTACGGTACCATTCTGGAATAAAGTTCCAGTTTCTGGTGCCAAACATTATCTATTAGGTAAAGTTTTCCATTCCATGTCTTTGTAACAGGCTGAATTTGTTCTGCCAAATGTGAGACAAAATGAGATAGCCATATCTGAGAAAGATGACAGGAAAAAACACAGCGTTCAGTTCCTATAAGAAATGTTATGGGGACAGCCTTGAGTTTAAAAAGCTCTGGCAGTACTGTGAGTCAGAGCAAAAACGTGACATTTTACTCCATCGGGTTTGAAGGGGGCTTTATGTCAGGCCAGGGCAGGAATTAGATAAAGCTGGCCCAATATGGCCAACTTCTGTGAAGTTAAAGGCATCTGAGAAGAAAGCACGTTTCTGAGGTGTTGTGATGGTTGAGCAGTTTAACAAGACTGGAGCTTGCTGAGGAAACTCTTTTAAGAGCAATGAGCTGATGGTGTCTGATGGGCATTTCTGCTCCTCTGCACTCCCCTGTACTGCTCATTCCCACACGGTTCCCACCTTCCCCAAAGTCAAGACAGTCCCTGGCATTGGATGCCAACAGTATACACTCTTCAGCTAATTGCTCTTCAGCTTTCTACATAACCAACAATGAAAAACAGGTTATTTTGAGGCTACAGTTCATCTCATCCTAATATTGCTATTTAAACCGGTCAGATGAGTCACAGCCCAAAAGCACCAGTGTCTCCTCAGCGCCTCTGAGGGAGGCCAAAGATCCCCAGCTCCAAGGTGCACAATACACATCTAAACTAGCTGAGATGAATCTCACTGTGAAGCCAAATTTGGGACCAGTTTTGCCAAAGTCTGACACGCTTTCAACTGGAGCTGATAGGACTTACACTTTAAGGATGTGAAGTGCTCCGTAACACCGAGGGCTCAGGAATCCACACTCAAAATATATTGACATATTTTGGCATTGCTTTGTAGATGGGGCGGTAAAATGGCTCTAAAGCAACATTTTCCTCCTTGGAGAGCTGTGAAAAGATATATGTTTGCAAAATGTTTGGCCATAACTGAGCTAAGTACCTTCAGATATCCATGAGGAAACAAATAGTTCTGTCATCAGAGCGGTAGAGCACAGCTGAGCAGGGTGAAGCCACATACTGACCAGTGAGGAGATACTGAATAGCTGAAGTGAGCTACCCCTCAGTTGAGCACCCACCTTTCCTTCCAACTGGTATGGCAGAGACACTGCAGAGACAGTAGAGCATGATCCTGAAATTAAACTCTTCAAACGTAAGAAACCAAAGCTCAGCAAATCTGATTTTCACTTTGACCTTGTCGATCTTGTGAATCCTTAACTTTGCAACTTCCTTAGTGTTCATTTAGCAGTTTTATTATATAGGATACAGTATAACTTGTCTGCAAGCTATTGTTTTGTGTGTTCAGTAGAAATCAGTGTTCACCAAGACAATTTTTAACACATAACCCAATTGCAAAGCAAAGAATGTGAAAATCTTTTAAAATGTTTTTTTCTCTGTATGAGAAAATACATCTTTACAACAGCTGAAGCCCAGAATCAGCAGTTGCAAAGGCTGTGGTTTACGCACCCCATTTTCAGCAGTCATCTTTCCATGGACACTGGTGGGATTTTGAGTGGTACCTGCAGCAATGTCTACTTTTTAATATCAACTCCCAAATTCAAGTGGCTGATGAGGACAGGAGCTGCCTGAGAAAACAGGGTTTTTCTTTGAAATTTCTCTTTCCACATAAATTCAATTCAGGAAACCACAGCTCTACCCCTGGATAACTCTATATGGTGCATGGCATCACTGGGTACATATTTTGTATGTCTTTTCCCCTTATTCTTCTTTACATGGTGATCCTCCTAATTCATCTACATTTCCTGGCATACCCCACTGCCTCCCACTTAGCCAAGATACAAGTGCCAGCCTAGGTTGCATCACGGGTTATACCATCCTCCAGACAAGTAGTAGTAGGAAAGCAATTCTCAGAAGAATGATATTGTCATTGACAACAGGAAATATTTCAGGGTTTGTTTGCTTGGTGTTTGGGCAAAACAAGGCTGTAGAGAGCTTCTGGCATGAAATGTACTTAGTGGAAAATCCAGTTTTCCAATTGATAGATGTTCAGACTTTTTTGACCAACCCAAGTTGTTCTATCTCCTTATTCTTTTTACACACAAAATTTCGAAGTCCTCCTAAGGTATCTAGCTTTGAGGGTACAAAGTGGGTTTTTTTATCATTCCTTACAGGATAACTTGACCCTTCTTGTGTTGAGTAGATTCTCTGGAGGTTGTTAATTCACTGTGTTCTCTGAGCAGACCTTTTCCTAGGAAAGCCTGGTGCTAACTACACTTTGTAAATGTGGTTTTCTGCTCTACATTGTGAACTAATTACCTCCTTTCCTTGTCACATGATAGTGAGGCAAGGCTAAGTGTGGTCTCATGACCCTGAGATTGTAATTCGCTTTCTCTTGTGTTGTCATCAAGGCAGATCTGTTGCATGCTTCAGCCCAGAAGAGCTCTTCTGAGGACAGACAGTGTTTTATTCTTCTGTGCATTGGCTGTTAAATGGTGATGCAAGCATTGCTGATTTTTGCTGATGGACCAGGCTCTAGAGGATAGCTGCTGTGAAGTTCAGGGTGTTGCTTTTTCATTCTTCACAGCAGGTGCTACGTCGAGATTATCACTATGGCCATAACCACTAGATAAATGCACTTGTTCCAGGAACCAAACCCTGCACTTTCCCCAGCAAAGTAGTGCGGAGTGACTCACATCCGCATAAGTCAGGGCTATTCCTCTTTGGAGGAGACTTGTACATCCACATTAACACAAGGTCTTCTCTGGATTTCACAAGGTATCTCAATGGCTCTAAGACTTGATTATTATTTTGAGCCATTTTTAATGCAAAAGAGTCTACAATAACATACCAGTTGTTGGCAGCCTCTCAAAGCAGGATTTAGGTAATCCAAGTGCCCTGTCTTTCAGGAAGATCTCACGTATGGGGCCCATCCATATGTGTCCCGTCAGGTTACCATGTAGCACCTGTTAGGTGGTAACTCCCTGTGGGCAGGGTCTTCTCTGTGGAGTATGTGAGAGCACTCATCTCTCCCTCACAAGGGACCTCTTGAATGTGACCATGGGGTCAGAAGCAGACAGCCCCCTGTAGATATGGTGGAGCCCCTCATCCGTTGCAGCTTGTTTCTGTGCAAGATCTGTGATGAGGGCAAGGAAAGGAGTTGGAGTTCTGGAAGGCACAGTAGGAGGTGAGGAGGAAAAGCAGGAGGCTTGGGGTGTGGTGTGGCTAGTGAGGTGCCGGGAAGGCTGGACTGGAAGTCCTTCTTGTCTCTATCAGCCCTGAGGTGGCAGGGTTTCGAGGTTGCCTGAGGTGACCCCGCAACAGAGGGTTTGCTGAGCCCCAAAACAGAACTGTCCCCTCTCTCTCCTAATGCTCAAACTCACAAGAGTGTTTCCAAGGGCCAAACATGTTTTATGGTCTTGTTTTTGTTTACCCACCTGCTCTTAATTTGGTTGTGGCTGAAAGGGTTTGGGGATTTGGGAGCGAGGGTAGTTCATGAGGAAAAGCTTCAGTATTAATGTTCAGCAGCTGGCTGCTTTCACAGGAGAGCTGCTTTCCGATTTGGCAGTTAATTGCCATTCTTATTTGCTGTAAATATTTCCTTTAAAATGCCGTTAGGAACACTGAGTGATGAGCTCTTCCTTCTGAAGTCTTTGCCTTTATGAGCACTTTCCACCCAGAGATCTCTGAGCCCTTTACACCCGTACCTGAACACACATCCCCAAATACGCTCATCCTCCTCCTTCCTCCAAAGCAAATTCCAGCTACTGTAACGCAAAAATTAAGTCTCTGGTGGGTATTGATTTGTTGCATTGACTATCTGCTGTTCGGGCTGGTGAGCAAACCTGCCTGAGTGGCAGAGGTAGCATTCACATGTTCCCTCGCAACGTGTGCTGGGGACAAACGAATCCCAGCGGTGCCAGCTCCATAGTTCAAAGGACTAAATAGGAAGACGGGGAACACACATAAATGTCATCAGGGAGGGAGACAACCCATCTGTTTCAACACTGTTCATCATCATTTTTGGCTAGGGAAGCTGAGGCACCACTTACATACTTGTGGTCACTTGATAGTTCTCCAGTACTGTTAACACCCCAGCTACTTCTGCCTGTCCTGCTTTCTCTGTTTCGGTGCTGTATAAAACTGTCACATGGAAACAGAAGACTGTACTTCTCCCTGCACTGTAATTTATGGGTGCCATTAGCCCCAGGATGGATTTACTGGAGTGGCTGGAACAGGATATGGCTTTTTAGCTGCTCCTAATGAATAGCCTTTCTCTAAGAGGGCTCCTTAGCTAACGCATTTGGAGACAAGCCAGAGAACCACCAGGTCCAGTGGCAGAAAACCAACTGCCAGCTTGCTAAAGAGAGGGCATTTCCTCCTCCCGGGAAGTTTCCAACCCGAGGCAATTCACAACTCAGTCATTAAGGTCCCTGAAATGCAACTTTTATTATTACTCCCTCCAGCAGCTGGGGAAAAAAAGAAAAAAGAAACCAAACCCTCCCCAAAATTTGCAAGGGATTCCTGCTGGGAGAAATCCCTGCCCCAGACAAGTCCAAGCTGCCTTTCCCGTTGTTCACAGTGGGTACACTGATGGCACTCAGTAAAGCAGGACCAGCAGGAGATAGCAAGTATTGGACTGGCCCCAGTCATCTCTCTCCAACACAAATCTGCCCAAGAAGCATGCCTCGAGCAATATGAACATGAGGTGGTTGGTGCCACTTGGGTTCAGGACGTGGAATCAGACCTGCCCCTCTTCTGTTCAGCAATTTGTTTATTTATCACAGTTAACGGGATCTGCACTCCCCACAGTGAGGAAAAGGCTAGAGCAAATCGCAGGAGTTATCTCATCTCACCTGTCTAGGAACTTTTTTACTCTGAGGGTGGCAGAGCACTGGAACAGGCTGCCCAGAGTGGTGGTGGAGTCTCCCACTCTGGAGACATTCAAAACCTGCCTGGATGCCATCCTGTGCAACCTGCTTTAGGTGCTCCTGCTCTGGCAGGGAAATTGGACTGGATGATCTCCAGAGGTCCCTTCCAACCCCTGTGATTCTGTGATTCTGTGGCTGCATTCCCCTGCAAGACTGTTGCAATGCAAGGTTGCAAGGGCTGAGAAGCACAAGACGAGCCAGGCTGCAAATCCTCTGAAAGATGTCCATGACAGAGAAAAAGAATACATATGGAAGCCCTGCAAGAGATCTTCCATGCAAGGATTAATTATGAAAAAACTGAGCAGGGGACAGCCCCTGCTGTGAAAGAATGCTGACCCAGCCTTTGCTGGAGGGGCTATGCTGGAGCTGGGTAACCAGGTCTTCTACCATGGACAAGACCTTTGTGAAAGCATTTAGATGAGGGAAAGCTAACAAAGAAAGAAACTTGTTTAGAGGAAATTCATACCCTAACCTAAACCAGATGATTTCTATTATAGAGACAGCGGGGATATCATCACAGCATGGTGCTCTTTTCTTGTGGCAATGAACCAAGAGTGTGTTAGGGCAACACGACCAGGAAAGGGATGGGAATCCTCTCTGCAGCAGGAGGGTGGTCCGGACCCAGGCATTGCCACCCCGTGATGGGCCAAGAGGAGGAGGTAAACAGCACAGCATGCTCATGCCACATCTCATCCCTGGCTGTTTTCCAGCTGCAGATTTCCTCAGACCAGCATCACGGATCACTGAGAAACAGCCCCCAGATAATGGTAGGGATTGTGTAGGGCACTGGCCCCAAAATCCAGGGACTGGGAGCCATTTTCAAGCCCCTAGGTCACCAGGTGAAGCTGGTAATGGTGCTATTTCTTGTCCTAAGTGAGAGCTCTCACCTGTGTCCCAGGCAGGGGACCTGATGTGTATTTCCACCCCATAAGTGATTTCAAGAAATGCAATTTGAAAGGGCATGAGGCACACATACATGCACAACACAACAGTGAAGACACCATCAGCTGCTCACCAACCTAGTTTGAGCACAGACAGCAGAAGCCTTGGGTTCAGAGCCGCTGCCAGCTCTCAAACCACTGCCTTTAAAGCCAAGTTCTTTAGGAGAGACTTGTCAAACTTCACCAGAAAAGTTTTTCAGCCATGGGCTATTTATGTTCCCAGGGTCCCTTCCATAGGAATTATCTGAAAAGCTGTGAGGATGCATTGTGAAGTCGAGCTGGCGGCCAGCCACAAGCTTGTCTGCCTGCCTCAATATTGCAGTCAGGCTGGGGATTTGGGGAAACAAAACAGAATGACTTCATGGCACAGGGTTTGCTTTCTGTGTATTCCTTGCTTAGAGAGCATGCAGAGACAGGAGAGGAAGGAGCAAAGCGCAGAGTTTTCCAAATATTGCATGTCTGCCTCTCTTCTGCCTGACAAAAGCAGAGTTATTTGGGATTATGTTTCACTTCCAGTGATACCACAGGGTTACAGCACTTCAGGGCTCTCTGCAAGCTGGTCTGTCTGAGGTCCTAATGGTGCACAAGCCCGTTAGTCATAGGCTTCAGCCACTCTTGCGTCAGGTGCTGTAGAAACAGTAATGTTATTTCTAGCTCAGAGGAGCTCAAAGTGGTGGATCCAGATGGATGTGGGAGGTAGGAGAGCACCCAGTGGTATCTGTGTGCAGGCAGACTGATTTTTTCCTGGCATCCAGGCAAAGGGGTAGGAAATAGTGGTCCAAGTATTGGCAGATAGCTTCTGCTAGCCTAGAAAAGCAACCAAGGAGAAGGGCCCTATTCCCATTGCCTCTGATCACTTCCGTGGCCATTGCCCTCCCTTCCTGGGTCCCCTTCCCTGAATTCCTCCTTACCAGTGCTTTCCTTCTCATACATGCCTCTCTGATAAACGAGGCATGTCATTATTTCTGGTTTGCAGGTAGGCAAAGAGGTTAGGGGTAGGACAGGACTCACAGGTGAAAACTTCTACCTATAGTCGTCTATGGATAGGTGTCTGCAATGAGCTGGATGTCTCAGCTCCCGGTATTGTCCATATTTAGAGATCTAGATTGCTAACCAGATTTGGATTGCAGTTTACTTCTCTAAGAGATGCCCAGTGCCGTCCAAGATCCCCTAAGGTAGATGAGATGATCACGTGGGACTTCTGGTTGCAAGACAAGACCTAGAGAAGTGCTGCGCTCTTCTAGAGGGACATCCAGAGAGCAGGAGGAACGTCCCAGGGCATTTACCTCCAGTGGTACAAGACACATAGGCAACCTCTGTCTCTACTTTAGGATGACCTGGATTGCACCCTGAATTACTTTCCCAAGAAATTAGAAAGAAAACCAGACACCCTCATCAGAAATACTTCTGGTAACCTGCCCACACAAACACTTCTTTCTCTCTCCCATAACTGGAGTGTAGGTTGTGCCCTGAAACTTGGTATCTTGGTTTGTCGATACCTTCCCCTCAGATGCACTCTTCCGCACGTTCATTCTGAAGCTGTGTCCTGAAAATAAAAAAAAAGGGGTCACTGCTGCTTTCTTAGATGGCCTATGTGGAGTCAATCTGGCTTCCTTTACATCGCTGTCAAGCATTAAAAAATACACCTAATGTTTCAATGCAGGAGTAGTAGCAAGTATATAGAAAAGGCTTAATGTTTGCTGACTGGCAGAGACAGTGAAGAAAAGCCATCTAAGTGACTTTACTGGGCTGACCTGTCTGTTTCTACTGTAGGTTCCATCACTTGGCACATTTATCCAGGCAAGTAGGACCCACCTGGCCAAATAGATGGAAAACATGTAGTTACCTGCCAGTGGTGCGTTTAGCCTCTCCATTTAGGACATGTAGTGATAGTAAGGCTGTTGGATAGGGTAGTGGTGTGCACAAAGCTTGTCCCATCACAGCTTAGGTCTTTGTCCACCTGGTAATGTGAGAAAAAGCTCAGAAACACACAGCATGACCCATGATGCGCAGGCTCTTCCTGGGCTTCATTAGCATCCCTTGAAGACCCCAGCAGGCAGTGTAGCTACTGCTCTCCTAGAGGATGGATTCATGAACTTCTTGCAAAGGTCAGGGGAATCAGAACGTGGGTGGTTTCATGTTCTTGCTGCAATGACAGGGCAAGGGAAAGTATTTACATTCAAATCAGAACTTTCCCACTGTCTGAGGCTGTTTGAGTCAAAGGCAGCAAGGGTAGGGGGCTAAGTGGAGATTGTTTACATTGAATGCAACCATCAGCCTGTCAAGATTTATTCCACACATTCGGCTGGAAAAGATCTATTCCGCCTCTCTGTGTACTCTCACTGCACACCCATCAGCATGCACTTAGAGAAACCACAGGTGATTAAATTAGCAGCCTAATGTATGGAACAAAAATAATTTGCTCCAAAACCAAGCATTTACCACTCAAAGCAGAACTGGGTGACTCACAACAGAACTCAGACAAGCCATTGGAGAGCAACATAGCCAGAAATGTGATCACGTCTGCCATCCCAGTAAGTGCATTGGCAATCCCTCAAGTGCCTTCTTCCTTCGTAGCTCTTCATCTTCTTCTTCCTCTCCCTGTTTCTCCTCTCATCTGTACCCCTCTGTAGCTCTGGTGTGCAAATACCACAGGCAGCTGTCACCATTTCCAGAAAGGAGTGACTGCCACTGCAGATCACCATGTTGCGTGATCCCGTTAAAAATCAGTTGAGCTTCATGTATGTCCCAGCCCCTGACCCTCTGCTGCCTGTGCCTTTGGGGAGGCCATTCTGGAACTTATCACATCCAACTCTTAGGAACTTTATTGTTTGCAGTGGGAACATATCTGTGCCTCATTTGCAATCATTTAGTTTTGTGTCCATATCATCTTCTTCCTTAAGTAGTTATATTCTTTCCTTGGCTTTCACCCTTCTGGCAGACATGTGGTTAGAGGTCTTCTTCCCCTGTAGCCTCTTTGTGCTGCATTGAACAAGCAAAAATTCATCCCACCTAATGAATTCCCTTTTGTCTTTATCAACCATATTCCTCCACTGGTCCATCTGGATTTATTTCCCTTTAGAAGATCACTGATTGTTTGGGTGCCTTGGGAGACCAATCTTGTACTTTACGCTCTTGAAGATGCAACAGACAAATGGGTGTCTGGGTAAGCAATCCTTTGTGGCAATCCTGATGTCCCTGTTAGCAACAGTAGTGGCAGATCACACCTCCCACCTGGAGAAGAGATGGAGAAGGCAACCACCTGCACCGTAATTGTGGATGTCCCCTGTGATTGCCACCGTGCAACCCATGCAGCTTGGTGCTCTGGCTGTTAAGTTAGCACTGGATTTGGACTCTTCTGAGTGATGCCACAGAGATCTCCAAGGAAGAGTGTCTGAAAAAATAAATAGATGCTATCTGCCATGTCCAAGTGGATGCTCAGGATTGTACCAGAGGGTTTATTTCATAAGCCCGTAATTTTCTTTGCCATTTTGCTCCATAAGGGACTCTCCAAAGGACCCTCCTTCCAAACTCAGCTGGAAATACCTCCCCAGGTCGCTGGAGGGGGCACACCTCGAAGCCACAAGGTACCCATCAGCCAGTGCTGAAATGTGGATTAAGAAATGCTGCTCCACTGCCAGATGTGAGTCATCCTGCCTCTCCAACACTTGCTTGTGGTCACCATGGTGACTGGGTCAAGCACCTCAGAAAAATGATCTGGGAAAGTCCATTTTTCTTTCTCCTTATTTATTTCTTGTCACTTCCAAATGCCTGACTCTCACAATTCTCCATCTCCAGCCCAGGAGTGGCCTGCATTTCAAGGGTAAAGCAGCTTGCAGAGAACCAAGGAGACTTTGTTTTATTCCAAACTGCAAACATCGAGAAGGCAATTCTAGCACACGCATTTGAAAAAGGTGTCACAGTCCCTGAGAATTCACTTTGCATGTGAAGAGAGAGACAGAGGGACTGGGCTAGCCATAGGTGGTATCAGGACCTGGTTTCCCCCACTCTTTTCCCATCAAATACACCATCAATAAGGCTCTCAGGTGGACAGGCATTGTGAATTAGCCTGGCCTGCAATAAAGCAGGCTCTCTTCAATACAGGTAATCATGCATCATCCCTCCACCAGTGCTTAGCACCCAGCACCCAAGAAAAAGAGAATACCTTTGCACGAGTCACAGGAGCAAAGGATCTCAAGGGTAGAAACCCCCCTTGGATGAAAAATTTAGGAACCTCTTTCCTTGGCTAGCCCTTTGTTTATGCTTAGCCATGCTATCCCATCCTCTCCCACCTACCCTGCCCAAAATGTCCCCTGGGACCCACCTCTCTTTGCAAGCAGCTCCCAGCCCCTTGGGCAGGGGGCTTTGCTTTTCTCCCTCTTCCCCTTGTCATAGCAATGGGCACCTCTATCTCTTGGTGCTAGAAAAAATCCTATTCAGGGGCCTGGCAAGCACCCAGGCGATGGTGTGGGCATTTTTAATGGCTCTGCAAAATAAGACACTGAATTTAGGTGTCTGCATTGGGGTCACCACTGGAGTCACGGCTGTTGTCACCCTGATAACGGGCACAGATCCTTGTACACAGAGCTTGTTTCCTTCCTTCACAAGGTTGAATCTTCCACCATTTAGTGGCTATCAGTCGCCATCCCACTCTGAATGCCTCTTTTAACCAACTCTGCTGGTGCTAGGCTGCTCACTCAGAAAAGTTTCAGCACTAGCAAGTTTTCCGTTTCCTCTCCTAGGTTATCATTATTGTATGTCGCTCCGTTTCATTCCCTACACAAAACAGTAACGCTATGGCAGGTTTTGACAGGGAAACTGGAGTTTGAGTCTGGCAGATTTTGGCAGAAACCACCAAGGGTGACATCAGTACTAAGCAGTAGCTGTGCCTCTATTACCCAAATACTGGCAAGGAGCAAAAAACATCCCACTAGACAGATGTTTCCATTAAATTTGGGAATGCCTGCAAAACCATGCAGAAAAAGCCTACAAATGAAAAGCAAACTGAGCTGTTTATTGCCATTAGCAAACAGCAAAAAAAAACCTAAAACAAACAAAAAAAAAAAAACAAAATCAACAAAACAACAGAGAATGCAAGAATGTGATCATTTGGGAACAGTTCCTTATTTGTTATTCCTACTAATAAAATCTGTTTGTACTGCAGTTATATCCAGGAGCATGCATGTAGGAGCTGGAACTCCCATAGCAAAATGGTAATTCCTCACTCTAAAGACTTTATTGCCTTGGTTTTGTGAGCTTAACTGTGCAAATTGTTGACCTCTGGCCACCATTAAGTTGTGGGACTATCACAAGTGGTCCACAGCAGATGCACAGAAGAATATCAAGCATTAAAATACGTATGTTTTCAGTGAAAAGTTGGATAATGCCATTGTTGAATCACCCAAGGGAGATCCAGAAAGCTGATAGTGGCCCTTTATCAGCGGGTTTAGGATCTGGTGAAGAAAGAGAATTGTTAGGTCAACAAAAGAAAATGAAACTCTGTTTTTCAAATTGACCTATAGTGTCCTATTTCCTTTTGCGTTTTGATTAGGTTTGGCTTGGTTTGTAAACTTAAATGTTAGCAAATTTTAATACAAAGTACTTTGGCATGCCTGTTCCTCCCTACCCCAGAAGAAAAGTTTTGCTTAGAAAAGTTTCAATATTAAAGCTTTGCATTTGCTTTTCAAATACTCCCTTTCTCTCTCATCTGCTTTGACCAAAATAAATTGACAAGTTTGCACTACATGAAAATTTGTATTTGTCTCCTCCAATCTGTATGCTTTCCAGTGAATGAAAGAGGCAACCAATAAAATTTTGCCCTATCATCAGATGTCTTTTTTTCTGGCAGGCTGCATGAGAATGGTGTCAGGAGAGATATCCTGGTACAGCCTGGAAAGCTCTTGGGAATCTCTGTGTATAAAATGATTGAGAAGATTGGCTAATAAAGCAGATAACATGTTATTGCTATGAATGACCATGACATTTCTTGGTTGTACCCATTTTTCTGTTTCCCTTGGCAGAACAGGTCCCAGTGAAATGCACCTTTGTTGCTCTGTATATCCCAAAAGCCATTTTAGGGGAGCAAGTGACCCCTTTCAAATGAAGGTCATGGACTGTTAGAGGTAGCAGAGAGAGAGAAAGGATGTCACCCAGCCCTTAAAAAGTAATTATCCTTGAGCTATCCCAAAGTCCAGGCAGGAGCGGTCAGTTTGACATTGTTGTCAGTGCACTTGGCCTTTGGAGCAGTATCAAGGGCCAGGCACCAGGTCAGGCTCAGCCATGGAGCCAAAGTCTTCCCCACGAAACCTCAAAATCCCTCTCTGGGGCTCTGGGCATAAATTGCATTGCCCACACCTCCTCATATGGGCCACAGCTAGGACACCTGTGCCGCAGGAGATGAGGAGCAAGGACAGATTCATGACCATGGAGGTTCCCAGGCTAAGTACCAAGGGAGCCCTCACGGTCTGCAGAGCCAGCCCGTAAGCTGGACTGTTTCCTCTCTCTCAAAGGGAGCATCCAGGGATTTCTCCATGCCAGGACATCAAAGAGGAGATTATAACCAGCTGTCTCATGCACCTAATTGATACCAGGCCTCTATATTCCTCAGGGAGGTCTCTGAGGGAACCAAGCCAAGTGAGGTCAAAAAGAATGAACAAAAGAGCACGAATGTCCCAGAGTGTGAGGAGGGCAGAGACCACCTTCACCCCATGGTCTCCTCCAGGAAGCAATCTCCCAGCTGGTCCAACGCCATCCCCCTTCCCCGAGGACCGAGTCTACCAGTGGAATCAGGACTGGTTTGTCACCCAGCACCCAAGGAAATATCTCATCTCACCCAACTTCTTCCTCTTCTTGTTTAAATAGCCTAGCGCAAGGGCAGGACAGGATGTCAGTACAGACTGGGAGATTAATGCATTGAGAGCAGCCCTGCCAAGAAGGACTTGGGGGTACTAGTGGATGCAAAATTGGACATGAGCCAGCAATATGTGCTTGCAGCCCAGAAGGCCAACTGTATCCTGGGCTGCATCAAAAGAAGCGTGGCCAGCAGGTTGAGGGAGGGGATTCTCCCCCTCTGTTCGACTCTGGTGAGACCCCGCCTGGAGTATTGTGTTCAGCTCTGGGGTCCCCATCACAAGAAAGACATGGACCTTTTAGAGCGGGTCCAGAGGAGTGCCATGAAGATGGTTGGAGGGCTGGAGCGCCTCTGCTATGGAGAGGTGCTGAGAGAGTTGAGGTTGTTCAGCCTGCAGAAGAGAATGGTCCAGGAGACATTATTGCAGCCTTTCAATATATAAAGGGGGCTTTTAAGAAAGATGGAGAGAGACTTTTTACCAGGGCCTGTAGTGACAGTACAAGGGGCAATGGTTTTAAACTAAAAGAGGATAGGTTGAGAATGAAAAAATTATTTTTAAAAAAAATTTTAAAAAATTTTCCTCAAAAAATTAAGGAAAAAATTTTTTAGTATGAGGATGGCGAGACACTGGAACAGATTGCCCAGAGAAGTTGTAAAAGATGTCCCTGTCCATGGCAGGGTGTTTGGACTAGATGATCTTTAAAGGTCCCTTCCAACCCAACCCATGCTATGATTCTGTGATGTTATGTCACCCCAGTGACTGGGAGTCATCTGAAAACTGTGGCTTAGAGGGACAGCCATACTCCCTTCCCTGTCTCCTCCACAGGATCAGTGTAAGATGTTCTGCAACTCAGCAGAATTTCTCTGTGCTTTGATTTTGCAGAGAAACAAAAGTTACCTTATTAGAGAGTTCAAACGGGAAATCCTCTCCCCCCTAGGACAACCTGAAAGTCAGCGTCCATTTGTCAAGGCATGTTTTGATCTTCTCCAATAACTGGAAGACTTTCTTCAAACAGAAAGTGAAATTGTCAGAGTAGAAAGCATTTTGTCCTCCATTCTCAGTAGCGATCAAAAAAATGAGACCTCTTTTTCTCATTGCTTGTATCACTTCTGTTCTTCCAAATCAGCAGCTTAATTTTGTGCCCAATCCAGCATGGCTGGGGATGGAAGTGTTGGCTTTTACAGCAGTCAGGGGTGCAGGACTGAAATTTTTGATGGCATCTATGCTGCTGCAAAGCACATATGTTGTCATGCAGACGTGTATGTATTTGCATTTGCAAACATGAAAATGACTATTCCAGATACAAAATTGGCAGTTTAACTGCCTGCAGGTGATTGATTGGGATCTTTTGCATTAAATTGCTGGAAAATGGTCTGTTACATAAGTGAAGAAGGAGGAGTGAAAAACAAGAAAAGAAAACCATTAGATACAGATTGTAACGGGGATGGAGAAAAGATCCATCTGTGCAACCTCTCCCCTTCTCCTTCATGTACACAACCATGCCTGAAGGCCCTGTGCTCTCCAATATCAATCCAGAGTCAGCAGCAAATGCAAATCAGTCTCTTTTGATGTTGTCATTGTGATGTTTGGGGCATTGATTCAGCCTCCTGCACGTCTGCAAAGCAGTTGCCATTCTGGGTGCAGTGGCCCAAAGTAAGTGAACCATTTAAGCAGATGCTGAACTCACAAGATTCCCAAGTTAGTGGGTCTGGACACTAGCCAGTGAAGGAGGATTTCATTGGAAAATGCCAGTTGGAAAACCAAGCGGAAATATCCCAGGTTTAATAACCTCTACTTCAATCACTACTCAGCTCCAGGGCATCCTGTTCATGCCAAGTTTCCATGGATTTCTTACCATGCGACCAGCAGAGTGAAAACCTTGGCAGCTCTGCGCTAACCCAGGGTTGAGTCCTGGATCCAACGCAAGTAACCTGGAAGCCCTGAGCATCCTGGCTCCACAAAGGGTTTTCTCATGCTTCAAGAGTTCCCGCTACAAGTACGTTAATTTGGGGGACTTTAAGACACTCCAGATTCCCAGATTCATAAATTCCTAGGACCGCAGGACTTCCATTGCGTGATCTCCTGTGTTGCTCAGCCCAAGGAAAGCCCAGGGAACGTAGCTGGCCAAGGACTTTGCATCTTCTGCATCCTGTGGCTGGGGAGGCTTGAGAAGGGGGAGACTGCCCCATGGTGCAGATCTGTCTACTGGTGGTTAACTGTTGACATAGCTGTCTCCATGGATTAACAAGTGTTTCCACATCAGCTGGTAGTTGTCAGGTTTCCAGGGATACATCCCTTTTAGACAACAACATGCACTGGACGTTCGTAGAATAATTTTTTTTTTAAATTTATAGTTCCTCGGAAAGTTTTGTTAATTTTTTTATTGCATTCTGGTTTTTGAAAGAAAACACTGAAATTTCCCACAAACCAGACATCTGGATTTCCAAATAGCTCTGTTCCTCAGCATGGATTGACACACTCTGCAAAAACTGAGTCTTAGCAATTCCATCTTGTCACATTAAAATCATGGGGATTTGTGCCACTGGCTTTGTAGAAATATAGATTGTTGGGGCTGGAAATTGTCTTAGAGATGATCTAGTCCATCCCTTGACCTCAGGTCAGAGAAACTGTATCCAGCCTGTATAATGAGCATGTAGTAGAGTGTTTCCATTGCATGGGAATTTCTGGTTGCCCTGGTGCTGTGAAACTGGTTCCAGTATGCAGGTCTGCTTTTTCTGCTTTGTGTAATTCAGACAGTATCTGCAGTCTGTTCTGTATGGGCTATTGTTGAGGAAAAAGCTCTACTGTCCAACAGCAGTAGCAGTACAAGTATAAACTGTGTGACATAAATTGACCCTAAATCCAACTCCTGATAATGGGCTTCAGCCTTCGCAAAACTCTCCTTCTCTTTCCCAATAGCTCCATTGTCCCATTCTCTTCTAACTGGCTTTCTTTCTCCTTGGACTCCCTTACGCACAACATACACATCAACACTCTTTCCCCGAAGTTGAGCTGATTGTCTTATGGTATGAGCTGGCTGAGAGTATGGTTTACCAGCAGATGTTTCCAAGCAGCAGAACTTTCAAAGTGCACATTATTTCTTATGTAGGTTAAATGCGTGAAAACAGTATCCGTTATTCAGAAGTAATTATTTATCTCTAAAACAGATTAAAGCCTGATTTGATACTATTTTGGAGTACAACTGCTAAATATTGTCACTTGTTAAAAATATACCATCATTCATGTAATGCTGAAATTTTGCCACCCTCAACCATGACATGCTCTGCTGTGCCTTGGTTGATTTAGTGGCTTAGAAAAATCTCCAAATTTCTGACTAGATGCTTGGAGCCCAATGGGAGAGATGGGCACCAATGCCATGCTCTTTGCTGTTTGCACAGAAAAAACTGGTTGTCAGTACTTTTAGTAGTGGTTGGACCAGATAGGTCCAGAGATCCCTTCCAAACTCACATATTCTGTGTCTTTAAAATCAGGTGCAACTGGAGAGCCATATAAATCAGTAAAGTTATAATTGGCCCAGTTTGTCGCACTTCATTTATTCCACTCTTGGCCTTCTGTTCCAGTATGTTAGGCCCATATCATCAGACAGTTGATGCCCACCTATGTCTGAAATATCAGAGAAGTAAGCTGCATCTATACCAGTAAACTAGATGCCTGTGAAGTTCCCACACTCTGAAGGCAGCTGGCAGATGACAGCCTTCATCTCAGCTAGTGAATTCTCTTAGCCTTCAAAACAGGGTGGCTGCATGCAAGCCACCTGTTGGCAGTGGACCTCGGAAAGTTCCTGTCCCACACCATGCCTTGTGCTGGTTGCACAGGCCAAAGTTGTTCCTTTTTGCTTTCATGGAAGTGTCTGTTCCAGTGGTGGGATTATTCCTAGGCAAGCTTAAAATTGTTAATGAATATGCAACCGGGGAAAACTGGCTGGTGTACTAATGCTTTAGAAGACAGGTATGC
This sequence comes from Burhinus bistriatus, assembly GCA_013397275.1. Classification (NCBI taxonomy): domain Eukaryota; kingdom Metazoa; phylum Chordata; class Aves; order Charadriiformes; family Burhinidae; genus Burhinus; species Burhinus bistriatus. The sequence continues at coordinate 118,630 of VYXH01011068.1, read as the reverse complement.
ACATCCAGGCATTTACATAGGAGGGATGGAGGGGGATACCTAAACTCTCATCACTGTGCAGGGAGGTATGGGGCATCATGCTGTTTCCACTGAAGATGTACTACGATGTCCCAGCTAGCCTCCATTTTCTACTCCAGAAAGCAGCAGACCTCCTGTAGGTCCTGTGCCACAGTTGCGGGTCCTGTGTGAAACTTTTGGATGTCCTGCGTCATGCCAAACAGCAGGAGGCACTTGTGCGTGGGTATTAGAATTAAGCCTTTCGCTCACATGTGGATGACTAAATTTAGATGTCAATTTGTGAGATGAATCGTACCCTTGAAGACCCCTAATAATCTGGGTCCCAGCTGTTCTGGCTCATTGAAACCATCTCTCTCATTCTTTCTTTCTGTCATTTGGTGGATCTCCTTCTTTTTAAACAGTTTGTTTCAGTCCAACTGTAGTCCATAGACTAACAAATTCTAGTATTGTGCAAATATTTTGTCTGCTCCCTCCATATCATTGCCCGTATTTATTTGACCAGCTCCACCTTTAAGTGAAACTTGACTTCATGTGTGCACCTAAGCAAACATTGTGCAGGTCTCTTGATTCTCCTGCTCTTTGCTATAGNCAACCTCCCTCGTATACTGTGGTGCCCAAAACTGAACACAGTACTCAAGCTGCAGCCTAACCAGTGCTGAGTACAGGGGCACCTGTACTCTACCACCTCCAGAGGTAGCTGGGATCCACTGACCCTATCCTTGTTTTAAATGGATGTGCCACTATCAAGGAAAGACTCTAAGCTGACATTCCCGTTTCTTTACCGAAGCAGAACTCTGAAGTGTCAATCTTTTCATCTGTCCATGTTTTATCCTAAGCCAGCACATCTGCTGAATAGCTTAACACTTTGCAAATTCTGGTCTTTGGCTCCTTCATGCTTGCTTTGCTGGCACAAAGGGGATGAAATTCAGCTGAACTCAGGAGGAGTCCACCCTAGTCTCCTTCCTTGTTAGCAAACAGCTAGGGGAACGATCTGACTGCCTTAATGGGACAACCTTCCTCCTGCCTGGTGAGCCTGGAATGAAACTTGTGGTTGCTCTGAGCTGCTGTTCAGGTCTCTAAGAGCACTTCATGGTAGAAGTCTAGAGAAATAGTTTTCGGGACTGCACTTTTTCAGAAGCAAGCTGAGCAAACTAACAGCTTGAAATGTCTATTACAAGCTGACCTTTTATCTTCAAGGGAGTTATGGAGGTACATGGAAGCCTCTAATGCACTTTCTGCAATCTAATTGTTCTTGTTGTTGCTATTGTCTCTTTTACTACTGATGCACCTCAGCCCAGTCCTGGTTATCTATTCCTGCATTGCTATAGCATCTGTCACAAGATGTGTGCAGAGGTGTGTCACCAAATCTGAAATGGGTTTGCTTGGATCCAGGATTAGTCCAGACTCAACTCCATGCCTGGAAAGGAGCTCCTTCTTTTCTGCTCGGATGTGGACTTAATGATATTAGTAATGGCAGTGTATTGATGTTTTGTAGTTACTTCTAAGAGGTATTAAAGAGGTTATCAGACCAGAGCAAGCACAGCTGAGCTAATCTGAGCTTTCAAGCTTGGAGGACAGTAGAAAAAAATACACCTGAAAAGTCTCAACCCTAGAAATTAGACATTGGGCAGTCACATGGTTGTGTGCAGTTTTGGAACCAAACAAGCCCTACTTTCATGGAAAATTCATCAGTGGAGTGGAGTGATTTGGGCCTTCCAAGCATAATGGGAGGATCTAAAAATGCTCAGGGGTGCTAGTGAAGGCCTCACCTCCTGATAGCCAAGGTTGAAGGCAAAAGCGCCAAGCCTCATATATTCTGTGTTTTGGGCCCCATATACAGGAACAGCAGTCCAAACACCTTTGTCTTCATGCATACACCCCAATACACACACACACACACACACACACACATGCGTACAAGAAGATTTTAAGTAAGAGCTTTGTTCAGTTAGAAAAGCAAATTTTTTTAAAACAGCAAAGGAGTTGTCTGGCTGCAAATGATAATTACCACCCCATTCCCTGCTACCTTGGATCATGCGCTATGGAAGTCAGATGCATATACTGAAAAGACCAGACATCCAAATGATGCCACGTGGCCTGATGCATAACTGGGACATAGCATCCATCAGCGCATACAATGTTGGAAGAGCTGGGGTCAGGGGATTTATCAGCTTTCCTCTAGAGACAAATGCCAGGAGGTCACTCTTGTGTGTCATCAGGCTCAGCGCAACAGAGAGCTCAGCATCCAAGGTACACTTGAAACAAACTATATTTATTAACGCACTCATCTGCAGTGATTTCTTGGCAGGCAGTAGAGACACAAGGCCAGTCCTGGCTCTGTAAAGCCTCTTAGAGCTGCAGCTGGGTCCTCAACACAACAGTCTGCTCCTCCCAAAAGAGGGGCACAGCAGTGACAGAGAGATCCAAAATGCCAGGTGGACCTGCAGATCTGACTCCTAGAAAGGAGTGTTGTGATACAGGTGTGATTTTCCATATCCTTCTGTACCCCTCTTTCCAGCCATCCGGGACAACTCCAGCACTGTAACTCCAGCTGGAGATCGAGCGCAGAGGAAAATGTGTTTGTTGGCCTGCAGTGTTTTTGAAGATATTTGCTGAAAAAAGCCATCCTTTTATCTCGTAGTCTCACCCTGACATGCTTCCCAGGGACATAAGAGTCTCAGGTCCCAGCCATTGCTCTTCGACATTCACATTCAGGCTTCCAGCCTCCCTCTTCCTATATCCCAAAAAAGCATCCTGACCAATTCATCAGAGATATTTTTCTCTTTTATTCTCATTTTATTAATATTAATTTCATTTTGGAAAATGGACTAGCTCTAGCTGCCCAGTCTGACCCAGAAGAACAGTGAGGTTTTGAAAGTACCATCCCTCAAGGATTTCCCTTCAACACCTTGCAGCAGGAGGTCGAGATGACATTCACCCCAATTGAGTCACTGAGGAGAGCAACCCCATCTCCTCTAGGCCAGCAGGAGGTAAAGGGACCTCTCAAAGACAGAAGCAAGCTGGTGATTACTGAAGACTCACATCTGCAGGTAGGATAAAATAATATCCCAGATGTTTCTGTGGTACAGTTCTGGGATTTGAGATCTTTTTATGAGAAAGCCCATATCTCCCACAACGTATCTGACACCTGGAGTCAAAGGACTCAGCTAAGGTGAAAAAAGCTACTGTAACAACCCCCTTTTGCACAGATCTACATGGGCAGGCAGGCAAGGGACAGATGCACTCACCCTGAGAGACATTTGAGGACAGCTTCCTTGCTTTCTTCCTGACCTATCTGTATGGGACTGAGACATTTGCCTTGAGGGAAACTGGTATAGTCCTGGGAAAATGTAAAAGCAGCTGTGATGCCATCCTATCACTTGCTTTTGTCCCTGTGGCTTACCTTGAAGACTTCAATTGGTTTCTGGCATGGCTAACTCCATTTCTGATGTTCTCAGCAGATGTCTACCTCACTCCTTATGGGTGGCAGGGGCACGGCAAAGCAAAAGGCCACAAGCAGCAAGCATTGAACAGTATAGCCCATGAAATAACGTGGAAACCTTAGCAAATAGCCAAGGAAATAAGGTGGAAACACCTTAAGGGGAGGAATCAGGTAGAGGGAATGGAGAAACAAACCTACCCACCTCCAAGAGGAGAAGCAATGCAGGGTGATGGGAGCACTGGGATGCAAAGCCTCCCAACTCCTAGTGCTGATGCTGTGCAGGACTCCAGTGCCACTGAGCAACCGGCAGAGTTTGCCAAGTGCTTGCAGGCAGGGCTGCCCTGGGTTTGATTTTCCTCATTTGGGCATGGCCAGGAGCGAGTGTGTGTCCTTTGGCACCTGTCCCTGCAAGAGTGAAACACAACCACGGAGAGGAAAGCACAGGAGAAAGTCACTGGCAGAGCCCATTTGCTTGCGCCAACAGGGAGGAGGGGATATTTTGATGGAAGCCTTCGGACAGTCTCCCCAGAAAAAGCACTAGGTGTAGGAAGGAGAAGGGAGATTTATTTTTTTTTATAAGTCATTTTTGTTGTTTGAGGGTTTTTTCTTCTCCTGATCTTGGTTATACATTTTCTGCTGGACTGAGAGGGGAAGGTTCACAGGTCAGGACAAAGAGGTGTTATTAGAAAAACCCTTTTTCATGTAGTTTTACATCAATACATCTGCTCTTCCAGCTCCTTTGGGAGTCCTTAGAACCACTTCCAGGTGGGCTGTGGGCCCCACAAATACGAGGCAGGACAGGCAGTCAGGCACCAAGCAGCACAGCACAAAAACTCCCCAGGCTGCTCCCACCAGCTGTCCCCAGAACTGCAAAGCAGTATTAGCATGTCACACATTGATTTCTTCAGCAGCACAAAAAATGCAGCTTTAATGCCGCTGGGACCTGAACGACTGTTCGCAGCTTGCTGAGGTCTGTGCTCATGGCATCTGCAGGTCCTTGCAGACCTTGACATCAGTGCCAGCAAGAGGCAGCAGCTTGCTTTGAGAGGAGGGACCCAGAAAGCACTCTGCAATGCTTATTTCTTCCCAGCTTTGTTTGCTCTGGGTAATTACTAGCACACCAAAGGATATGGATGTGAGAGTGCAGACAGACTAACTGGTCTCAAAGACCAACATTGTAGCTCATTGTAATTAATTAAATGTTGACATGATCCCCAACAAGCAAAACCTTTATTATACTCAATTAAACCCTGTGACACAGATGCTTGACTCATTGTCAGTCCCTCTAATTAAGAGCAAATGCATAGAAATGTAGACATCACAGCATATGTGTGTCAAACCCGGGGAAAGATCTTGCAGCGGGGAATAAAAGTCCACTGCTATTCTCAATTAAAGCAGCTTCTGGAACAGATCAACTGTCCCCCAAACAGTTCTTGCACTTTTCATGTCTGCAGACCCTCTGCGACACAGTGATTTTTACAACTCTTGTCTGTTCGGGACCTACTGCATTTTGGAATAGAGTTTGTTAATAGTAGTCGTAGTTTGCAAGGCTGGAAGGGACAGATCCAACAATCTGCTGTGATTTCCAGATGACTGCAACCCTAAGGACCTCATTCAATAATTTCTTCCACTCCCCCATTACTCAAAAACAGTTTTCTCCTTAGAAAGACGCTCAGCATTAACTCAGGATTGCAAATAATGGAGAACCCATGTCTCTAGTTATGCTTTTTCCAGTTGCTTTAGATCCTTGCTATTAAAAATGACAGCTTTCTTTCCAGGGTAAATTGATGTAGCTATAACTTCAAGCCATTAAATTTTTCTTCCATTCTTGGCTAGATTAAACATGCATTTGCTATCAGAAACAGCTTCCCGTGTATTTCACTGCAATGCATGACCAAGTCACTTCAATTTCTCTTGGATAATGCCAATAGATCAAGATCCTTTAATCTCATGCTCTAAATCAAGTTTTCCAGACCTTTATGTTGTCTCAGCTTTTTTTCTGCACTGTGGGCACCAAAATGGGACACGGTTTTCCATACGAGCAACTTCCATTTTTCAGTCTTCCTTCGTCTGGTTCATCTGTTCCTGTTCTTGGCTTTTTTATGATCTGAGCTTGCATTATTATTACTAACACTCTGTGAAACGCTGCTCCTAGATGGACCACACATGCCTTTTTGCCAACGGCCTTGACAGCCTTTCTGTCACAGGGGTAGCTGTAAGAGCAAGTCATCAACTGTTACTGGAAGGAAAGATATCCCTGAAGGTTATTAAAAGACATGTTGACATGGTGCTTAGGGACATGGTTTAGTGGTGGACTTGGCAGTGTTAGGTTTACGGTTGGACTTGATGATCTTAAGGGTCTTTTCCAACTTAAATGATTCTATGATTCTGTGATATTCCTCTAGAGAACCATTTCACAAAAGTGTTCCAATGTGCTACTGTTCAGGGCGTGCATCAATACTGATCCAGAACTGACAGTATGGCTAATGTATGCAATACTGGGACTGATACTGGGAACCCTCGTCTTCAGAAGGTATTTTCATGCTTAATGCCCATGAGTTTAATGAGAGTTCAATGTGTGGCTACCTTTAAAATCTGTGCCATAACATTTATATTAGGGATCATCAGATGTTCTTAGCTTCACCCAGTATTAGAATATATTTGTCTCTAGGTACAAACAAGTTGATAGTCTTGAAGAAGGATGTCACTGGTGTTGTCTAAGACTGATGGTTTCAGCTGCCAGAGAAATTGCTCTTTTCAGCATTTTGAATATTTGGAGGCAATTAGTAGGGGGATATGCATTTGTAGGGAAGCTGGGTCCTGTCTCATAGCAAATGTAGAGTCTCTTTCCCCAGCCATAGATTCATTGCACAAGATGATAGCAAACACCTCTGTTTGCAGACCTACTGATCGAGACATCCTGGGGACCCACTGGGAGCCCCTCGTTGGACCCCTAGACACCTCGCTTTTAGACAACATTGTTGGTGGAAGTGCACAAGCAAAACAAGTTTTACATGGCATGGGTTTTTTTTGTTCTCTTGACATGAGGACCCATCAAAATCTCCTAAGAGGGAGGTAGCAAGTCAGAAGCTAGTTGGTGACGATGGAAGAAGAGGAGATAATAATTACGTGGGATGACATCAGTCTTGACAAGGGCTGTCCTCAAAAGCAGCACTTTCCTAACAATGGGTGGAAAGTCCACTTAGGGTCATGTCCCTGGAACAAGAAGTGAATATGCAAAGTTAGCATATCCAAAAGTTAATTAGGAATCAAGGCCACATAAAGACAGGGAGTGCACCTGAGATCCCATGGCTATTACTTCTGAGCAGTGAGTGAAGAACACAGGAGGCAAAAAGGCTTGTTTATCTAATGAAAAGGCGAGAGAGAGGCAGGCAGATATCTCATGGGATGAACTCAAATTGCCATGAAAATTGAATGCAAATTTCCATCCTTTCCCTTTAGGATCAGAGATTAAAAAAGAAATAGAGATAGGGCAGAGATGGAGCAGAAAGCATGTCAGTGGAGAATGAGCCTCATCACCATAATGAGGCACTTTGAGACACTCATATCTTCTCAGCAGAGATCCAATTGTCCTGTGCACGCATTTAAACCAGGCAATGCAGCAAGTTTCTTGCATTCTCTCTCCTGAAATATCTCCTTAAAACTACATGTGGCTGTAAAGCTTAAACAAAACGACCATGATATGATGGTTGATCTGCTGCTATATTTCTTGGTCCTTCCCAGCATTTCTCCATGCTTGTCCCAGGCTCAGCTCTGTGGCTAGGACAACCAGACAGCCAGTTTTTGCCTCATGTCATTTTACTTTCTGTTCATCCATGGCATCCAGGTGGATTGCTCAGGTAACAAAAAATATCAATACTCTGGATTTTCTGGGCTTGTCACCCCTTCCCATTGACAGGCCCTGACACCATTGTGCATGGCTATATCGTACCACCAGTACTGCTGGAGACTGCTCTAGTCCAGGCATTGCAAGCTCTCTCCTCCCCTGACATAGTGCAACCCATGCAGTCTCTCCCATCCACACTGCCAGACGCATTGCTGGATCACAAATCCTGGGGTACAAACCTTGTGTGTGCTGTGGGCAGGCAGGAAACCTCTGCTCAGCGTGGGGTAGCAAACACTGCCTTTGGGGACTGGTTTTGCCACCACTCTGTGTTTGTAGGGCACCTAGCTCAAAGTGTGGTCCCCCCATCACGTTCACGCTAGGAAATAAAAGACATCTGGGTCGATTTGTTAGCCATAGAATCATAGAATCGTTTAGGTTGGAAAAGACCTTTAAGATCATCCAGTCCAACCATTGACCCTACTCTACCAGGTCCGCCACCAAACCATGTCTTTAAGCACCACATCTACACGACTTTTAAACACCTCTAGGGATGGTGACTCAACCACCTCCCTAGGCAGCCTGTTCCAATGCTTGATAACTCTTTCAGTGAAAAATTTTTTCCTAATGTCTAGCCTAAAGCTCCCCTGGTGCAACTTGAACCCATTTCCTCTTGTCCTATCGCTAGATACTTGGGAGAAGAGATCAGCTCCCATGTCACTACAACCTCCTTTCAGGTAGTTGTAGAGAGCAATAAGGTCTCCCCTCAACCTTCTCTTCTCCAGACTAAACAATCCCAATTCCTTCAGCCACTCCTCATAAGACATGTTCTCCAGACCTCTCACCAGCTTTGTTGCCCTTCTCTGGACACACTCCAGCACCTCAATGTCCCTCCTAGACTGTGATGCCCAAAACTGAACACAGTACTCAAGCTGCGGCCCCACCAGCACTGAGTAAAGGGGCACCATCACGTCCCTGCTCCTGCTGGCCACACTATTCTTGATACAGGCCAAGATGCCATTGGCCTTCTTGGCTACCTGGGCACACTGCTGGCTCATGTTCAGCCAGCTGTCCACCAGGACCCCCAGATCCTTCTCTGCCAGGCAGCTTTCCAGCCACTCCTCCCCAAGCCTGTAGCGTTGCCTGGGGTTGTTGTGACCCAAGTGCAGGACCCGGCACTTGGCCTTGTTAAACCTCATGCAGTTGGCTTCAGCCCATCGGTCCAGTCTGTCCAGATCTCTCTGCAGAGCCTTCCGACCCTCAAGCAGATCAACACTCCCGCTTAATTTGGTGTCATGTACCTGGCATTGCCACAAGTACACCCTCCCAAACAGGGATCTGCATGCAGGTACATCCCTTGGCTCTGCTACTCACTGCACCATGTCCATACCAAAGTAATGCCAGTTTCCATGCTAAAAGCCTGGGTTCCCCTCGGTCAAAATCTAGTCCCTTATCCTGTCCCTGTTTACTATACCCGCAGCAATATGGCTCAAGTTCATCACTGCCAAATAACCAGATAAGAGATGTACAGCTGGTCACATCAGACGGATGACATGACCCTCCCCCAGGGAGGGTGGGGGAAAGGACTGAGTAAGAGGGATCCTTCACAGGCAACCAATGCGGCATTAAACAGGAGACTTTATCCCTTCAAGTTAAGGGCTTCAGGAACTGTCAGGAGCGATGAGGATGTTATCTCACCATTCCTGTTATATTTTTGGAGCCCCATTACACTAACCCATTGTTTTCTGAGAGGGGGAAAATGTCTTTTTTTGAAATGCAGTGTTTTTAGAGCTTGGTATCAGCTGAAAGCTGTCTTTCAGGGCTGGGGAGAGACAGAGTAACTCTTTGCTATCTCCCCTGAATAATCCCAGGTTGGGGGAGAAGAAGGAAATATGATTTATTTTTTTTTAAGTTTCCCTTCTTTTTGAAAAAAAAAAAAAAAACAAAACAAACCACCAAAAACCAGAAAGAAAGAGAAGGTGAGTGATGACAAACTCTGCAGAATTTTCCATGCAAGCTAAAGCCAGAAGGGCTGTGCCTTGGAGCTGGGTGCGGAAACAGGGCAGGCGTTGGAGGATTTTCCCCTCCAAGCCTGAAAAGAAACAAGAAGTCGGCTGGCTGGTCTTGAATAACGCTGCCTGAGCCTGCAAAACTAGTCCCAGTTTTTCATCAGAGCTGAAAATATCAACCTCCCCTATCCTTTCTTCCCCACCCTTTCCTCTGTGACATCACAGCGCCCAGGTCCAGCGGTGCAACTCTCTGTAGGATGCTGTTCAGCATCCTTCACAGCCAGCGACACCGGGAGGGGGATACGGGCTGCGAGTGTTGTGGTGCCAGGCTCTGCGACCGGTGACGTGCTGTCTGCCCAATTCTGATATAAACAGAATGTCCTTGGGACCGGCACGGTGGAAATGCGCTGAGGAAGCTCCCACACCTCCCCTTGATAGCGTGTTTTCCAAACGCTGGCGTCCTGCCACTAGCGAGTTCTCCAGACTCGGGGCCACCAGCTTTGCCAGCAATCAGCATAAGTAAACCTTCCACTGTAGCATCCTTCTAGATCAATGTTCTTATCTCTGTTTGGGTCCTGGTGATGTGCACCCACACAAGGTGAGTTCTGCTCACCTCATGCTGTAAAGTCAAGTCAGGACTCATGCATATTGTTCTGGGGGAGAATTTTTTCCTGGGTTTGGCCCAGTGAAAAATTGCGTTTTTCCTTTGTGCAGCTCAGATCTGGCCTCACTGCATATAAAATGCCATGTATTCTCAGCAGGATTCAGCCCTTCCATGGCCTACCCCACAGCCAAATCTGATCTACATATTTACGAGCTTGTAAACAGGACAGGGTGGGTGAGTTCACATTCTTAGAAAACCAAGTGCAGAGAAAAGAACTTCTGAGCTGGAAAAACAAAGAGTAGTCTTGGGTCTGGCCCAGCAAATACAGTAGTTTTTCCAAGACTTGGATGACTTGCTTGAGAATCATTCCCCTCCGCTCCTTTTCTACAGGATTTCCCAAGCTCACTCTTTAGTTGGAAAAAATACGTTCTCCATGTTTCTGACCAGAGTGGAGGAGACATCTTGATAGAAAGGGACATTTTATCTTTGAGAAGAGCTGAAGCCAAGCTTCTGTTTGCAGTAACCACAGAGGAACATCAGTTACTTGCAAAGGGAGGTTTAAGGAAGCTATGAAAAGGAGTTGCACAGAAGCAGCCAGTTGGAGCACTCACCACAAAGTGCCATTGTGTCTGCCAATAAATGTAAGAACCAGTAGTCTAGAACAGTGATTCCCAAACTGTGGTCTGCAGATCTTGATGGTTCATGAAGGCTTGGTAAATGGTGCATGGAAAACCAGAGTATAAGGGAGCCAGCCAGTCTGCAAAAAATGAGGAGTATTAAGAGGTTTTAGTTCAGAAAAGTTGGAGAACCACTGGTCTAAAGCCCTGTGCTATGTCCATTCACTATCTATAGATACAGAAGCAGAGAGCTCTTTGTGGCAAGGGCTGAACAAACATTTTTGTTGTCTTCTTGTAAAAAAATTTTTTATGACATTCTGTGAAGTGTATCTGTCAAAGAAGTAATCACAGGGCTAAGTCACAGCAGTGCTTCTCCTAAGTACCCACCTTTCTGGGAAGTTTGTCATTGCTTCTCTTGTCAAAATAGCTAGGGTTTTCTCAAGTAGATTATTGTGGTGAATCTTCACCTAACCCTCCAGAGTCCTTTTTGGCACCGCTCTTCCTTGGCTATTGCGCATTATTTTTGGTTCAGTATGTATTTAACTAAGTTTTCTGCCCTCTATATACAATATTTTCATCTCTCTAAATAATAATGCTGATGATCATGAAGTTCTTGTTGATTTTTTAGAGTAGTCCATGAAAGGAACATTTCACAAAGAAGGTCATGCAATATTTCCTAATATCAATTATATGTTACATTAGTGTGATCTCTATTGGGAACCTCTCCTAAACATTTGTCCCTCTCCACAGTCTGCAACCTCCACCCAGCTGAGAGCATCAATTCTTCTTCTGTTTATCCCAGGCTTTGAAAGCTAAACCCTGTAAAATGGTTTCAGAGTGTATCAGGATAGTGTCTCAGCTGGTTGGTCAGCCATTGAGGTGCCTGGGCAAAAGACTGAAACACAGATCCACTGGATTTCCAATGGAAGGAAGCTGGTTGGGACCCCAAAGAAGTAGAAATTCACCCAGAACCCACATACCTCCTTTTACAGGGGGCTTTGGACAGACAGGAATGTGAAGGCTATACTCCTAACCAACCCCACGCTGAATTTTGCCTCCGCTCTTTAGAAATCCCATGTAAGAATTTCCTGACTAATCTTGCAGCCCATCCATCATGAAGGGAACAGAAACCCACAGCAGGCACTGATGACAGTGATGTCCTGTGTTGCTGGGTAGCTTCTGCTTGTATCTTCTAAAAAGGGATCACTTGAGGCAATTCTTCATGTCACAGAGTGAGGAGAAGAATAGTTTTGGTTGTGGTAGGAGAGACAATGCACTCCCAAACCAACTGCCACAAGACTTTGTCATGAATGGAGTGATGCACTTCACTCATAGAGAGAAGCAGCAATATATTTATTGATATAAAACAGGAATTTAACAAAGTTTGATGGTAGATGCAACAGTGTTTTAACAAGATTCAAGATGGCAAGGCACACTTGGTTATTTACTGCATAGAGGACAGGGTCAGACAGAGCTGTCAGGGAGACCCTCCCACTAAGTCATGAGGTTTAAGAGAGGACCCCCTTGCTTTCTAAACTCCTTCTCAGAGAGGAGTCTAGGTGTGGCTGGATCCAATACTAGTAGCAGACTTGGTCAACAGTTTATGTCTAAAGGATTATATATGCACAATCAATCCTTTATATCACTTAGCTAAAATTACAAAGCTTAGCATGCTATTAGTCACTTACCAAGGATCTGCTGCAGCAAGAAATCTCTGAACCTTGAAGAGTAAACTTGAGAGGCGTCCCTACTCAAAGGGAGATCCTGGCGTGCAGCCTGCTGCCGTGCAGGAGAGCTCAAAGGGCTGTTGGGCTGTTTACTGTTTATGGGGGTATGATGACTGACCTGTAGTCGTATTTGCACATTGAGCACAGTACCAGCATTGCTCAAGTTAGCCCTTGGCTACTGTCTCCCTGAAACCACGTTGAGCCCCAGATGCTGCCATCACGACTACATGCACCCATTATGACCACCACGGGTAGTTATCGCTTAAGCAGGGTTACAGGAGATAAAGACCAAGTTGGCACCTGGGACGCGGGAGCATATCGTCACAAACTCCAAAGCAAGAAGTTAATAGTAGCCAATCTCCCTTGCTTCTCTGTGCGTGAAAGTGCCAGATTAAAGGTCTTTGTGGCCCCAACACTGACTTGGCATAGCACAGGTTTGCTTTGGAGATGTATAGGTCAAAGCCCAAGGTAGTTTGTCAGCAGTTGTATGAGATTCATTTTGCTCAGCTGGGTTTGTGTTAGATTAAAAGCCAGACATCCAGGGCTCAATTCAGTAGCCTAAACACCAGTCTAGTACCATCTGAATCATCCCAGGGTCTCTGAGGCATCTGCATAGTTCTGGCTGATATGAAACAATTTACGGAGGACCGACACCCTTTTGAAAAATTAACAGTAGACCAAGATACATTGGGGTGTCTAAAATGGCTATAGCCTCCTATGTTTAACCAACCAAATCACACCAGTGAGACAGCAATGCAAGCATCAGGAGGCTAAGGACATAGCCTCCTACCGTGAAGTCCACCAAAAGAGACCATTGTGCAAGCTAGCAGTTAAGGACAAAGTAATCCAAGGCCAAGAACTTTCATGGTTTGCCATCATACTGTTTGAGTTACTGGTAAGCTCACACAGGACTTGGATAAGCAGCATCTTTGCTTTTTATTATTTGCGACCTACACCTATGGTTGGATTTTTGCCCATGAGACATTCTGCCTATGGCTTATTCCTACTGCAGATGGCAGCTGGTCAGCTTGTCCGTAAATGCTTCCCTTCCCCGAGGGCTGGTCACACTGGTTGTGTTATCCAGAAGCGTGCCCGGGATGCCATTTTGCAGAGAAGGCACTCACAGCTGCAGATGCAGCAAGACCTTCACGCTCAGAATGCTCTCGCATTTGTAGCAATGGAGAGCCACGGGAGTGCTCCTTTCTGAATGACACACTGTTTTTCACATTGCCCTGGAGGGAACCTAGCAACCCCACAAGGCCATTGTGTTCATTCAGATCCCGAGCCAGATGGAAATTTTCTTTTCAAAACCACCCCAAGCGTGTTTCCTCTGTTGAACCAGCCAGGCAAGAATTTCACTGTGGTCTCTGCCATGCTCACTCTAACATCAGCATGTGGATTCCAGTCTTCTTCCTGCTCAGACAGCAAGACACGAGCTCTTGACATGTGACTCAGTTACTCTGACTTTTTCCTTCTCTCAAGAGACATTTAATTTTTTTTTTTTATTTCATTTGCATCTGGCAAAGAAGAACCTTCCTGATACCTCCCTTTGGATTTGCCAGATTGGCTGATCTTCCAGACCTTTTTTTTTCCCTAAATTTATTTATGTTCTTTTGCTGAGGCTCATGATTTTAAGATTTGTTCTAAGTCCCTTTTGGGGCTGGAGTTAGGCTATTATCTGTGAATCATAAAGGAATAGGCAGTTGCATACACATATATCTCTCCCAAGCATTAGAAACATTGCAAAAAAATTACCTTTAATGGAGTCTGTACTAGAAGACAGATGAAAAAAGCCTACATCTTTGTTTTCTTTTTAATTTTGTGACTTATTTTCAAAGCCCATCTTCCTACTTACCCTGCTGTGTTCAGCATTGTCTATGGCCCTGAATCTGATGCCCAGCCCTTCTTCTTGGAGGATGAACCAAACAGCTATAAAGGGCAATATTGAGGTGAGTTAATGGACAGCTTAGTTTGAGGGCATGGAGAAGACAATGTCTAACACCAAGCTTGGGGCTACCAGGCCCTTTATACAGTCCCCTTTCAACACTGAACCAGCTGCACTCTTGACCGCAGAGCAAGCAAAGCACTCATGATGATGAGCTCACCAGGTGGCCCAGGATTAATGGTCAGCAGCAGTCCTCAGAGCCCAAGTCCTGGCTTCATCACAGGCAGAGAAAGCTGATGGGCCAACATTGCCTTCCACAACCTGCAAAGGAGATATTTGGTCCTGCTCTTCATTCCCTTGTGAAAGCATTGCCTTAACCATTTTAAAAGCTTTGTTATAGAGTGAGCTTGGTTTGCAGTATCCAAGCCCAGGTGTCATTTCAAAATCTCTTTCCCTTTCCGCTGCCTAGTCCTGCCTGAGCAGAGTCCACAGAGCTCCTGTTAAAAATCAAGAAGCAGAGAAAAACTCATAGAATCATAGAATACCAGGTTGGAAGGGACCTCAAGGATCATCTGGTCCAACCTTTCTTGGCAAAAACATGGTCAAGACAAGATGGCCCAGCGCCGTGTCCAGCTGAAGCTTAAAACTGTCCAATGATGAGGAATCCACCACTTCCCTGGGGAGATTATTCCAATGGCTGATTGTTCTCATTGTGACAAATTTTCCTCTTGTGTCCAGTAGGAATCTCCCCAGGAGTGACTTGTATCTATCACTCCTTGTCTTTTCCATGTGACTCCTTATAAAAAGTGAGTCTCCATCTTTTTTGTAGCCACCCTTTAAGTACTGGAACATGGTGATAAGATCTCCCCTAAGCCTTCTTTTCTTGAGGCTGAACAAACTCAATTCTCTCAGCCTTTCCTCATAGGGCAGGCTTCCCAGTCCTTTGATCATCTTGGTGGCCTTTCTCTGGACCCTCTCCAGCCTGTCCGCATCTTTTTTGTATAGTGGGGACCAAAACTGAACACAGTATTCCAGGTGTGTCCTGACAAGCGCTGAGTAGAGTGGGTTAATGACTTCTTCATCCCTGCAGGTGATGCCCTTCTTGATGCAACCCAGCATCCTGTTGGCTTTCTTTGCCGCAGCAGCTCAGGTCCCTTTCTACAGAGCTGCTCCCCAGCCAGATAGATCCCATCCTGTGCTGCACTCCTGGGTTACGTTTTCCCACATGCAAGACCTTACACTTGTCCTTGTTGACCTCCATAAGGTTCTTGTCAGCCCACTCTTCCAGCCTATCCAGGTCTTCCTGCAGGGTGGCTCTCCCTTCCAAAGTGCCCACTTCCCCATTCAGTTTGGTAACATCAGCAAATTTCATCAGGGTACACTTGATCCCATCATCCAAACCACTTATGAAGATATTAAACAGTGTTGGGCCAAGTATCGATCCCTGGGGGACCTCACTTGTGACAGGTTGCTAGTTTGAAAAGGAGCTATTTACCACCCCCCTCTGGGTGTGACCTGTCAGCCAGTTCCCCACCCACCACATGGACCACTTGTCTAGACCATAATATATCAGTTTCTCCAGGAGGAGGTTGGGGGGAACTGCGTCGAAAGCCTTGGAGAAATCCAGGTAGACAATGTCCACTGCTCACCCCACATCAACCAAGCAGGTTACTTTGTTGTAGAAGGCGATCAGGTTTGTCAAGCATGATTTGCCCTTGGTGAATCTATGCTGGCTTTTCCCAATCACGTACTTCATTTGACTTGTGATAGCCCCCAGAAGGATTGTTCCATAACTTGCCCAGGGACTGAAGTAACACTGATGGGCCTATAAATTCCTGGATCCTCCTTTAAGCCCTTCTTGTAGATGGGGGTGACATTAGCCTTCTTCCAGTCTTCTAGGATGGCCCCCGATCACTACGACTTCTGAAAGATTATGGAGAGCAGCCTTGCAAGGATATCAGCCAGCTCTCTGAACACCCTCGGGTGGATATTATCAGGGCCCATCAATTTGTAGGGGTCAAGCCCCTGTAACAGTTTGCATACCAACTCTTCCTTCACTGGTGGTGGGTCTGTGTTTGCATCAAGATGGATTGTTGTTCCCAAGGCCTGTGGGGCAACAGTGCTGGTAAAGACAGAGGTGAAGGAAGTGTTGAGAACCTCTGCCCTTCAGCATTGTTCGTGACTAACTCACCTCTCCTGTTTAATGGTAGGCCAATATTTTCCTTCTGTTTCTGCTTGTTGTTTACATACCTGAAGAACCCTTTTTTGTAGTTTTTGACATCTCTGGCTGATTTCAATTCGAGCTGAGCTTTGGCTTTTCTAACTGCATCTCTGCACACCCTGGCAGTGCCCTTGTAGTTCTCACTGGGTAGTTGTCTGCTTTTCCGTCTGTGGTGCGCTTCTTTTTTGGTTTTGAGCAGACTCAGAAGCTCATAGTTAAGCCAAGGGGTCTCTTGCTCTGCCTACTTCCCTTGCCTTTGAAGGGGATGAACTGTTTTTGTGCTTCCAGGAGAGCGTTCTTGAAAAACTCCCAGCACTCACTAGCTCCTTTATCCTCGATGGAAGCTTCCCATGGGATCCCTCCCAGCTGAGCTCTGAGCAAGCTGACGTTTGTTTTTCTAAAATCTGAAAGCTTTGTCTTAGTACTGACCTTCAGCACGCTCAGCAGGATCCCGAACTCCACAATAGCATGATCACTGCAGCCAAGGCTATCACTAACCGAGTTAGTACAAGGCAGGTTTTCTTGGTTCGTGAGTAGCAAGTCCAGCAGTGCCTCATTCCTGGTAGGCACATCTAGCATTTGTATGAGGAACCAGTCCTCTGTGCATTCCAGGAACTTGATGGATGGCGTGTGAGCTGCTGTATTGTTCTTCCAACAACTGTCTGGGTAGTTGAAGTCACCCATAGGAACCAGGTTCTGTTGACCCAAAGCTTGCTTAAGTGACCCAAATATTGATTCGTTGGCCTTATCATCTTAGTTTGGAGGTTGGTAGCAGTTGTCTACTGTAAGATCCCCCTTGGAGCCCACCCCTCTGATCTTGACCCAGAGGCATTTGATAGGGCTTCCACAGTCACCATAGATGACTTCTATAGATTCGAGGTTCTCCTTAACATAGAGCGCAAATCCTCCTCCTCTTCTTCCCTGTCTGTCTTTACCAAACAGCCTATAGCCATCCATCGTGATCCTC
>VYXH01011068.1:79094-99320 GCA_013397275.1 Burhinus bistriatus | reverse complement strand
AAAAAAAAAAAAGCCAGTTTATGGTCACAAGACCCCAACGCAAAAGCTGTAGAGCAGACTAGAGCAGACTGAGTACTTTATTGCACCTGGCTCAAAGCCTCACTTGGGCTCCATGCAGTACCCCAGTGGTCCTATGACATAATTACTGTCTTGTGGAGTTGTGAATCTCTGGAAGAGCAGGGGGTGTTGTGTGGCAGGCCACCAGAGTGGATCTTCAGTCTGAAACAGATGCTTTGCATTGCATGCCCTGTGATGTGGCATGAGGTCATATGGAGGTAGTTCAGGGTGCAGAGCCTTCTGGGACAATGTTGGAGGACAGCACAGTCAAGTCCTTATAGCCTTTTGGGAATGGTCTCTGGAGTGAACTATTGCCTGGACCAATTTGTCCGGAGAGGTCTAGCTGGACCATGCCAAGCAAGTTAGCACTGGGCACAATCCAAGACTTGAAATTACTTGTTAGCTTTCTCTTAGGTAACAGCGTAGATATACCTGTGTGGCTTTTCACTATGTCACCCTTCACCATTATGGGAGGCTTCAATGGTGAAATTCTTCCAGTGATGAAAGTCCTATCCTACACAGGAGAGAAACTGATGCATGGGAAGTTTTGGCAATTCCTCCTAAGAGAGGAGGAGGCCACTGGATGCCAATGACATTAAGGGTGAAATCCATCAGGATTAACCGTGGATGCCCATGATGTGGTTGCCCATGAGCCAGGATTCTGGGTCCAATCATCTGAGACCTACTGTGATCCACCTGCCCAGTACAGATTTACACTTAGGATGAGATTGGACACTCCATTCTCACCACAGAGTCAACCAACTAAACCACTGACTGTAAGAGGAGCCCAAGGACCTGCTCAGTCAGTTAGGTGATTCACCATTTCCAGGAAATGTGATGCCTCAGAAACATCTTTATGTCAATAACTCCCATCAGTGGTCCAAATTCACGGGGTTGCTTTGAGAAAAGCTCCAACATGAGCTTTGAGGGGAATGAAGGGCAATTTCAGTCAAAGTCCTACTAATGTGCTGCAACTTAGAGTGTAGCTTTTGGAGACGTCACTAAGACCATACTAGAGGTTATAGGGACAGGTTAGGGGACCATGAATTAGACCAATAAATGATCAGAGCAGGGCTCTGCTGCATTATCCTTCTCTTGCTGACAGTCAAACTGCACTCAGACCTCAACTTGGAGATCATGTTTTAGAGTGTTGGTGTTTTTCAGAGGCCTTGATCCCCCCTAGGCTGGTGTCTCCTGCCTTTGCAAACACCCCACCACCCCCAGACTAAACCGTGCTTCCCTGAGCCCCACCACACAACAGGCTGCCCTCTCTCCCCATGGGGACCCCACACACCAGATATGCACACCCCACCGTGGGCTTTGCCTGGCCGGGGGCTTCTCCTTGCTTTTCTTCTTGGCCAGCTCAGGGTGCAGAAACTGGAGCAAGCAGACATGCCTACGTACAGAGAAGCATACAGGCAGCTCATCGGGGCTTTCATTGGCATGACGGAAGCTGTCACTTATTTGTGACATTGTTTATGGGGTCGGCTGGAAGGCTCACAAGCCTGAGGAATTCCACCCGATATCCCAACGCCATCGTCCTCCAGGGAAAACACTGGAGTCACTGCGAACATGCTGTCCTCCTCCCTACGCCAAGCAGCTCTTGAATCCGTCCTAGGAGGGCAGTGAACTCCCTCATCACTCCAAGACATGCCACCAGCTGCAAGTAGGTGTTAACCCTCTAGGGACCCTGATACACTTACAGATGCCCAGTGGACGTGGTCAATAGCGAATGGAGGAGAAGGTCAGGAAAGACTGGTCAGAAGCTGAGACTTCCAGTCCCACACATAGGCAGAAATCCTTGCTGATATCCAGCCCATTCTCCCATAGCTTGGCAGCTGCATCAGGAAGGTTATCCATCATGGGGGCCCAGAAAGGAGCTGGCAAGGAGGGATGCAAGCTGGGTAATGAGCAGAAAGTGGCAGCTCATGATTACTTTGGACCATATTTAATTAATTTACTTTGTGAGAGCCAGAAAAAAAGAAGGAAGAGACTGACTTTTTCTTTGGCCAGGAGAGCCCACAGTGAGCTTCGGCGGCTACAGTACCCCCTGTATCAGGGTTTTTCCTATACCAGCTGCAATTCTCTTGACTTCCTGCTCTGATACATCCTGAAGGAGTCCTCAGACCCCTCCTGACCTTTGAGACCACATTCATGAGAAGCTCAGGTGATGGGACATCTGTCCCCACCACGGGCCTAATGCTATATATGGATTTCTGGAGCTTCCTAACTCAAGAACAGAGTCGTTTGCACCTTGGTAGATTTTTTCTTTTCCATGAGTTTGACCAATCATTTTTTAGCATCCACAGCTTCCTGCTGCAGGGACACACAGCTAGCAGCATGCCATGAGATGAACTGTCTCCTCTTCTTTGCTTTTAACCTACCACCCATTAGTCTCCATCTCCTGTGATGACATTGGTAGTGGAAAAGGCAGTGAATAATAGCTCCCTGTTTACCTTCTCCATGGCATTCCATCAACACCTGCAAGGTCCAACTCTCCATAAGCTATTTTTGTCCAGGGCCATTCCTCATACAAAGCCCACACCAAGCAACATTGAGGCCCCTTGTCATTGTGAACAATCCTGCTGGTCCTCGCGTTTCCCATTCATGGTGGGATGGCACTGGGCATGAATTTGGCACTCTGTTTTTCCCACCTGCTATCACGTCTGCAGCATTTTTGTGCCACGGACTGTTCAGGACATGCTGTAAAGCAGGGACCTTTTAAAACAAAGAAGCCCTTGCCAACTGCAGCAGAAAGCAAGTCTGCTCACAGATTTTGGCTGCATACTGGGATCTGGGGCCAGAATTTAGATTGGACTGGATCCATTTTCATTTGTGCATTTGTCTTTTTTCTTGTTTTGCTTTATTTTTTTGAGTGCTGAACACTGGGACCAGCAACTCTCCAAAGAATTCAGTGATATCACCTTCAAGTGAGTCATGGAGAGGGCAGGGTGGAGAAGTGCAGACAAGGAAAAATCATGAGATTGTGCTAGCCCAAACAACCTATAAGAAATGGGATATGTGTTTGGATATGTAGAGGGGAGATTGCATCCACTAGCCACCCAACACAGGGTGTCACAGCACTGGGGAGCATGCTAATGGCTTCAGATTTGTACCTGGCTGTTTTTTCCCAATATGAACGGGGTGACATTAACTAGGAAAAAAATAAATGTGTAAGCACACATATAGCGTACAAACACATATGCATATTCTGCGTGCGCGCGCACACACACACACACACTGTAAGAACAGTAAATAAATTACTGTCATGCTTTCACTTCAGAGCACATACCTTATTGGCTCAACTTTTGCATCACCAAAAAAATGAAATTCAGTCTTCAGATCCTGTTTAGTCTCTGAGTCCAGTCACTTTGCACAGTGTGGGGAGGCTTTCCCTGAGATCACCTGCAGCTTTCTTAATTTCTTAATGATCCTGAAGATAATTATCTAGGATTACAACAGGACCTGCAGCCCTTACTCAGATCCAGCTCTATCACTAGGATTAAAACTTTTCAAGGTGTGGAATGACCTTTTATACAATGACAAAGGGTATAAGGGCCTCAAATGAACTTTCAAGCTCCCAGCAGTATTATAAATGTTTTATTTATTAGGAGAAGACAAAGTCCTCAGCAGGATCTCCATAAGCCAACATGGAGCCTTCTCAACAATGCAGTGGGAACTATGAAGGATGAGGCTCTGTATCCCACCCTACCTGGGAGCATCTTTCCATTCACCAGAAGAGCGAGCATCACTAGGTAGGCAGCCAAGGTAGAGAAGGGGCACCTCAGAGGTCTGTCCCTACTATCCAGGCTATCTCTGTGTTTCACATGTGGATTTACTCTTTTACTTTTTCAACCTTTACTCTGAGGGTGGTGAGACACTGGAACAGATTTCCCAGGGCAGTTGTGGATGCCCCATCCCTTGAAGTGTTTGAGGCCAGGTTGGACAGGGCTTTTGAGCAACCTAGTCTAAGTGAAAAATGTCCCTGCCTGTGGCAGGGGGGGTTTGAACTAGAGGATCTTTAAGGTCCCTTCCAACCCAAACCATTCTATGATTGATTCTATGATTCTATGATTCTATGATTCTATGACTTGGTTAGGTTGGATGGAGACTTCCCTACTGTGAGCACTACCCCCAAAAGCAGCAGTCCTGTTCAAGCAGAGCAAGGGCAAGCCAAGTCTCTGTTGTCCTCTTGTTGTGAAGGCTCTGGGGTTTCAGATGCTCCAGCATGGCAGGGGGTTGCTGGACCCCAGCACACATGCTGCACGTAGTGTCAGTGCTCACCACACCAAGACGACCCCATGGGTGGATGTCCCCAAGCTGGGTGTCAGCACCTCCTCCTTTGGAAAGTACACCAAGCTTTACCATGAAGTGTTGAGCTGGATGCGCAAGAGAGTTGTCCAGAGGTCTGATTTTGAGTGAGTAGGAAGAACTCCGTTTTGAAAAAAGACCAGGTTTTACAAACTTGTACTGTGACATGGATTCTACAATATTCAGGCTTCCTGTTCTTTGATATTGCCCTGTTCTGGCTTTGATGCTTTTGAGGCCAGATGATCAAAAAGTGCTCTTACGCTGAGATATCAGGCTAAAGTGCCGGTGCATCCCTCTGTGTTGCTATACCTGATATTTTACTCCCATTTTCTGTCTCTGGACCTTGCACACATCCGACTGTGTTTCTTGATCTCTTCAAGTGTCCAGTCCACGCATCCTAACAACATCTTGCTCCTATATAGTAAATGTTACAAAGCTCAGTCCAAAAACCCTCCATCTCTCAAAATGTGTATGAAAGCAAGAGCTAATTTTTTCCATTCTTTACTCATTCCCTAAATATGACTTCACAACTCTTCCTTACGTGCAGCCTTCCAGTGCCTATCAAGAGTCTGATGCTCCAGCATGTACAAAGTTACCAGCCAAAGACCTGCTCTGGGAACTCCCTGCCTAGTTCTGTTCGTCCCAGTGTGATCAAATGAGGAAACTATGGATGCACTCAGTACACATCTCTTCCAAGGGGCACGCTTATTTGCATGGTAATGAGGATGGTAATGAGCCCCTTGTCTTCAGATGTACACAAGGTTCTAGGGGGTGAAAAACAGCCAAAGTTGAAAATCAGAGAATTCATAGCTTTTTTTTTTTTTTTTTCCAATTTGTATTTTTCATCTGGATGCAAAAGACAAAGCATGTAGTACAGAAACTGCATTGTGCAATGAGCCGCTAAACACTAGATGTAAGTTATTATTTTAACAACCATCAGGCTGTTTAAGCAAGCACCAATCTCTTAAGTAGCCTGGCTCAAGCAGTAATTACTAGTCTCATTTCTAAAGAGACCCTTCTTTTATTTGCTTTGTTACCATAGCTTTTTGTTTTCTTTTCCTCTCCCTTGAAGTTAAAAAATGCTACATAAAGCTGCAGCTCCTTTGAGGACCCAGTGCGTGCTGCAAACAGGGTTCACAGCAACACTGTGAAAGAGTTTATGCTAATTAGCCTCTTTCTCCAGTGGGGAAACAGAGGCACGAAACCTCTCTCTGACAAGGGAATGAGCAGGATTACATGCTTAATGAAGTCCTTCACCCATCTTGGCCCCAAATGTTCACACTGAGCTGTGGCAGGGTCAAGCTGGCTGAGAGCCAGAGATCGCCTTGCAGAGAGCACAGGGCTCTGCGCAGAGGCTGGTCCCCGGGCAGGATGGAGAGGGGGAAAGTCTGGGCAGCAAAACAGACCCATCCGCTATTGCCAAGACCTGAGATTGAGGAGAGGAATTGATGCCGGGCTTGGAAAGCCACCGCTGGTCCACGTTATCCAAAGCATCGGATGGTGCCTGTAGGTCCAGGGTGGTGGGTTGGGGGCAGTGCAAGAAAGGGGGAAGGCTCAAAGCCATGGTCGGATGGAGAACAGAGATGCTACATACAGTGCAAAGAGGGATTGTCCCCATCACCACTGAGGTGTTTGAAAGCTCCTGGCTAAACACTCAGGGATGGTGTTTCTGCTGTGGTTAGAATTGAATGTGGTGATTCAAGCACCTAGCGCCAACCTATAAAGCTCACCACTGTCCCAGAAAGAATAAACCCCTTTAATCAAAAACAACCTCTACAAAACCTAACCCCAGTGCTATTGCTCTGTTCAAAACCACAGGCTACAACACCAGTTGCCGCTCATTGAACTGCAGATGCCATTCATTTCCCTGAAGGTCCCAGGTCTTTCCAGCTCACAGATGTCAGTCTTGCTTACTGTCCTTATTCAATACCTCCTTCAGCACATATTGACAGCCAGTGTGTACTCCAGTCTTACCACTTGGGTTCACCTGCAGCAGATATTTAAGCCGTATGGCTGCATCTGTGCTTTCGCTGCCTTACCATCAGAAAACGCTGAGATCTGTCTTTCTTCTCCCATGTCTCCATGATGGAGTAGCCCACGTACCTAATGCTGAGTCTGGCTGTAATTTCTGCACTTTTTAGGGAACATTTTTCTGGAACCAGTGCTCTGGGTTTCCTGGATTATGTTTTTTCTCCAGCAAACTGTTTGGGGAGACTTTATGTAGTGTCAGTCCCAAATTCCTGGCTCCTGGCACCTGTTTTACTGTTTTGACACCAGGCTTTTGAGCACAGGAAAAATAGTAATGATATCTAGAGCTAATGTTATTTACTAAAATACAAATTAATGCTGTCACATGGCAGCATAATTTATCATTCAGAGCTAAAATTAAAAGAAATTAAGGCTGAGTCAGAAAGTTATTTCAGATCTGAGAGGGGAATACTAAGTGATGGGGCCATGTGGGAGCAACACTGACATCTTCTGGCCGCAAAAAATCTCCAGCTTCTTCACCAAGAAAACTACAAGGAACCTCCAGCACAAAGGTGTAAATAGGGGTTGGGGTAGACAAAAGAGCTTTTTTCAAGTAGCAGGTACAAGCTTGGGGCGGTGGATATTATCTGGGTCCACTTTAAGTGTCCACCTTAACATCAGTGCAAAATTTGAACAGAGAGTGTGTGATGCTGATGATCCAAAATATGCGACCGTAGGAGGTGAAGGGGTGTTGCTATTCCATTAGTGCAGGTGCCAGGGATGTATCCGTCCTTTTATGCTGCAGTGGTGAACTGTGCAGTGCAACATGTAGGAAGAAGCAGGCACCAAGAACTGATCCCTGCAAAACATAGAATCATAGAATAGTTTGGGTTGGAAGGGACCTTTACAAGTCATCTAGCCTGAACCCCCTGCGATAAGCAGGGACATCTTCAACTACATCAGGTTGCTCAGAGCCCCGTCAAACTTGACCTTGAATGTTTCCAGGGATGGGGGATCTACCACCTCTCTGGGCAACCTGTGCCAGTGTTTCACCACCCTCATTGTAAAAAATTTCTTCCTTCTATCTAGTCTAAATCTATCCTATTTTAGTTTAAAACCATTATCCCTTGTCCTATCACAACAGACCCTGCTAAAAAGTTTGTCACCACTTTTCCTGTAGGCCCCCTTTATTATTGAAATGCTGCAATAAGGTCTCCCCGGAGCCTTCTCTTCTCCAGGCTGAACAACCCCAATTCTCTCAGCCTGTCCTCACAGGAGAGGTGTTCCATCCCTCTGATCATTTTTGTGGCCCTCCTCTGGACCCGCTCCAACAGGTCCATGTCATTCCTGTGCTGAGGGCTCCGGAGCCGGACGCAGTACTCCGGGTTGGGTCTCACAAGAGCAGAGTAGAGGGCCAGAATCACGTCCCTTGATCTGCTGGCCACACTTCTTTTGATGCCGCCCATCATTGTCTGAGCAACAATTTTCTCAGTCTGATCTGGAATGGGATAGTGCCTGTCTGCCTTGTGCTGATAAACCAGGGAGGCATGGGGACCACTGAACTTGTTCTCCAAAATGATGCCCTCAGCTACTGCTGTAGTGTCTCAGAAAGCAGGCCAGTCCCTAGATATGGAAGATACCTCTTGGGTGCAAGTCTCCTGCATCAATTCAGAGCAGGATGGCCGAACCCACAGTGAGGGAAACAGATTTGGCCATAGGGCTGTTGGGTCCTGCCTCAGGACTTTCTCCTCTTGAGTCCATGCTGGACTTGGGTTTAGCTGGATGGTGGTCTGCTGAGAAGTGTGAAAGAAATTCTCTACCCCCCCACACCTCAGACTTGTGTAGCTAATGCAACAATTAACAACCTCCCTCCAAGCTGTATGGGCTTGCCTTGATGGCTCACAGCTGTGTTTGAGGTGGCTGTGTCCATTGCTAGGAGCCCTTCTGCAGTGGGGGCTAAGAGGTTCCTGCCAAAGACATAGTATTATCCATCATTATCACTTTAGGGTCAATGTCTTGCAGGCCTGCAGTGGCCACTGCTTCACTCTGGTGGCAATGGCATTGCTAGCCACGGATCTAATAACAGAATCACACCTTCAGCCTTTTCTACAGGTCTCGCCTCTCCCAGACTGGGCTGACCACCACCCTTGCTACCCTGCGCTGCCATACCCTTCCTCTAACCATATTTCTTTTACTCTCTTCCAAGGTTCTTTCTTCCCATCTCTGAAGCCCTCCGAAATTGTCTTCAAGGTCATCTTCTGGCTGGGATACTTCAACAGCTGCGTGAACCCCATCATCTACCCATGCTCCAGCAAAGAGTTCAAGCGAGCTTTCATCAGGCTGCTCAAGTGCCAATGCCACCGGAGAAGACGGCCCATCTGGCGCGTCTACGACCATCACTGGAGAGGGGCCTCCATGAACAGCTCAGTGCAAGACCCTGAGACGGACTTGAGGCCCAGGATTAATACCCTGAACAGCTCGTTCATATTTAACTCTTCCTTGCAGGAGAGAGCCAGTAAGAGGCGAACACTCAGCTTCAAGGGCTGGAAAATGCTCACTCCTTTCCAGAAACCAGCATCCACACAGCTGAAGGAGAAGATGAACAGCCTTTCTAACAAAATCCGGGGTGGCTCCAGCAAAGGGGTGGTGACAGCCATGTACAAAACAGAGGTAGAGTCTGTCTCTATTGGGATCCCTCATGACTTCACGGAAACCGCCGACTATCAAACCTATGACTTAACAGACTGCTGCGGGCTGCGAGAAACAGATATTTGAAGCCACTGGGACAGCTGTCAATGGTTTCTTTAGTGGCATCTAGCAGAGACTTGAAGTGATACTATCTGTGGGTCTGTCAGGCAGACTGGAAGCAGCAATCAGGTATAAAATGCAGTTGCCCAAAGGTTATACAAGCATCCCCCATGCAGAGGTCAGCCCCTTCTCTGGGATTATGGGTTCCTCAAAAAAGAGCCAATGACATATCCCATTTTAATGAGCCACAGCAGGAGGGGAAGATATGGGGTGGATATGGCCCTACAAAAAGAGCTGTTTCCTCTAGTGGATGGTTATCTTTCACTTTGGAAGAAGCTGTGCAATTAAGGGAAACCAGGATGCCTCCTTTGCCTTAAAAACACCACCACAAAATCTAATGGAAATGTCAAACCCCAAAAGGTGCCAACCCTGCCTTAGTACATGTGATCATGTTTCCATCCAGAAGCAGCACCCAGAAAGGGTGCTGCTGAGCAGTAGGTGGCAGCTGATCCTTTAGATAATGGGTTGGGAGCTTGTAGGTCTACAGGGCTGGGCAAGACCTCCAGCTGAGGCCTTTGCTTTGGAGGGCGAGCAGACTGTGGTATTCCCAAGCAGGGTGGGAGGATCCTGGCTCTCAGCCATCATGTCTGTAGTGACCTTGTGTGTAACCTGGTGTTAGGCCAGAGGAGCAGTCCAGATGTATACACTGATGCCAATGGGTGTGCAGGTTTCTGTTCTGTAATTCCAACCTGTGATGCATTTCTCATTTCATTTTCCAGTGAAACACTTGCAACCCGCCTTGTTCTAGTGCGTATCCCTCTGTGATACAGAGAGAAAGCAGGAAAGCAGGTCCTTTTGGTGTCAGTCATCCCCAGCCTTTTCTGTCCCTTTCTTGCTCTTGTTGTCTCTCTCAAACAACATGGAATAAAGATGCATGCTAGGGGCTTCACTCAGGTCTATAGTCAACCTGCGCTGTGCCTCAGGAAAGGTGGGGTGGCTGAGTTTGGAGCCTGTTTCTACTACCCATAGAGTCAAAGCTAAAATGGAGCTGACATGCAATTGGAGATCCGTGATGTAGATGGATCTTACCCCAGTCAGGATCATGCCCATGACTCTTCTCCCAAGTGGCTTCTGGCATACCTGAAACATCAAAGCCTGTGGTGGCTATCAACAGTTGCCCTTGGTTATGTCTGCTAGCATGGTCAAAAGCAATGTCGATAAGGTCTTTTTTTTGCCCTTCTTAGGGCCCCAGAGCATGAAGTCCCCACAGCAGTGCACCGTGGCCTCCTCTGGGGACCGCAGGGAGGTTGGAGCCATGAGAGGCCCACCTTGGACAGGCTCACACAAGCTGTGCTTTGCAACTCAGAAAAATGGTCACCCAAACTCTGCTTGGCCATGTATTATCTGCTTGGCCATGGTTTTATCAAATTTCAGACATGCAATGAGCCACAAGGAGATATTAAGTTAAGCTGTGGGCAGAGGCAGGAGACACCTAGGTGATGGAGGCCAAGTCTGGATCTGAGCTGCAGTATCTCAAGCCAGCTGAGTAAAGAATAAGAACATGAAAAAGAGGGGTGGAGACATGACACTGAACATATCCTGTATGGAAACTCATTCACATCAGCACTGTCCCCCAAACCCATTAGGAGCCTTTCGTGAATGTGCCTCCAGCACACCTAGCTGATCCTCTTAAGAGTGGCTATCAAAGGAGATTAAAGGCTCCTAGACATAGCAAAGAGAATGTCACCTTTCTTTCTGCTGTTAATTTGCTTTAAAGGAAATTGAAACAGAGGAAGACTTGGACTTCTTTTATTTTTTACTTTTCTGTACAGTGCATACTAAGACATGATGTCTGGAGTTGGCCCTGTCTCAACACCCTTAACACCCTTCTCCCTTTACTCAATGCAAGACTCCGAAGTGGACAAATTACTGAGCAAAGACCTGCAGATTTTGTCCAAATATTTTCCTCCCAGCAGCAAATCCCACCAAAGCACATGGGCAGCATTGCACTTACACTGAACCCAAACTCGGTACTGCCCGCATGTTCGCCAGTGTCTGCAAAATCAGCCAGAGGTTGCCAGCTTGAGAGGTTCTACCCTACCAAAGCAAGGGCCCAATACCCCATGGGAACCTCTGTGGGGAAATGCATCTGTTTTTTCCCCATTTCTTTGGCCTTCAAGGGAAGTGAGACTCTACAGTGGTGATGGGGTGACACAGGAAGTCATTCTGCAGTGTAAGGACTGCAGCTACCACTGGTTTCCTGGGCGTTTTTGGGATCCTGGTAGGAGAGCACACTGCTGGCACTGGTGACGTAGCAGAGAGGCATCAGGCAGAGGGCAGTCACTGAAGAGCAGAAATGCCTGGAAGGTCAAGGTGAAAGCATTACTCCTCCCACCTTCCACCCACCTCTTGGGATGCATGTGCACACATGCCACTGTTTGAGGGAGTAAATGCACACAGACCTGCATTTTTGGCCCCCGGTGACATGGCTTTGCAGGTCTAACACATGCAAGTGCATAATATAAGCAATTTGGGGGCACAGTTTAGGACAAGCTCATAATGACATCATCAGAAGTGAAAGTCTAGTCAAGGGAGAAGATGGATATTTTCTATTAAATGTTCTCTGATGCTCAGGAGCAGATCTTTGTGGTGTCTCTCCACAGCCAGATACTCACAGCACATAGCAACATGTGCATCCGTGACCATACAGATAGACATACACATTTTGCTACATTTATGTATATAAATGTGATCTCCAAAATGGCAGACATTCTCCTATAAATGGAGACTTTGCAGGGGCTTTTAGCAATTGCTGGCAAGCAGTTCATTCCCACAAATGAGTTGAAAGTATTGGTTACACTTTGACCTGATCTTTTAAATAGACTTATTTCTTTTTTTCCAATTTTGAAATATTTATATTTACAGCGTCGTGCCCCTTGAAAGCATCCAGAAGGGAAAGAAATATTAGTCTGGTGGTTTACTGCCTCTTCATCCCAATTCTTTACAGACCTACGGGGGAGAAAAATGACAATAAAGTCTTTTTAAGCACACATGTGCATACACACAGAGAAATGCCCAAACTCTGGCTCATTTACTTACTATGTTCGATCAGTACCCAAGAGATACCCTAGAAGGTGCTGCAGGAAAGTCTTGAGCTCTTCTATCCTGCATTCAGGTAAAATACTTGTTTCTCACCTAAGCCAGGGCCCCCCTTTCATTTGGCACCTTACATGAGAAGAAGCAATGCCAGAACAGGACTCTGATGCTGTTCACATAAAGCTTCATTTAGTGTAGACAGGGCTGCCTTTGCTGGCAGGGCAGGAAGGACATTGTTGTATGAAATATGACCCGAGTATCTAAAATTGTGCATTTCCCTCCGATTCCCTTAATCTCCAAGCTCTCCCAAGTTTGGGAAAACAGGCTCAGACCTTCAGCAGGTAAGTTTGGCCTGATCCCACTGACTTCTCTGGACCCACAAGGATGTAACCAGCTGAGGGTATGGTCCCATTTCTCCAAGTTTACCAAGCAGGCCATTTCCCAAAGCACCCATACCTTGGTTACGCAGCAGCTCTCACCTCATTGCTCCGGCTTTGTGTCACGATTGCATCGTCAGACCTTACTGCTTTGACAAACCAAGTGTGCAGGATGGTCAAGAGCAGCTTTTTTGTCAGTAGACTCCCACGAGTCCTATTTAAGAGGGAAGGAAGGTCCCTGTCAGCCTGAGCTGGACTGCAGTTGGGTTGCATTACTATTGTTTACAGTGTGTATATAAGTGTACATTTTCTTCAGCAGACATTGGAATTTTTTATGTATAGATTTTTATTTTTCATCCCCAGATGTATTTATTAGCTGGAGTATTTCTGTTTTGTGATTCAAGTTCTGTCAGATTGATGTAAGCTCTATGAAACAAAATGCACATATTTTTGTTTGTTTGTACCAAATACATGCACAAACCTGTCTAAAACACTGCTGTGAATTGTTGCTGTGTCTGATTTTTAAAACAGGGGTTGTAGGGGATGAGGGAGGGAGGAAGAAAAACCTGTAAATTATCTGGCTTTTTTTTTCTCAAAGACTTTTTTGTAATTTCACAAGGATAATTGCTCCCACATGCAAGAATCTATGATAAAAAAAAAGTCAGAAGAGGACTCTCAGCTTTGTGCCATGCAGGGATGAGGGGGTCGTACCAGCCATGTCTTCTCGAAGATGCTCCCTGGAGCAGGAGGAATCTGGATGCAGCCATGACCCATGGGAGTGGAGGAGGGCAGGAAGAGGGAAGGCTGTTGTGTAGTTGGAGGTCAGGAATAAGTTCTAATGAGAGAATTTCCATCAGAATAGGTTTTTTTAGTGAAAACTGAAATTTCAGCTCATTGAAGATTTCTCTGGAAAATTTTCATTTTTCTTCTGAAATTAAAATTCCAGCATCACTCACAAAGCCACTACCTGTGGTGAAATGGAAATAGCATTTCTTATGCTCCTGTCTCACTCCAGGTTTCACAAAATGCAGCCTGATGGCACCTCCAGATACTGGGCAGTGGTGTCTCAAGGTTAGGTGTCATGGGAAGGACTCTAAGCTGGAAAGCCCAAAGGGGAGAACGGCAGAAGAAGACAAAACACCTGCCTCACCTTTAGGATGCTAGAGCAATATCATATAGCAGAGTCTGAAATGCAGCGAGGTGAGAAACAGAGCTCTCAAAACATCCAGCAACAAGTATCCCAGAAACATTTCTTTGCAAAGCAGATGACCAAACATGGCCCAGGGCTCTCTGTCCTTCAGGGATGGCTCCCAGCAGACGCAAAGCGAGCAGCCACCAAATGCAACTCAGCAGCTCCAGGGAAAGATTGTCATGACTTCACCATGCGTTTTGCTAATGCTCGTGTGTGCTTGAGGCAGACTGATGCTGGGGAAGGAGATGGATGGTATGTTCCCTGGTGAGCCTGCAGAAAAGCATGTTCTTGACTGATGCTGCTCATATTTTTAAAGGGACTTTTTTCCCTTCTGTGTGACTGTCAAGCCAGGCTGCTGCCCTGCTCAGATGCCAGGAAGAAAGCATTAGGTGCTTTGCTGTTGAGTTCCCCAAGGGTATGATAAGAAAGACCCAGGCCATGGCCGCACGGACTGAATGAGCCTTTGGAGCCACAAGGCTGGGTTGGGCATGTTGCTTTTGGCATCCTTCCTTGTCCCAAGTTTAATCCATTAAGAACATTGTGTGCCCTAAGCTACGCAGACAGGGTCAGGGGCCAGGGCTATGCAGTCCTGGTGTCTGTCAAAGCCCAGGCTGGTGCTCATCTGGCTCATCTCACAGCAACCCATAAAAGACCGTGCATCTATTAGTGCAGCCTCGCAGGGATTGTATGTGACCTGAGCAACTCCCAGTGCCTCCTTCTCTCCCTTGCCCCATGCATCCCCAAATCTGTTCCTCCTGCCCATGCTATGACACCTCACACTTCCCATGAGCTGGTTGGGCATTGCCCACGCAGAGTGGATCCACTCAGAAGGGGAAGAGTGCTGGGGCATCTTGATCCTGGGAGGAGTTTGGTTCCTTTGTCTCACCTGAGCCCTTGCTGTTCTTTCCCTGAGGCATGGCCCTTGTAGACAACCTGCAGCTGCAGAAGAGGCTTTCTTCTGCTCTGGTGGGCAACCAGTGGGGCAGGTGATTTGCAACACACCTTTCTACTGCTGGCCGTGATCCAAAGTGCAGTCAGTTATGAGGAGCATGTGCTCTTTGATTGCCAGTGAGATAAGGTGCACCCCTAAAAGCCTGGTCATAACTGTCTGACTAAGCTCATTACTATTTTTATTTTCTTTTTTTCATTTTTATTCAGGTTTGAGGAAAGCCATCACTTGGTGTTTTGGTTGCTCTCCACTCTGTGATGGACTTTTCAGCATTTGAGACTCAGCAATCGCTGAGCTGCTGCATAAGGATCCCAGCACGCTGGAGCTAAACCTGGGCAGAGCCTGGACACTGCCTTGGAGGTGGGACCATCAGCATACTTTCGGGGATGGCTTCTTCATTTAGCACCCCTTCTGAGGCTAGAGAAAGCAACTGAGTACACAAGACCCTATGATCTGTGCCTGAACACCCAGGCTCCACAAAAAGTTAAGTATACTTTTTTCTGGTTCCCTCTCCAGCCTAACAAATAGCCTGGGTATTGCCTTACCAGCGGCACACGGTAGCTAAAGAAGGTAGTACAGAGACACTGCAAAAAGCCAATCACTCCTTTAGAAAGCAAAGGCCATTGGTAGCACCTGCATAAATTTGACTCTTCTGTTTCCGCATTCCCATTTTGAGGGATGTCTGGACACCTCTAGGTAGCTTCTGCTTTCTCATCTCATCTCATCTCATCTCATCTTGGTCTCTTTTTGCTTCCTCCAGTAGCTTTCTCTGGACCTGGCTGGCCTCACAGTCAACACATCGTTTCACCCTACAAAGTCTGTGCTTTCTTTCCTCTATCCTGCCCAGCTGTTTTTCCTATTTAAGCCCCACAGCTCTGTTCCCCTGACCCCATCTAGCAAAATTTCACCCCAGGGTTGCCCCACCACTGGTCAAGCCCCGGTGATCCTGCCCCAATAGCCTCCTATGGCGTTTTCTGCCTACCCTGAGCCTGGCACATCACAAGGTGGGAAACTCACCAGGAAAACCTGCCAGGGACAGCACAGCACTTGCAAGAGCTTAACAAAAATGCTGCTGAGGCTTTGTGGAGGATCACCTGTTGGGATATATGAGACATACATATATATATGTAATATATATCTGAGATAGGAAAGGAAAAGGCAAAAGGGAAAATCAAAAGGGGACATAATATGAAAACATTAAATCAATATTTGATAGCAGTCACAGGCAAAAACTGTATGTTAGCAAATTTTGGAAAAGAGATGGAGAATGGAATAGATGGAGAATAACCTTGAAAATATCTTTGCACCTCTGAATAAATCTTTGATGTATCTGTCATTTGACTGCTGTCTGCTTTTCTGATTAGCCCAGCTCAAAAAGCATAGAATGGACTTAGAAAGAGTTAAGAAAAGGCTGACAAAGATGACCAAGGATATGGGGTAGTTTCCATCCAAAGAACAATTAAATCAAAGGGGACTTTCCTGGAAAACAGAGATGACTGAGGAAGAACACAACGGAGGTCTATAAAATCAGGACTGTCAGGGAGAAGACAAATAATGGATGATTGTTCTCTGTTTTTCTCATAATACAAGAACTAAATGACATCAAACCCATTATCAAAATGAACAAAGCAAGGTAATTCTTCACATGGCTCATATTTAAATGGTGGAACTCATCATCACAAGATATTGCATCTGCCAAAAGTCTATAAGGATTAGAACAGCAATTAGGTGCCTTCATGACAGAAAAGTCCTTTAAGTGTTGTTGGAAACATTTATATAATCTCTGAGCTCAGAAGTCCCTGAGGCAGCAATTGTTGTCAGCTGGGAGAATATTTCAAGAGATATTTCACTGTAGGCTTTTTCTTTCCCTCTATCCCTCCCAAAGTTTCCATCGTCAGAGAGTAGGAACTCAGCTAGAAGGACCAAGGCTCTGAACTGGGACAGATGTTTGTATGTTCCCTCCACCTGCATGCTGGGTAGCCCATCCATGCCACAGTTACATCATTCATTCCTCTGCCCATAGGCTAAAATGAGAAAATATACGGAAAGCTCAAGGTTGGTCTGCAGTGCACATAAAATCAATGAGATCATACCATTTTGCAATCACTGTGTGGCAGTTCCTGCAGGGAAATTTCTGTTACTGAATCCCACTCAGAAATTGAAAACCATCTCGTCAACAGACTGACTTTTAAGATCTTTCCACAGAGCACAGGCTAGTAGCTGGGGCTGGGAGTTGCCCAGAGATTTCCCAAGAAACTTCATCTGTCTTGTGCAAAGTTTTCAATTTCTTTTCCACTTTCAGACCCCTAAATGTCCCTCCATGGAGACAAACATCATGCACAGGGACATTAAGGCCACTGACAAGTAGGTTACTTTTCCTAGGTACCTTCAGTGGGATTCAGCTCACAGATTAAGACATTTCCATTCCAATAAGGTGTCCACGTATGAGCCAGATGTCTAAACTCCATTACGGAGATCTAGAGAAAAAAAAGAAATATTGCCTGAATATAGATGTTTTGTGTCATTTGAGCGATCCTAGGCTATCCAAGACATGTACATGGCCAGGAAATAGGACAGAAAACCTGTTGTGCAAAATTGACTCAGGAACATGGCAGAAGGACTTGATCTGTAAGCTGCAAGCAGAAGTAAATTTTGGGCAAAGAACAGACAGAAAGTCAAGTTCTGATCCCCCCTTTTCCCTAGGCAAATAGGACACAGGATATTTGCTGTGGTTGAACATATCATCAAAAGTCAGATGAATGCTTGACTTGCAGGATGGACCACACCACCCGGTCCCTAAGGCATCCTGGGAGACAAAGTCATGCCAAGAGGGTGGGAAGGACAAGTCAGAAATAGTAACCTGTCTTGATGTCTCATGAAGCCAAAAAAAAAAGGGGGTTAGAGCAAAATTAGTTCTGTTCAGTTCAAAAAACCAAACTTAGCCAACTTTAAAGATTTCCTGTGTGCAATTCTGGTGGTTAATAGATGTCTTGGGGTTTGGAGGGCAGGATGCAGGCATCAAAAATAATTTTTATGCGTTTTCTGGAAACATTATCTACCATTTATTATGCGCAGCTCTCCAATTTAATTTTCACAACACAGCCTCAAGCAGGACATTTCACACAGTTTGGAAATTGCTGGGCTTTCTGCACATCTCTCCTTTACCTTCAAAAAGACCGAAGCAAGACAGAGAATCTGCCTATGATATGTCCAGATGCTAAATGCTAAAAATATATATGATAAATATCCAATGCTAAAAATCTCACTTAGACCTTAAAGAAATCGTTTGGGTATTTCACAAAAAAAAAAAAAAAAATCAAGGCCCAATCCAGCTCCCATGATGAATATTTTACTATTCCTTCCTCCACAGCTGCTACGTTCTGGATGGAAAACAAAATTCCCTAAGGGCTAAAGTTGATTCTGAAATCTCATTGAAATTGACCATAATTACAAAGCAGCGGCAGCAGCAGCAGCAGCAGCAGCACTGCTCAGAGACACAGCATTGCCTGTTCAAACTGCACTGCTGTCTCCTAGCAGATCCATGGTTGCTATAAAATCTGGCAGAATAACACACGGATCAGAAATTTGAGTTCTTTTGTGGCAGAAGGGTGTTTTTGGAAAGAGAAGGTCCCAAAGCCTAGCCCCATCCATGGCCAGGAGGCTTCAGGTGGCGTGGTCTGAAGAGGAATACTATTGCAAGAGCCTTCCTCCTTGTGAAATGGAGAGTTTCCATTTCCAGAGTTTCACAGAAGGTGTTTCAAATACAGAAACCTGGCAGGAACACCAAAAAAAAAGGCTCAAAATGGCCTGAAGCCCAGCATACGCTGATTTGAACACAGAAGGCAAAACTATAGCTACACTGAGTTATCCCAAAAGCTCTTTGTCATTTACACCTTGCCTTAACGCAGATTGGAATTTCTCAACAAATTATTTGTTATCCTTGTGTAACCCTGGTTTTGTCCCAGCAAGGTAGTTTTATGGATTTAAAAGGCTTGCTACCTTGACAGCATTAATTTTTATCTGTGAGTAAATTGCCATTGTTTTATGCATGTTTATTACTACAGTCGTCCACAGATGATTCACAGTACAAATCCAATTTAACTTTGATTGCTGTGGTGCTTTCATTTCTAACCTGTTTTAGGCTTGCAAGTTTAGATGTTACTTCCCAAAGCTTTAGGATATGGGGGTTTTGACAGTATAAATATGTTTTTATATAGGTATATATTCATATTTGTGTATAAATAGATATGTCTACACCGATATACAGAGACACATTTATAAATACGTATAGATTTTATCCTTCAAATACTTTTGTGCTTTCTTGGCAAAAACACTCTTCTGTCTGTGCTTAACTTCATACCCAGGCTGCATCCCATGTTCTCCGCAGCCAGAAGCTGCTAGCCAAAAGTCAGCATGTTAAGTGCAGCTGCTGAGTCACCATGTGGGTGATGCAGAAATCAATAATGAGTTTTCTAATATTCTATTACTGAAATCAGCTGCTCAGAAAGGATGTGGATTCTCCATCACTGCAGTTCTGGCAAATATTTGTCTTACATAGCATTTTAGATAGAATGGGTCCTGCTGCAGGTGGTGGGGCAATTCAAGCCTTCTGAGGTTCCTATGAGCCATACCATTCTATATTCTATACTATTCCATATGTTCTCCTCCCTACCCTACCCTACCCCTGAGGAATTAGAAAAGGTTTTTTTCTAATGTTGTGAATTGGCCACCTACTGCCGATTGCACTATGGGTGTTACCCCCACCTCCAGCTTTTAAAACGGAGCACGGATGAACGATTGTGCTAACAAACTGCCTGTAAAAAGGAATAAACATTCCTCCACTGATTAATTTACTAGTAGACATGGTTTAGCTTTTCTTTCCAATCCCCACTTTCTCCTGTTAGCCTCTAAATGATCGTCCTTGCTCTGGCACAGTGCTGTTCCTGAGTCATACATGCTTCAGCCAAGCTCCTCTCACTGCAGATCACATCTACAGCAGTGACCTCCTGGGATCTGGGTAAGCAGGATGCTTTCATTCGACAGGCAAAGGACTAGTAGATCCACTGGCAGGCAGCTGAGGTTAGGCAAATTAAAATTAAAAACAAAGTGATCACAGGGAGCAATTAACAACTGGAGTCTATTTTCTCAAAAACACGAGAAGTTCTTGAAATGCAAAACTTAGAAGAGAAGAAAAGAGAGAATTATTTTATAATGCATGATCTGGCTCAGGGAGAAGTAATGGGCTTGACATAAAAATTTGCTCTCCTGCCCTGCTTATGTAGGAGGTCAGGCTAAATTATCAAAATATGTTGTCTGGCCTTAAAAATAAATGTTTTTCTGCCTGATTTGGCAAGTCCTGCTGAGTTCAAAATATTGCCCAAAGACTGCACCTGTTTTACTGAAAGGAGAAAATGCACTGTGCTGAGGTACCTGCTGCTGACCCAAAGGAACCTGGATGCAAATATCTCCTCCTCTCCTCTCCTCTCCTCTCCTCTCCTCTCCTCTCCTCTCCTCTCCTCTCCTCTCCT
>VYXH01011068.1:60044-79069 GCA_013397275.1 Burhinus bistriatus | reverse complement strand
CCTCTCCTCTCCTCTCCTCTCCTCTCCTCTCTCCTCTCCGGCTGAGTAATTTGTTTATTTCTTACTTTATTTTTAGCGTCCATTTTCTTTGTATTACATTTTTCTATCAAGGGACCCTACAGCTATTTTTAGCTGGTGGAAATTGGCCAGACAAGTTATTTTTTTACTCTTTTCATTTAGGTATTTATTTTGGAGGGATTTATTAGCAGAGAAAGGAAACTGACTGACAGCCTGAGAGATTTCTCTCTCTATCCGTCCTCTCTTTAAGCCCAGGAATTGAATTTTGACACTCGGGGCATGTGAAGAATTGGTCACCAATGGGCCTCAGGTCACTGAATCTTTCTAATCCTTTTTTTATGCCACCTCTACGTTCAATGTCCAGTTTACTGTGTGGCAATAACTTCTGTCCATTGCAGATGGGCTGCCCAGTGCTTCCCCATTTTGAACTCTGTCATAAGAGGAAGGAGTCTTATCCTATTTAACGTATCTGAATATCAAGTTCTTCCAGACCTCTTAGCGCTCTCCTTCCCTTGACCTTTTCTAGGTCCATTACATCCTTTTTGAAAGTGTGTGGCCAAAGTTAACCAGACTATTTCAGTTGTAGTGCCACCAGGGATATCATTAAGTTCATAACATCAGCATGCACACGGCATAATGGCATTTTTCTTTATTCTCAAGTCTTTTCCTAGTAATTCCTAACATTTTCTTGGCCTTTTTGACCACTTCTGAGCACAGAGCTGAGGTTCCCATTTCAGCTATTCACAAAGATTCAGCATCTCTTTCCTGAATGCTAATGACTACTTCTCAGGGCACAGCCACCTATGCATAGATTTTTCCTCATCTACATTATTTCGCATTCATCAGTCTTAAATTTACCACCTACTAATCCAATATCATGACATCTCTTCCACAAATATTCATATTTAGCATTAGCTTTGACTACCCTGAATAATGAAGGATCGTCAGCAAACTGTCACCAACCTATTTACACATTTTCCCAGAACTTTTTGGAATACAGTGACTATTCTGTGACCCAGCACTACCTTAAGGAAATTCTAATAGCCTTCCTCCACTGTGAGAAATGACTGTTTAATCATACTTTTTTTGCTTCTTCTCTGTTTATTCCACCAGTTATTACACCAGAAGACCTTTTACCTTATATCATGACAACTTAGAGAGAGCTAGGAAGTATTTCAGGATAGAGGTCTGAATATTGCACAGAAGGCTATAAACACTATGAAACCTTCATAAGAGAAGGCAATATTGACTATATGGGAAAGAGAAGAGAAAGAGTAATGGATGATATCACTGGAGAGGAATTTGCAAAGGCCATTAGCTGATGGATACTGTGTACAGTATGTGTCACATGCCAACTTCAGTAGATCAAATACTTTTTTCCATGGGAGCAATGGACGGCCTAATAGCAAAAGTCAATGTGAGAGGCAACTGAAAAATAAAAGGGTAATGTATTTATTTTGAAAAAGAAAATAGTGCTTATGCCAAAGTATTCCTAAAAATACTGTTAGCAGCCCAGAAAAAAAAAAAAAAAGGCATGGGCAGTGAAGAGATACAAGTCAGGTTTTGCATTAATTAGCTTATTCCCATTAATAATTTAGGTAAATATGAAAAAACAAAATCCATAATTGCACTAGGTTACAAATACTTAATGTAGCTTAAAAATATTCCAACCCCTAGGTCTCTGCAAGAGGTAATATCTAATGGATGGATCAGGTACCAAAATAACTGAAAAGGGATTTGGAAATATCTTCAAATG
The DNA here is from genome assembly GCA_013397275.1 of Burhinus bistriatus. Taxonomy (NCBI): domain Eukaryota; kingdom Metazoa; phylum Chordata; class Aves; order Charadriiformes; family Burhinidae; genus Burhinus; species Burhinus bistriatus. Next base: position 77,295 of record VYXH01011068.1, on the reverse strand, counting down.
AAATTGGAATCTCTCAGCTGAGTACAGAACAAAGGAGAAAAAGGCTTCGTGCTCTGCAGCTCACTGAGGGAGGCTGAAAGAGGAGCTGGATGATCCCCTTGCTTTGGGAGTCTTAGATCAAACGGAGCAGCCAGCATACCATCACTAGTTGAAAAGAAAAGAGGAAAAAAAGGAAAAAGAAAAAAAAATCACCTTTGCATTTGCATAGACCATAAATAATTAATCAAGGAAAAGAAAATTTAAACAAGTATTCTGCTTCCCCGCCCAGGGGAGACATATGGGCATTGATCCTGATGCATCAGCAGATCTCTAGGCAACGGCCCTGGGATCCACCAGTTTGGGGAGGGTTGTCAATTTACTGGCAGGCTAGGCTGCCGTGCAAAGGGACCTGGAGAAGAGAGTCCAGAGGAGGACATGACAGTCATCAGGAGTTTGGAGCATACACATGAGAAGAGGCTGATGGAGCTGGGTTCATCCAGACTTGAGAAAAGAAGGTTTTAGGTGGGCATCTGGTTGCATGGCTCTAACGTGGTTGCAGAGAATACAGAGATAGGCTGCCCTTTGGTGCAATGGGCTCAACGTTCAACAAGGGAAATTCCCATTAGGTACAAAGAAAAAAATATTTCCTCTGAGTACAGCGCAGCCCTGTACCAGGGGTTTAGAAAAAGTGTGCAGCCTCCATCCTTGGAGATACTTCAAACTAGACTGAACAAGACCCTGAGCAACCATGAGGTTGGCCCAATGTTGAGCAAGGGGCTGAAACAGAGACCCCCAACCTCATTTATTCCTCAAGCTTACTATTCTGTGGGAAATAGATCACATATGTGTAAGGCTTCCAGCTTTCCCCTTTAGGAGATGCTTTTTTTGTAGGCTACCGTTTGTGTTGGGCTAAATTCCTCTGAGGCTCCAGTGAGAAATGCCATGCTTTTTTCCATGACATGCAGAGTGCAGAGCTTTACAGTGGTCATTTTGTTCTGGAGAGAAGCAACAGGAGGGCGTGATTAGAGGCTCTAAATAGCCTTAGAAGAAACAGCTCGTAACAGGCTGCAGAGCAGCCATACGTACACTCCTCAAACAGCCTCAGAGTTGGCTGGGTACATTTTTTAAAGACACTTCATTGAAAAACATTGGCCGCTGTCCAGAATATTAAAAACATAATACAAAAGTGAAAATACTCTTTTCTCTGGTGGTTTTGATTTACTTATATCAAGGGGAAAACACAGTCCCTGTTGTTTCATTTCAGATGTGCTCTTAAGGTCGGCACGCCCTGAACCCCGAGGTTGCTCATAAATCATTAATGACCTAAGTTTTCAGCACCTGACTTTGTTCTGACTGGTTATAGCTCTTCATTACATCTGTCCTGTCATCAGGACCAATGACAAAAAGGGCACTGAGGTCAAGTGATGTACATCCAAGGGAAAGACCTTCCCACCCTGACACCCCAGTATTTACTGTTTGAGTCTCACCAAGGCGGGTATCAGGAGAGAAGAGGCATCAGCGGTGCACGGCAGGAGCTAGTTGCGACTAGTTTCTCCAGGACACCCCACATGGGTGACAACCAACATCTCCCAGAGCCCATGTTTCTGAGCTCAGCAGGGTCTGGGAGCCAGGACCCACCACCATTTGGGGGGCACAAACAGCATTTGCCCAGATAATGGAGAAATTTAACCAAAAATGCCAGTCTCGCTTGCATTTCTCTCCACTGACTCCAAAACAAAAGGTATGTAAATATCATCAGCTAGAAAAAATTGTTGATGACTAAAAGTGAAATTTGTCATTAAAAGTGGAAAATAAATGGGGTGTACTCAGAAGCATCTAGACATAGAGAGACTGAGTCACTTTTATGCTAATACATCTTCATCAGATCTCCCCAGTGAATACGTAAAATGGTCTATTTATTGTAATTGAAGTTTATGATAAAAGCACTTTCATATTCTCTATGTATGTACACAGTTATTTAGAAAAACTTATTTTTCTCTCCCTTTTTTTGTTCTCCATAACTTCTCCCCTGTCTTTTCTCTTTAGAAAGTGTTGCTTTCAAGCAAATCAAACAGAGATAGCTGCTCAGCTGTATAAAGGCAGAGGTTAGCTCACATGGGGACCACACCTCTATCTTCTTTGTCCCTGGTCACCTGCGACTGGTGTGACACTGATCGCCTCTTGCTGCTGAGGTGCAAAACTTCATTTCTGATAGCCTTCTCCTTCTCTTTATCCTCCTTCTTAATGAGTCTGAGCTAAGAAGAAAATTGTTGCAAACACTGAAAGGCTGTTGCTCTGATCTAAAATAGTTGTAGTTCAATAAGGGCCCAAAATGCAGCACTTAAAGCACCCCGATTTAGGGTGGTAAAATCAACTCCAAAGGAAATAAATGTAAATCTTACAGTTGTTCTGGTCTGCCAGGAGGGTGGCCTGTAAGCATTCCCATGTTAAAGTCCACTGATCCTGCTCTGATCTCTCATGATGCTCTTTTAGTCGTGGCTGGCTCAGATATCTAACCAGGAGTGTTATGAACCACATAAACATCTATCCTCCTCTCTCTACCCCCTTTAAAAATCTTGACCGTGGTCAGAATATCCTTCATTCATGCAGGAACTGGGAAAATCTCCACACTCCCAGCCCCCCTTCCCCATCATGCAATTTAACCCTCACCACCACAGCCAGGACATCTGCTCCAGGTCACCACCCCTGCACGACACCCATACTAATGACCTGGAATTCATTAAACTTTGCAAGATTTACAGTCTCCTTACATCATAGCCCAAGCAATCCACGAGCAAAGAGAGTGAGCAAGTGTGGAAACAACCAACCTACCAAATCCCAAGAAGGGTGTGTGACCCCTGAGAGGGGTGATCACACTGGGGCTAGTGAGGCCAGTGAGCCCTCTTGCCTAATCGGGACCCTTCATAACATGGGCACCGCCTTAGTAATGCTCTCCCCAGTCCTTGCTCCCCATCATCTCCCCACTATGTTTTTCTCCAGCTCGAAAGTGAAGGTGACAGAGCACATTTGGTCTTGCCCTGGCACAGAGGTGGGATAAGGCCAGAGGATTCAGCAGTGCCAGGATCTGGAAAGGCGTCTTGTGTTTCTGCTGGACAGACATGGCACTCAAGGACCTGCTGAAGACCTAATATGACATGGACATCACAAAACCCCACCAGATTAAGCCAGAGACACCCTACTCAGTTGAGTTCCCTGCCAAGTAAATGAGAAGGATTTCAACATTTTGATCACACCCACATAGAGTCATAGAATATCTCAAGTTGGAAGGTACCCATAAGGATCATCAAGTCCAACTCCATGCCCAAACTCATCAGTGAAGTAAGTTAAGTAATCATACACGAACGGACAAAATTGAGAGCAGATCCACCAGTAAGTGCCTACATCAGAAGAAAAGAGCCAGCAAAGTGTATCAGAATCATAGAATCATAGAATGGTTTGGGTTGGAAGGGACGTTAAAGATTATCTGGTTCCAAACCCCCTGCCATGGGCATGGACACCTTCCACTACACTAGGTTGCTCAAAGCCCCATCCAACCTGGCCTCAAACAGTTTCAAGGATGGTGCATCCACAGCTTCCCTGGTCAGACTGTTCCAGTGTCTCACCATCCTCAGAATAAAGAATTTCTTCCTAATATCTAATCTACATCTACCCTCTTTCAGTTTTAAACCGTTACTCCTCGTCCTATCGCTACACTCCCTGTCTTTACTGTAGACCTCCTTTAGGTACTAAAAGACAGCTATAAGGTCTCCCTGGAGCTTTCTATTCTCCAGGTTGAACAACCCCAGCTCTCTCAGCCTGTCCTCATAGGAGAGGTCCTCCAACCCTCTGATCATCTTCATGGCCGTCCTCTGAACTTGATCCAACAAGTCCATGTCCTTCTTATGTTGGGGGCTCCAGAGCTGGACGCAGTATTCCAGGTGGGGTCTCATGAGAGTAGAGGGGCAGAATCACCTCCCTCGACCCGCTGGCCACTCTTCTTTCGATGTAGCCCAGGATATGGTTGGCCTCTGGGCTGCGAGTGCACATTGCCAGCTCATGTTGAGCTTCTGATCCACCAAGACCCCAAAGTCCTTCTCCTCAGGGCTGCTCTCAATCCATTCTCTGTCCAGCCTGTATTTGTGCTTGGGATTGCCACGACGCAGGTGCAGGACCTTGCACTTGGCCTTGTTGAACTTCATGAGGTTTGCACGGGCCCACCTCTCAAGCTTGTCAAAGTCCCTCTGCACCGTATCCCTTCCCTCCAGTGTGTCAACTGCACCACACAGCTTGGTATCGTCAGCAAACTTGCTGAGAGTGTGCTCAATCCCACTCTCCATGTTGCCAACAAAGACGTTAAACAGCACCAGTCCCAGTACTGACCCCTGCGGAACGCCACTCGTTACTGGTCTCCACTTGGACATCAAGCAGTTGACCGCAACTCTTCTGAGTGCGGCCATCCAGACAGTTCCTTGTCCACTGAGTGGTCCATCCGTCAAATCCATGTCTCAAATTTAGAGACACGTCCAGGATACTTCTCCTGAAGTATCTTTGCCCTTCCGTGAATGACTCAAAATATGCAGAGAAGCTGTCAAATTTTTCATATGGCTGCTGTTTCCAGAGGCTTTGACTTTCTGGAAAATGGCCAGTGTTTATGATCAAGCTTCTAAAAATTGCATTTGGTCAGAGCAGCAGCACTTCTGTAGCTTTGTGACTTTCAGAAGCAAACAGCCTGTACCAGAGAAACATGGGGCTCCATGGGGTTGCCACCATCAGTGTCCATCTGGCATTTTTAAATGACAGGCACTGAGAGGAAGGGATGTGAGATAAAAAAAAACAACACCTCTTTTTGACAGTGGGAGCAGGTCCTGTCATGCCATGGCCCAGTGAGGTGCTACATTGATGGTACTGTGGGAAGGCAATGCAGGCTCACTGTCGTGCTCATCAGCTTCCTCTGGAAGGAGAGCTGGCCAGGTAACCTAGTGCCAGGAGTTGTTTTCATTTTGAATCTGCAGGACAGCAAGTCCCAGCACACCTGTGGTCTTCTGCATCCTGTGCCATCAAACAGTCTGTATTATTTCATATGCTTTTGCAAAATAACCCCCTTATTTGTGTTGTAAGTAATGCAAATGTTTTTCAGTCTCTCACAGTGACTCAGTTGTCTCTTGGTCCTGAACCCCTGTTACCACCATCTGAGTGACTTTGCCCTTATTTTTATGAGGACTACACATTGATTTTTATGTGAAGGCGCTATCAGTATTAGTCAGCATCTCAGTATTTATAAAATATACTGTTTTGTTTGCTTTCTTGACTGCAATTATAGAGTGAAAAGAGGTTTGTATTGAACTGTCTGTCCCGATACAGAGACGTCACTCTCAACCAGGCACAGGTTATCTGTGAATCCTGTCCAGCTCAGGGTTTGCTTAATTTCTTCTCTCTTCTGTGTTAGTTTGCATTTTATCAGTGCATAATTGCCTCTGCTATGGTGATGCTAATTCCCTTGGGTTGTTTAGGTGTCTGTGAAGTTCCTCCTTGCTTTTGACTACCTAAATTAGTTCTGTGACATCAATGGATTCATCTGCCTCTATTTTCAAGCCAGGTATCAGCACATTAACCACCACGGAACGCCTGGGACTAAGCACTGAGCTGTGACCTTCTGCCATAATTGACCATTTAATCCTCCTCTTTGCTTTCTCCTAGGACAGCTGTGGAGCCACGAAATAGTTTCCCACTCATCCTGTGATCCCTTAGCTCCCTCAGGAGGCTCTTTAATCTGACCTTGTTAAAGACCTTCTGGGTAGCCAAATGCACCATGTCTACCAAGTCTCCTTCATCCACCATTTTCCTGACACGGTCATTGAGTCACAATCCCTCTGTGAGACCTTTCTGCTCCACAAGCTGCTGGGTCCATGCTCTCCTGTCATGAGCTCTCTCTCTGGAACTTCATTATCCTGCTTTTAAATATAAATTCAAAGTAATTTCCCCAGGACACATGTAAGGAGGGATAACCTGTAATTCTCCCAGTTTCACCTTAAGGCTTTTTGAATATAAATGTAACCTTCCCTTTATGCCAGTCCTTGTTTCTTTTCTTTAGTAAGTCAAGTAAGTCCTATTTAAATTGCTTAAAAATGCCTGTCCAGACAGTCCAGACCCCCATGAAAGGCCTCCTGAGACAAGCTGTGGACATTTGCAGTTCATAAGTGGGTTTCTCTCTGATGGTCTGCAGCCAGGTCTAGAGGGCAGATACTGATGTGCCTGCTTTATCTACTTTTAACCCCAAAACTAAAACTGCGAGGTCTATCAAGCAGAGACACCCAAGTGCGAGCCATTTCATCTCTGGAAACCATGCTGAAATATTAGCATGAGGTGATCCTGCAGCTAATAATGCCTCAGGAAGGGATCAAACAGAGACTGCAAGCACCATTTTGAGAGTTGTCGTCCTTCTCAGCCTCCTCCCTTTCTATTGAAGCCCACGGAGGGTCAGAGGAGTCACAGTGCCTGGCAGCTTTATAACCCCTCCACCCCCCGCACACACCCCACTTGCACATTTGGATTTCGGACATACATGTTCTCCAGTTATTATTCTCAGCTTCCACAGAGGGACTCCCAGTATTAGAGGAACCTCTCAGTTTACACACGATTCACGTGTTCCATGTTGCATATGGAAATAGCATCAGGTGCTTTAATGTGAGCTTCTGTAATGAAACCATCCCTATATATGGGGCTTGGCTTTAAAAACTCCTATAAATAATTCCTGTTCTGTGTCCTTGGGTCGGTGGGGTTTCTGCTCAGCAAATACAAAGGGCTGGGTAAGCCAGAAAGAACATGTAATACAAGGGAAGTATGGGAAGCATGTAAGAAAATCGGAATTGGCTGGACAGAGATGGAAATAGTGGTATATTGCGCAAGGCAGGTAATCACTGAATTAGCTCCTAAGTGTCTATATGATGCGGAGCCATTGGCAACCAGCTACCCCCAGTACCCTGAAGTCATCCTGAGTCTTTCCCTTATCGTTAGTGAGCTTTGGATGGGGCTCTGGATTCTTTGACTTGCATCCCAGTGTAAAATATCAAGTTTTTCGTGTTAACTTTCCTTTTTTTTTTGAGCTGTCAAAACCTGAGTGCTTTACCCATTGTCAGCCACTTTGTGTTCTGTTAGAAAAGCATCTCTGTAAGCGCACCCACAGCACAGGGGCCGTTCAGCACTGGGCAGAGAGCAGCCTTCAGAGGAGGGAACTGCTGGAAACCTCCTAAAATGCATCTGCTCTCCACAAAAATTAATTTCAGCAGATGTCCTTCCAGAGGTTTTCCACCTAATGCTGGGCACTTGTCCTCACCTCTCTCTTCGTCTCTCCTGCACCCTGGTCAGAGTTTCTCCTCTCTCCAGATGGCCCAAAGCAGCCCACATCTAATTGAGAGCAAGAGTGCAGCGGTAGATGGCACAGGGAGAAGGGAGCAGGGAAAGCAGTCTCTTCTGCCCCGTTGTTGTGCAGGTCAGCTACCTGCTGTGCCACAACGTCCTGATCCCAAAGAAAAAACCCCTGAATCCAGATACTGTTTCAATGTACTTAGCAACCCTCTCTTCCTTGTGACTGCCACACTTGTAGGCTTGATATTTCCCTGCTCAGATAAATATTCCTATGTATTTTGAGTACGGTTAGGCTCTGCCTCAGTCACAGCCCAGAAGACAAAAGCCACATGGATATTCATTCACAGGAACTCCATGCCATCCCCTGCTCCTAGGAGCTCTGCCTGACACTCAGGTCAGCTCTGCTCTCAGGACCCGGACAAAAAGTGAACACGGGACTGAAGGCAATGAAGGCATCCCGTCTGCACAGCCCTACCCCAGTGTGCCGTCCTCCGCAGCACTTGCAGGAAGATGCTGATCCAGTTCCCCGTCAGATGACTGGAGGCTGTGTACCTGACAAGGTACATTGGGATGCAGCAGCAGGACAAAGACAGACATGCACGTGTATTTTTTTACCAAAATCACAAGGCAGCTTTGGGTACTCCCCACCATCCCACTTTTTGATAAACAACTGTTTCCATGGAGTGGTCTTCTCAAGCTAAAGGCCTAATCTGCATCCAGTACCGGGTCAGGAACACGCCGCAAAAGAAAAATCTTTACAAGACATGGCCATCTACCTTCACGTCAAAGGAAGAGGTTGAAAATTTCTCACTGAAATGCACTGCAAAAACATCTGCCCTTATATCAAACACTTTCAGGGTGATGAAAAACGGCATTTCTTCCTGGTGTTATTTACATCCAGCAACTAGTATGCTTGGGACTGTCTTCAGAGCACCTGTCTCTTGGACATCTCTCTTCCAAAATCATATTCTTTCCCCTTTCTCTCTAGATTTTCTTGTTATTTGCTCTCTCTTTCTCCTTACCCACTGAGGAACTCCTTTCTGTGTCCCCTGGAAGGACTGGTCAGTGGATTGGCCTCATCGATCCTGACCCAAATCCTCCAGCAAAAGGCAACCTACCCCAAACCAGGATGAACTGAGGTTGGTCTCTTTAGATTGGGAAGAATGTGTCTCAGCTGTCCTCAGAGGAGGGATGAACGGCAACGAGCCTCGCTTGACTCAGCAAAGCTCCTTCTTTCCCACTCTTGCATTTCCCAGTGGAAGTATTTGTCCTGGACAACAGGCGTGGCTGCAGTGACGCTACCACATAGCAAGGACATTACGCTGCGCACACGCTGAAGGGAATAGGAAGGAGGGTGGAGAGTGCAGGGCTAGAGCAAGATTTGGGAAGGGATCCTGCTGGAAAACGAGTTCAGAGCGAGTCTGATGAGTTCAAGGTCATGCAGTCACTTTACGAAGTCCCCTGCATGGGCAGCCTCTGCTTAGGAGAGCTCTAGGAATGAGGGTCATTGCAATTTTGTTTATCTAAAAATATATTAAAAAACCACATATAAATATATATATAACATACATATTTATAAATATATCTTTACCAAGAGTTTTCAGTTCAAGCAGGCAAAACTGTGACTCAGCTACAGTGACAATTGCATAGAAGTCCAGATAATTCAAGGAGCATTTTATCCAAATCCACACTTTTCACCCACCTCTGACTTGTTGTTATCTATTCTGGCTCTCTCCCTACCCCGCTGCTTCCCATTTGTGTGCAGATTATCTGAGAGGACAAGTTATCTGAAAGTGGGGATACCTCAACACTGCTTTTCATGAAGTGGGACTTTGTGCAGAATTTCAAATACAGCTTTTCCATCTGAAAATGTGGTCCTATGAGATGCAGGACAGAAATGGGCTTTACTAGAGGAGCCACCCCTTGCCAAGCGGGCCACACACAATACACCCACTGCATCATCTCCAGACATGATTCAGGCAGCAGAGACGGTCGGCCTAAAATTAATCCTTGTCTGAAAAGGTATTACGGGAAAAAGCTGTCGTTCCTCCATCCTGATTGTGCTGAAAGCCTGGCCCATTTAGAGCAGATTGTGTCAGCAGGCAGCTTGATATTCCTATTCTTTGGGGATGGCAAAGTTTTTTTCTGTTTAAAAGTCATAGCAGAAAGGTTTCCGTGGGCTCAGCATCATGAAATGGCCATGGAAAATCACCTAGCCCTTCCCAACAATCTCATCAGAAGGCTGCTACATGGGAATTAAATGGGTGTTTTAATTGAAAAGGCAACTGAAATTAGAGGATCAAACTTTAGTTTATTTGTTGGGGGGCTCATTTTTAAGATCCAAAAGGGATGCTGAGCTTGGGAGGGGGGAGACGGTGCACCAAATCACAGAATCACACAAAATCACAGAATCACAGGGGGTGGAGGGGACCTCTAGAGATCATCTAGTCCAACCCTGCAATGTTCCTGTTTGTGTACAGATGAGTGCCAGAAACCTCCTGTAACAAAGATGATGGACAAACACACCCTCAGCAGAGAAGCTGTTGAGGTGTTTGGATGAAATGAAACAAAAATGGGCACCATGGTAGGTTTCTTTTCAAAACAAAACAGAGCTGAACCTTTCCAGTAGGTGGTCCCTAAACCTGGGCAAAGAAGGAAGGTACGAGGGTCTGCCAGAGACCTGATGTGTGGTGGAAGAGCAGGATGGGGTGCAACCAGCTCCATGCGCAGGGGTCAACACACACGAGCGTGTGCCCAGCACGTGGCAATGGCAACCATGTGTCACTTGCAGACAGGTGATGGGACATTTCTAAAGGACATGACCTGAGGACAACTCATGTAGGCTACAACCCCGTCCCTCTTTACATCGGAGAGCCGTCAGGAGGGATGGTGCCAGGGAACCTTATGAAGTTCAACAAAGGCAAGTGTAGGATACTGCACCTGGGAAGGAATAACCCCATGCACCAGTACAGGTTAGGGGCTGACCTGCTGGAAAGCAGCTCTGTGGAAAGGGACCTGGGAGTCCTGAGGGACAACAGGATAACCGTGAGCCAGCAATGTGCCCTTGTGGCCAAGAAGGCCAAGGACATCCTGGAGTGCATCAAGAAGAGTGTGGCCAGCAGGTAGCGGGAGGTTAATCTCTCCCTCTACTCTGCCCTGGTGAGGCCGCACCTGAAGTACTCCCCGGTTCAAGGAGGACAGGGAACTGCTGGAGAGTGTACAGCAAAGGGCTACAAAGATGATTAGGGGACTGGAACATCTTTCTTATGAGGAAAGGCTGAGGGACTTGGGTCTTTTTAGTCTGGAGAAGAGAAGACTGAGGGGAGATCTCACCAATGCTTACAAATCCTTAAAGGGAGGGTGCCGGGAGGATGGCACCAGTCTTTTTGCAGTGGTGCCCAGTGACAGGACAAGAGGAAATGGGCACAAACTTGAATGTAGGAAGTTCCATCTAAACATGAGGAGGAACTTCTTTCCTTTGAGGGTGGCAGAGCCCTGGAACAGGCTGCCCAGAGTGGTGGTGGAGTCTCCGACTCTGGAGACATTCCAAAGCCAGCTGGATGCCATCCTGTGCAACCTGTTCTAGGCAAACCTGCTCTGGCAGGGGGATTGGACTGGATGATCTACAGAGGTCCCTTCCAACCCCTGTGATTCTGTGATTCTGTGATTCTGTGATTCTGTGATTCTGTGAATGAGGTGCGCACCAGGTAATTGCTTTGAGAGGCCAAAATCAGCCTCTGAGGTGACCACCCCAAAACAGACATCCTCAAAACAGAGGCCTGGGTCTATCCTTATGCCAACAGGTCCAGTTCAGACTCTGGCTCTGCTTGCAGAGCAGTCCAAGGGTCCATGGACCATCTCAGGGACACATCAACAGAAATTCAGTGCCAAGCTAAGGACCACCCTCCTGGACCATGGTCCCTCAGCAGAAACTTCACTGAGAGCAGAAAGTGATCCAGGAGCAGAGATCCCAGGATGAGACGTATTCTCCTGCTAAGCCGTGAGTGGTAGCACCCAACAAATGGATGCAAACCAGCAATAAAGGACAGCGCAAAACAAGGTCCTTGCTCATGGTCCTTTTTGTCAGTGCAAATTGAACCAAGACCCAGTGCAGCCATGCCTCTGTCGTGAGGCCAAAATATCTTTTGTACGATCCTACATGACAGCTGTGAGGGTCAACTGCTGTCTTCCCCTTGAGCACTGCAGCATCCAGAAACATGAGGAAGGTAGCACAAGGTCCCTGACTCAACTAGCAGACATCCCTCTATGACTCCGGACATTCATATACACTCAGGTTAGCAAGGAGCAGGCAGGTATGGCCCAGATCAGACAGGGGAGAAGGGTGGAACTGGACAGGAGCACAGTTCCTGGCTTGTTTAAGTCTCTTCTCTTCTTACCACGCAGGAGCACAATGGTTGCCATCACAAAAGCGAGTAAAAATTCAACCCATTCACCTGGGAAACAGCAGGATGACCGGGAATAAGTAATGATTTCTGGGCATATTTATGAGCACAAGCAAGTCCAGGTGTTATCAAGGTAGTCTGAACATCCCCAGGTCAGGGAGAAAGCACCAGTTTGAACTCTGAAGCGTGCTTACCTGTAAGCAGGTAAATTTAGGGTTTCCAGCTGTGTTTGAAATGAAGTGAGTCAGGGCAGGGAAGGAGAGGTTTTGTACCGATGTCCCTGTACTGAAGTTTTCTGGAGATTTAAGGCCCTCAGCTGGTGAGTTTTCGCACAGCACTACTGCAAACTGGCACATCCACGTTCCCATCGGCAGGATGGTTGCATACCCTCTCCTTGCTCTGCTGTCACCCCCTGCCCCCAACCACGCCATCCATGACGGCCACAAATTCTACCCTGGGCCTCTGCCAAATCCTCCCACGTTCCTGGCATCCCACCAGCTCAGCCCTCGCCTGCTGCCCAGCCAAACATGACATATTTAGCTCTGGTAATTTTCTTATTTTTTTAATCTCTCCCCTTATAAATCAACTTCTCCAGCCCCTGAATCACTGCTTGTGCTATTGCCTTTCCATTAGGCAATGCTCATTTGCCAAATACCTTGCAAATTGCCCGCTGGCAGCCACCCTGGCCGAGGCCACACTGCCCGTGAGAAAACTGACGCTGTTCCTTCTTTTCTGAACATAAGTGCGTGTTTTATTGCTGCTGTCACACTCACATCACTTATCTTACAGATACCCAAAGCAAACCACCCTGCTCCGAAGCCACCAGGCTAACTGGGCTTAAGAAATTTCTCCCAGTGCTTCACGATGGATTTTTTTTTTTTTGCATTGGACACAGTCCGCATTGCTGGGATCTGAGTCCTTTGCTTGGGCTGGTTTCATGCCTGTTGCTTATCCCTTGTGTTCTGTCCCTCTAATGAGATGTCACCAGTACCTGCCCGTGACAACGTGTGACCAACTTTCCTTGCAGGCCAGCAAGGGGCTACAGCAGGGGAAGAGGGTGGGAGGAGGGAGGGACCTGGAAGGTGCAGAGCTGTCAGATGTCCCTGCAATTCGTGGAAATCCTCCATATTCAGCACATCCCTGTTGGACCCTCATGTAGGACCTGATTAATTACTGTTATTTCTACAAGGGGACAACCCGAAGACCCTGGGGGAGGTGGAGGCTCACGTGCCAGCCGCGTGCCAGCTGCTACAGTCATGCAATGATGCTGCCCTTGAAGCTCCTGTGGACCAAGTAGATAGGGAGTAGGTGGACTGCCATTGCCCAAGACACCAAGGAATTGGCTCTAGGTCTCCCAGTGAGCCTGCAGCATGGCCAATATCTCACACAAACATGCACACACAGGCTCCGAGAGATGGGAGATAATCCAGCTTCTTCCATCCTTCTAATGTTGCAGTTACAATTTCTACTGAGACGCAATTTAAACAGTATAAACTCAGGTGACTGAACTTCCTAAGTTTTTAAAAACAATTTCAGGCAAAAAAAAATAAAATAATGTATATTTTGTAGTAGCTCTTTTCTGTAGCTCCCTCTCACTCAAATTGTAGTAGATTTTGTTATTCAGCCTCCATGCCCTTTTTGCATCAGAAAATTCAGTCGCAGGCAGAGTATGGAGTTTAAATTTGCTACTCTACAACTCAACTGAGGGCCTTACACCCACACAGAGAATCCATGTCCCCAAAATTGCTGAAGTATCATCTTGACTCTTCTGATACCAGAAACTGACTGCACCTTCGATGGCCACAAATCAGCATGGCACAACTGACTTAAGTGAAGCCTTAACTTTCTTGAGATGTGGTCTGACACTGAATTAAAAGATGCTAAGAATAGACTGTTTCACTTGGAAGGGACCTCCAACAATTATCTAGTCCAATGGCCCGACCACTCCAGGGATGCCCAAATAAAGCATGTTGTTAAGGGCATTGTCCAAATGCCTCTTAAACACTGATAGGCTTGGGGCATCGACCACCTCTCTAGGAAGGCAGTTCCAGTGTTTGCCCACCCTCTCGGTAAAGAAATGCTACCCAATGTCCAGTCTAAACCTTCCCTGGAGCAGCTTTGAACCATTCCCACTTGTCCTATCGCTGGATCCACGGAGAAGAGCTCAGCATCTCCCTCTCTGCTTCCCCTGCTCAGGAAGCTGACGGGAGCCGGGAGGGCACACCTCAGCCTCCTTTTCTCCAAACTAGACAAACCCACAGCCTGCCTCCCACAGCTCCTGCCAGCCCCCCAGCGATGTCTCAGATACCCCAGGGCATCTCAGGTTATTAAGCTCTTCAAACGCATTGACTGGAAACAAAACTCGCTGATAAACGACCTGCTCCCTGGACCGTGTCTGTGCTCACCCTTCTGGCCTCCCACCTCTTTTACTTCACTCACATATATATGTGTATGTACGCACGTATTTCTAATAGCATACAATTTTTAATATTTCTAGACAAGATTTTTAATGCCACAAGATGGCAGCATAAAATCACCTTTCCCCGGTTTCTGTTCAGTTTGCAGGTGGTCCCCCAGCCCCCGTGCCATGGAGAAGTCAGCGGTCTCACCCCAGGGATGGCCACAGGAGGAGAAAATATCCAACTCCACCAAGCACAGAGCCAGGAGCCACTTTTTTCATTATTTAACCATCTGCAATTTCAGCATCCACTCATTCCGAGCACTTTTGTTTTGCCGAGTTTGTCCATCTTTCAGGCACTCATCTAATAACTCTGAGGTGACTCTAAGCCTGGTTTGGACACCCGGAGTCTCTTCGCTTCACCCCACAGCACCAAGGTGCTGGAGAAGCCGGTTTGATGTGCTCAGGGGTGTTAGTCACTGCAGATGAGGCAAACAAAGCCCATAGGCATTAATGCACTGAACTTCGGGCAGATCAGTCCTGAGGGCGCCCAGCAGAAAGCTGGGGTTTTCCCTTTTTTTTTCCAGCTTTGCATCTCCACGCAGGAAAAAGCCTCTGTAGGAGGGGATGTTCGGGCTGAGAAAGAGGAGACAAAGGTTGCAGTGAGCCCTGAGCAGCAGCTAAATCAGAGGAATATGGACAAGCCAAGGCAGTGACATGGTATGGTCAGATATAGAGGTACATGCCAAGCTGCTGCTATTCCTTCCTGTCCCCTCTCCCAATTCCTGCAACGTGTCCTCAGTATCTCCCAGGGGGTCACAGTCCTTTTCCGCTTTGGGTCTGTTTTTGCTATTGCAAGTAAATCAGCACCAGGGAAATTGCCTGGGCACCAAACTCCATTCTTCACACTATTTTATAATTAGCATCTCCTGGTACAGCCTGGCTTGTGCCCACTAGTACAGTTCAGAGACCAACACGGGTCCTGGACCATTCCCGCAGGACAAGGGGGAAAGGGCTAAACACCGCAAACATTCACAGTCCAGTACCAAAAAGTCATGCTGGGAGCATTAAATGTGCCAGTGCAGATGCAGTCCGGTTGGTCCCCTTTGTGCGTGGCAGCATGGACAACTGCAGGCCACTTAGTGCCACTGACTCAGGCTTAACCACATGTTGACACTTAAAAGGGTTCTCTGCTCACCACAGATTGGGAATGCGTTGTGCAAGGGGGGATGTTAAGCCAAAAGTCAGGACCTGGCCCATAATAGCACTGCCCTCCTGGTGCAAGAGAAGCTGTGAGCACTCAGTTCAGCTTTTCAAACCACCCCCTTTTTAAAGCATTTCTTCCTAACAAGTTCAAGGATCAGCCAGGAAATGGGCAGCTGGGGACAGACCTGCACGGTCCCCCATGGCACCACCACCCATGGGGCTTCAGAGACTCACCTCTGCCAGCACCCTGCCTTCCCCACCCTCTGCTTTCCCAACCCAACCAGCCAGGAGGAGCTCTAATTAATTCTGGGTAATTGGGTGCCTCTTACTATCATAGCACCCATGTCTGCTTTCTACCAACCTTCATCCTACCAACGAGCGTGTGGTAGACACAGCAGGAGAGAGGATGCTGCAGGTTTTGGAGAAGAGAGAGCAGGGTGAGGAGGGTCACACAAGTGGTCACAGAGCCCCGTGGTGATGCCACCTCTCCTCGTCACATGCTCATGGTGGCCTTCACTGCTAATTTTAAGTACCTCTTAGTAAACAGTTGCTAAATTTAGTGCCTCCGAGAGAAACATAAGCCTCATTTTAAAGGCTGGATTGCTGGTGATGGAGACAGAGGAGTGAAGGGGCAAAGTGAGATTGCCGTGCAACATTTTTCTGGTGGAGAAGGGAGACATTAACTTGAGGCTGCCATAAGAAGGGAGCATGAAAACCAACACCAGGCCAGGAGGCATGAAGCTTCAGTTCAGCCTTCAGCGTTCACTTCTCCTTCAGCAACCTGCCCACGCACAGGTTTCCAGTTCTCAGGCAGAGCAAAATCCCAGGAAGGAGGAGAATCATGCTGCAACTTGCAGCAGGACCAGCCCTCCCCATCCCCTTGAGGGTTCCCAAACCACTGCCTGCACACCCTTCTTCGTTGGGAGCTGCCTGTTTACATGTCCAGCTGTTTGTGTCCAGCAGTTATTGGTGCTGCAAGTTCTGCTGGGTTGCACAAGGGATAGCAACACCGCAGCATGTCGCACTGGCAGGAGGAACACTTCGGGTTTCGCTGAGAAATGCTCAACCTCTCCAGGCAAAGGTAGGTCCGTGGAACTGGGTGATGAAAGCAGGACACCACCTGTTGCTCATGGGGTGTACACCGGGACCCAAGGCTGAATGGTAACACAGAGAAACAAGACGTGGAGAGAAGACCCTTTATTAAAAGCCAGGGACCTGGGACATTCAATTCTTACTGTGTCTTGAGACATACCGATTGAGTGAGTACTGACATACATCCCTATTTAGCAAAACCAGACACCATCGTCATATTGTCTGCACAAAGCAGAAAAAGGAGCTTTGAAACCCTGATTAACAGCATAGTAGCTTTTCTTGGATATCCCATGATAAAGAAATCACAGGAGAAAGCAAACCTTTGGCTCTTCCTGGGTCATAGCCTCATACACCCAAAGGATTTGGTTTTTCTCCTCTGCTTCCACTTTGCAATAGACATGGCTGCTGGGAAATCAACTCTGGTTCCTTGAGGTTAAGCTCTGGCAAAAGCTGAATAATTGAAGCTGGACAGATTTTTTTATCTTCTGTTCTCTTCAACTCAAGCATGCTGCACTCTCTTCCTGGAGCACAACTCTCAACTCAGTAACATCATGAAAAGGGGTTTATTTCTGAGATAAAATGGGAGAAAAACATCATGAAGTCAACGTACTGCAGTCCTTTCCAGCTTTCCAACAGCCAGGAAGCCATCCCACCTCCACACAACAGCAGAGAATCAGTACAACTTAGGTGAGGTTAGAGAGAGTCAGTCAGAGATGGTGCCTCCTCTCCAGATCTATCTTGGGATGCACTGACTCACTCTCTGGAGGGTTTTTTTTTCCTCTCTCTCTGCCCCCCCCCCCCTCTTTTT